>CM075868.1:22461348-22952247 GCA_038021265.1 Cyprinella venusta | reverse complement strand
TCGGCAGAGACGGGAGCGTAGCGAGGCGGGCGATAAAGGTAACCGGAAGCAGTCCAAGAGAAAAATACAGAGGAGAAAAGAAACTAAATATCAAAAGAAAAACTAAAAATCAAATGAAAACTAATCAGGTGTACAAGTGGTTACTAACATTTTTTTTCTCTGTGAGTTTCCAAAAAAGGAAAAAACATTAACGTGCAACAAGGAGCCTTGTTGTGCTTAAGTCGCTGTCTGAAGGAGTGCTGAAATGTCAATGATTCAATCGTGCAAACGTTCTGGTTCCTGGGATATTAGTTATAAATTGCATATGACAAATTACAAAAAACGGTCTGACTCTGCGGCGTGAGTGTAACGGAGGCCAGCTAGTAGTTGCTGTGCGAGTAAACCTCACTCCCTGATCTCAATAGGCGCTCTAGCGACAGACGCTAGAGGCTGCAGTCTCTAGCCTCCTTGTTAGCGCGCCTGACTCTCATGCCGGAGACCCGGGTTCGAGACCAGCTCGGAGCGGCGCGAGTTGGACCAGGGTGTGTGAGCTTTGCAATGCAACCATTATTTTTTCACTGTATGGTTTCCATGGTGACGCGTCTTTGCTTGTCACGTGACACACCGCAGCACAGCCACAACAGCTCTGAATGAATGAGCTGCTTTATTCAAGTATTGCAGGAAAAAGGCAAAATGAATGTGTGACAGGGATGTTGGTTCGGTGAATGGGTGATGGAAGGAGACACAGGGTCGGCGAATACTGAAGCTCATGCACTTTATTGAGTTACTTTCTCTCACCACAGCGCTTGCTCGCGCTCACACAATTAATTCAGAATATTTCAAAAACAAATCACATATAAAACAGTACTCTTCCCGCTGGATTCAGCTTCTCAGGTCACAAATGCAGCAACACTCTTTCCACTGAAACAGCTTGCAGCCCAGCGTTTTCTCTCTCTCGACAGTGCGTGCACGAGCTCCCAGTCTCTCTCTCTCCACACTCTGTCAGCACGGCCCGCCTACCGCTCGGCTCCCCCCTCGCTCTCCAGCCACAGACCGCGCTGCACAACGCTCCCCATGCAAATGCAATCTCTATGACAATATTTTAAATACTCGACGGGCCGGATTAAACAGCCTAACGGGCCGCATGTGGCCCGCGGGCCGTAGTTTGCCCACCCCTGCTGTAGACCCTTCCAGAGCTGAGATATTGAAACTCAAAATTTTGATCAGAAAAAAAAATGACAGTGTTACCCCTTATGTTTTTTTTCGGGGGGTGAAAAATTAAGTTTCTCCAATCTTCTCAAAACTCTGGATTCTGATAGAGGGCCACGATACATGGACCTGGGTGCAAAAATTGAGGCTCTAGGCCCTTTCAGAGCTTAAATATTGAAACTCAAAATTTTGACCAGAAAAAAAAAATGACAGTGTTACCCCTTATGTTTTTTTTTTCGGGGGGTGAAAAATTAAGTTTCTCCAATCTTCTCAAAACTCTGGATTCTGATAGAGGGCCACGATACATGGACCTGGGTGCAAAAATTGAGGCTCTAGACCCTTTCAGAGCTGAGATATTGAAACTCAAAATTTTGACCAGAAAAAAAAGACAGTGTTACCTCTTATGTTTTTTTTCGGGGGGTGAAAAATTAAGTTTCTCCAATCTTCTCAAAACTCTGGATTCTTATAGAGGGCCACTATACATGGACCTGGGTGCAAAATTTGAGGCTCTAGACCCTTTCAGAGCTTAAATATTGAAACTCAAAATTTTGACCAGAAAAAAAAATGACAGTGTTACCCCTTATGTTTTTTTTTCGGGGGGTGAAAAATTAAGTTTCTCCAATCTTCTCAAAACTCTGGATTCTGATAGAGGGCCACGATACATGGACCTGGGTGCAAAAATTGAGGCTCTAGACCCTTTCAGACCTTATATATTGAAACTCAAAATTTTGACCAGAAAAAAAATGACAGTGTTACCCCTTATGTTTTTTTTCGGGGGGTGAAAAATTAAGTTTCTCCAATCTTCTCAAAACTCTGGATTCTGATAGAGGGCCACGATACATGGACCTGGGTGCAAAAATTGAGGCTCTAGACCCTTTCAGAGCTTAAATATTGAAACTCAAAATTTTGACCAGAAAAAAAAATGACAGTGTTACCCCTTATGTTTTTTTTCGGGGGTGAAAAATTAAGTTTCTCCAATCTTCTCAAAACTCTGGATTCTGATAGAGGGCCACGAGACATGGACCGGGGTGCAAAAATTGAGGCTGTAGACCCTTCCAGAGCTGAGATATTGAAACTCAAAATTTTGACCAGAAAAAAAAAATGACAGTCTTACCCCTTATGTTTTTTTTCGGGGGGTGAAAAATTAAGTTTCTCCAATCTTCTCAAAACTCTGGATTCTGATAGAGGGCCACGAGACATGGACCCGGGTGCAAAAATTGAGGCTGTAGACCCTTCCAGAGCTGAGATATTGAAACTCAAAATTTTGACCAGAAAAAAAAATGACAGTGTTACCCCTTATGTTTTTTTTTCGGGGAGTGAAAAATTAAGTTTCTCCAATCTTCTCAAAACTCTGGATTCTGACAGAGGCCCACGAGACTTCGACCAGCGCGCAAAAATGGAGGCTCTAGACCCTTCCAGAGCCGAGATATCGGATGTCAAAGTTTTGACCTGAAAAAAAAAACATAAGGGGTAACACTGTCGTTTTTGGCCGAAATTTTGACCCCCTCCGATCTTCTTAAAACTCTGGATTCTGACAGAGGGCCACGAGACTTCGACCAGCGCGCAAAAATGGAGGCTCTAGACCCTTCCAGAGCCGAGATATCGGATGTCAAAGTTTTGACCTGAAAAAAAAACATAAGGGGTAACACTGTCGTTTTTGGACGAAATTTTGACCCCCTCCGATCTTCTTGAAACTCTGGATTCTGACAGAGGGCCACGAGACTTCGACCAGCGCGCAAAAATGGAGGCTCTAGACCCTTCCAGAGCCGAGATATCGGATGTCAAAGTTTTGACCTGAAAAAAAAACATAAGGGGTAACACTGTCGTTTTTGGCCGAAATTTTGACCCCCTCCGATCTTCTTGAAACTCTGGATTCTGACAGAGGGCCACGAGACTTCGACCAGCGCGCAAAAATGGAGGCTCTAGACCCTTCCAGAGCCGAGATATCGGATGTCAAAGTTTTGACCTGAAAAAAAAACATAAGGGGTAACACTGTCGTTTTTGGCCGAAATTTTGACCCCCTCCGATCTTCTTGAAACTCTGGATTCTGACAGAGGTTCACGAGACTTTGACCAGCGCGCAAAAATGGAGGCTCTAGACCCTTCCAGAGCCGAGATATCGGATGTCAAAGTTTTGACCTGAAAAAAAAACATAAGGGGTAACACTGTCGTTTTTGGCCGAAATTTTGACCCCCTCCGATCTTCTTGAAACTCTGGATTCTGACAGAGGGCCACGAGACTTCGACCAGCGCGCAAAAATGGAGGCTCTAGACCCTTCCAGAGCCGAGATATCGGATGTCAAAGTTTTGACCTGAAAAAAAAAACATAAGGGGTAACACTGTCGTTTTTGGCCGAAATTTTGACCCCCTCCGATCTTCTTGAAACTCTGGATTCTAAAAGAGGGCCACGAGACTTCGACCAGCGCGCAAAAATGGAGGCTCTAGACCCTTCCAGAGCCGAGATATCGGATGTCAAAGTTTTGACCCGAAAAAAAAAACATAAGGGGTAACACTGTCGTTTTTGGCCGAAATTTTGACCCTCTCCGATCTTCTTGAAACTCTGGATTCTGACAGAGGGCCACGAGACTTCGACCAGCGCGCAAAAATGGAGGCTCTAGACCCTTCCAGAGCCGAGATATCGGATGTCAAAGTTTTGACCCGGAAAAAAAACATAAGGGGTAACACTGTCGTTTTTGGCCGAAATTTTGACCCCCTCCGATCTTCTTGAAACTCTGGATTCTGACAGAGGCCCACGAGACTTCGACCAGCGCGCAAAAATGGAGGCTCTAGACCCTTCCAGAGCCGAGATATCGGATGTCAAAGTTTTGACCTGAAAAAAAAAACATAAGGGGTAACACTGTCGTTTTTGGCCGAAATTTTGACCCCCTCCGATCTTCTTGAAACTCTGGATTCTGACAGAGGGCCACGAGACTTCGACCAGCGCGCAAAAATGGAGGCTCTAGACCCTTCCAGAGCCGAGATATCGGATGTCAAAGCTTTGACCTGAAAAAAAAAAACATAAGGGGTAACACTGTCGTTTTTGGCCGAAATTTTGACCCCCTCCGATCTTCTTGAAACTCTGGATTCTGACAGAGGCCCACGAGACTTCGACCAGCGCGCAAAAATGGAGGCTCTAGACCCTTCCAGAGCCGAGATATCGGATGTCAAAGTTTTGACCTGAAAAAAAAAACATAAGGGGTAACACTGTCGTTTTTGGCCGAAATTTTGACCCCCTCCGATCTTCTTGAAACTCTGGATTCTGACAGAGGGCCACGAGACTTCGACCAGCGCGCAAAAATGGAGGCTCTAGACCCTTCCAGAGCCGAGATATCGGATGTCAAAGCTTTGACCTGAAAAAAAAAACATAAGGGGTAACACTGTCGTTTTTGGCCGAAATTTTGACCCCCTCCGATCTTCTTGAAACTCTGGATTCTGACAGAGGCCCACGAGACTTCGACCAGCGCGCAAAAATGGAGGCTCTAGACCCTTCCAGAGCCGAGATATCGGATGTCAAAGTTTTGACCTGAAAAAAAAAACATAAGGGGTAACACTGTCGTTTTTGGCCGAAATTTTGACCCCCTCCGATCTTCTTGAAACTCTGGATTCTGACAGAGGGCCACGAGACTTTGACCAGCGCGCAAAAATGGAGGCTCTAGACCCTTCCAGAGCCGAGATATCGGATGTCAAAGCTTTGACCTGAAAAAAAAAAAACATAAGGGGTAACACTGTCGTTTTTGGCCGAAATTTTGACCCCCCTCCGATCTTCTTGAAACTCTGGATTCTGACAGAGGGCCACGAGACTTCGACCAGCGCGCAAAAATGGAGGCTCTAGACCCTTCCAGAGCCGAGATATCGGATGTCAAAGTTTTGACCTGAAAAAAAAACATAAGGGGTAACACTGTCGTTTTTGGCCGAAATTTTGACCCCCTCCGATCTTCTTGAAACTCTGGATTCTGACAGAGGGCCACGAGACTTCGACCAGCGCGCAAAAATGGAGGCTCTAGACCCTTCCAGAGCCGAGATATCGGAAGTCAAAGTTTTGACCCGGAAAAAAAACATAAGGGGTAACACTGTCATTTTTGGCCGAAATTTTGACCCCCTCCGATCTTCTTGAAACTCTGGATTCTGACAGAGGCCCACGAGACTTCGACCAGCGCGCAAAAATGGAGGCTCTAGACCCTTCCAGAGCCGAGATATCGGATGTCAAAGTTTTGACCTGAAAAAAAAACATAAGGGGTAACACTGTCGTTTTTGGCCGAAATTTTGACCCCCTCCGATCTTCTTAAAACTCTGGATTCTGACAGAGGGCCACGAGACTTCGACCAGCGCGCAAAAATGGAGGCTCTAGACCCTTCCAGAGCCGAGATATCGGATGTCAAAGTTTTGACCTGAAAAAAAAAACATAAGGGGTAACACTGTCGTTTTTGGACGAAATTTTGACCCCCTCCGATCTTCTTGAAACTCTGGATTCTGACAGAGGGCCACGAGACTTTGACCAGCGCGCAAAAATGGAGGCTCTAGACCCTTCCAGAGCCGAGATATCGGATGTCAAAGTTTTGACCTGAAAAAAAAAAACATAAGGGGTAACACTGTCGTTTTTGGCCAAAATTTTGACCCCCTCCGATCTTCTTGAAACTCTGGATTCTGACAGAGGGCCACGAGACTTCGACCAGCGCGCAAAAATGGAGGCTCTAGACCCTTCCAGAGCCGAGATATCGGATGTCAAGGTTTTGACCTGAAAAAAAAACATAAGGGGTAACACTGTCGTTTTTGGCCGAAATTTTGACCCCCTCCGATCTTCTTGAAACTCTGGATTCTGACAGAGGGCCACGAGACTTCGACCAGCGCGCAAAAATGGAGGCTCTAGACCCTTCCAGAGCCGAGATATCGGATGTCAAAGTTTTGACCCGAAAAAAAAAACATAAGGGGTAACACTGTCGTTTTTGGCCGAAATTTTGACCCTCTCCGATCTTCTTGAAACTCTGGATTCTGACAGAGGGCCACGAGACTTCGACCAGCGCGCAAAAATGGAGGCTCTAGACCCTTCCAGAGCCGAGATATCGGATGTCAAAGTTTTGACCTGAAAAAAAAACATAAGGGGTAACACTGTCGTTTTTGGCCGAAATTTTGACCCCCTCCGATCTTCTTGAAACTCTGGATTCTGACAGAGGGCCACGAGACTTCGACCAGCGCGCAAAAATGGAGGCTCTAGACCCTTCCAGAGCCGAGATATCGGATGTCAAAGTTTTGACCCGGAAAAAAAACATAAGGGGTAACACTGTCGTTTTTGGCCGAAATTTTGACCCCCTCCGATCTTCTTGAAACTCTGGATTCTGACAGAGGGCCACGAGACTTCGACCAGCGCGCAAAAATGGAGGCTCTAGACCCTTCCAGAGCCGAGATATCGGATGTCAAAGCTTTGACCTGAAAAAAAAAACATAAGGGGTAACATTGTCGTTTTTGGCCGAAATTTTGACCCCCTCCGATCTTCTTGAAACTCTGGATTCTGACAGAGGGCCACGAGACTTCGACCAGCGCGCAAAAATGGAGGCTCTAGACCCTTCCAGAGCCGAGATATCGGATGTCAAAGTTTTGACCTGAAAAAAAAACATAAGGGGTAACACTGTCGTTTTTGGCCGAAATTTTGACCCCCTCCGATCTTCTTGAAACTCTGGATTCTGACAGAGGGCCACGAGACTTCGACCAGCGCGCAAAAATGGAGGCTCTAGACCAGGGGTGGGCAAACTTTTTGGCTCAAGGGCCACACTGGGTTTCAAAATTTGACAGAGGGCCGGCCATTTACGTGGATCACGTAATTTACATAGTATATTAATTTATATGCTATAGATATCCCCATTTAGCATTGTTATATTTTGGGGTTATTTTTTTATTTAATTTTATATTTATTTTAATTATATATATATATTTATATTCTTTTTAAATATTGTTTATCCTTAGTATTATTTAATGAGCCTAACAGTAAATTAGAAACAAAACACCAGCAAGTGTGCACGTAGTAGAGTAAAAATTAGAGAAATGGTAAATGGACTGCATTTATATAGCACTTCCATAGACCCAATGGCCACCAAAGAGCTTTACAATTTGCCTCACATTCACCCATTCACACACACATTCATACACCAACAGCGACGGCAGCCATGCAAGGCGCCATCCAGCTCGTCAGGAGCAGCTGGGGTTAGGTGTCTTGCTCATGGTCCATGGTGCTCACACCTCAACACTTGGTCAGGTGGAACCAAGGATTGAACCAGCAACCTTTCGGTTTGTAAACAACCCACATGAACCACTGAGCCACTGCCGCCCCAATGTATGCCGCCCCAATGAAGGAAGGTTACATTAATTCAACTTTATTAAAACTCCATATGGTAATCAAATTGCACTTAATAGGCCTACACAAACGTCATACATTTTTGAAAAAAATAAAATAAAAATAAAAAATGTACCAATTTATTTTAAGTATGATAAAATGTAAAAATCAAAAGCAGATAAGAACATTTATTGAACAAACGGCAGAGACGGGAGCGTAGCGAGGCGGGCGATAAAGGTAACCGGAAGCAGTCCAAGAGAAAAATACAGAGGAGAAAAGAAACTAAATATCAAAAGAAAAACTAAAAATCAAATGAAAACTAATCAGGTGTACAAGTGGTTACTAACATTTTTTTTCTCTGTGAGTTTCCAAAAAAGGAAAAAACATTAACGTGCAACAAGGAGCCTTGTTGTGCTTAAGTCGCTGTCTGAAGGAGTGCTGAAATGTCAATGATTCAATCGTGCAAACGTTCTGGTTCCTGGGATATTAGTTATAAATTGCATATGACAAATTACAAAAAACGGTCTGACTCTGCGGCGTGAGTGTAACGGAGGCCAGCTAGTAGTTGCTGTGCGAGTAAACCTCACTCCCTGATCTCAATAGGCGCTCTAGCGACAGACGCTAGAGGCTGCAGTCTCTAGCCTCCTTGTTAGCGCGCCTGACTCTCATGCCGGAGACCCGGGTTCGAGACCTGCTCGGAGCGGCGCGAGTTGGACCAGGGTGTGTGAGCTTTGCAATGCAACCATTATTTTTTCACTGTATGGTTTCCATGGTGACGCGTCTTTGCTTGTCACGTGACACACCGCAGCACAGCCACAACAGCTCTGAATGAATGAGCTGCTTTATTCAAGTATTGCAGGAAAAAGGCAAAATGAATGTGTGACAGGGATGTTGGTTCGGTGAATGGGTGATGGAAGGAGACACAGGGTCGGTGAATACTGAAGCTCATGCACTTTATTGAGTTACTTTCTCTCACCACAGCGCTTGCTCGCGCTCACACAATTAATTCAGAATATTTCAAAAACAAATCACATATAAAACAGTACTCTTCCCGCTGGATTCAGCTTCTCAGGTCACAAATGCAGCAACACTCTTTCCACTGAAACAGCTTGCAGCCCAGCGTTTTCTCTCTCTCGACAGTGCGTGCACGAGCTCCCAGTCTCTCTCTCTCCACACTCTGTCAGCACGGCCCGCCTACCGCTCGGCTCCCCCCTCGCTCTCCAGCCACAGACCGCGCTGCACAACGCTCCCCATGCAAATGCAATCTCTATGACAATATTTTAAATACTCGACGGGCCGGATTAAACAGCCTAACGGGCCGCATGTGGCCCGCGGGCCGTAGTTTGCCCACCCCTGCTGTAGACCCTTCCAGAGCTGAGATATTGAAACTCAAAATTTTGATCAGAAAAAAAAATGACAGTGTTACCCCTTATGTTTTTTTTCGGGGGGTGAAAAATTAAGTTTCTCCAATCTTCTCAAAACTCTGGATTCTGATAGAGGGCCACGATACATGGACCTGGGTGCAAAAATTGAGGCTCTAGGCCCTTTCAGAGCTTAAATATTGAAACTCAAAATTTTGACCAGAAAAAAAAAATGACAGTGTTACCCCTTATGTTTTTTTTTCGGGGGGTGAAAAATTAAGTTTCTCCAATCTTCTCAAAACTCTGGATTCTGATAGAGGGCCACGATACATGGACCTGGGTGCAAAAATTGAGGCTCTAGACCCTTTCAGAGCTGAGATATTGAAACTCAAAATTTTGACCAGAAAAAAAAGACAGTGTTACCTCTTATGTTTTTTTTCGGGGGGTGAAAAATTAAGTTTCTCCAATCTTCTCAAAACTCTGGATTCTTATAGAGGGCCACTATACATGGACCTGGGTGCAAAATTTGAGGCTCTAGACCCTTTCAGAGCTTAAATAATGAAACTCAAAATTTTGACCAGAAAAAAAAAATGACAGTGTTACCCCTTATGTTTTTTTTTCGGGGGGTGAAAAATTAAGTTTCTCCAATCTTCTCAAAACTCTGGATTCTGATAGAGGGCCACGATACATGGACCTGGGTGCAAAAATTGAGGCTCTAGACCCTTTCAGACCTTATATATTGAAACTCAAAATTTTGACCAGAAAAAAAATGACAGTGTTACCCCTTATGTTTTTTTTCGGGGGGTGAAAAATTAAGTTTCTCCAATCTTCTCAAAACTCTGGATTCTGATAGAGGGCCACGATACATGGACCTGGGTGCAAAAATTGAGGCTCTAGACCCTTTCAGAGCTTAAATATTGAAACTCAAAATTTTGACCAGAAAAAAAATGACAGTGTTACCCCTTATGTTTTTTTTCGGGGGTGAAAAATTAAGTTTCTCCAATCTTCTCAAAACTCTGGATTCTGATAGAGGGCCACGAGACATGGACCGGGGTGCAAAAATTGAGGCTGTAGACCCTTCCAGAGCTGAGATATTGAAACTCAAAATTTTGACCAGAAAAAAAAAAAATGACAGTCTTACCCCTTATGTTTTTTTTCGGGGGGTGAAAAATTAAGTTTCTCCAATCTTCTCAAAACTCTGGATTCTGATAGAGGGCCACGAGACATGGACCCGGGTGCAAAAATTGAGGCTGTAGACCCTTCCAGAGCTGAGATATTGAAACTCAAAATTTTGACCAGAAAAAAAAATGACAGTGTTACCCCTTATGTTTTTTTTTCGGGGAGTGAAAAATTAAGTTTCTCCAATCTTCTCAAAACTCTGGATTCTGATAGAGGGCCACGATACATGGACCTGGGTGCAAAAATTGAGGCTCTAGACCCTTCCAGAGCCGAGATATCGGATGTCAAAGTTTTGACCTGAAAAAAAAACATAAGGGGTAACACTGTCGTTTTTGGCCGAAATTTTGACCCCCTCCGATCTTCTTAAAACTCTGGATTCTGACAGAGGGCCACGAGACTTCGACCAGCGCGCAAAAATGGAGGCTCTAGACCCTTCCAGAGCCGAGATATCGGATGTCAAAGTTTTGACCTGAAAAAAAAACATAAGGGGTAACACTGTCGTTTTTGGACGAAATTTTGACCCCCTCCGATCTTCTTGAAACTCTGGATTCTGACAGAGGGCCACGAGACTTCGACCAGTGCGCAAAAATGGAGGCTCTAGACCCTTCCAGAGCCGAGATATCGGATGTCAAAGTTTTGACTCGAAAAAAAAAAAAACATAAGGGGTAACACTGTCGTTTTTGGCCGAAATTTTGACCCCCTCCGATCTTCTTGAAACTCTGGATTCTGACAGAGGGCCACGAGACTTTGACCAGCACGCAAAAATGGAGGCTCTCGACCCTTCCAGAGCCGAGATATCGGATGTCAAAGTTTTGACCCGAAAAAAAAACATAAGGGGTAACACTGTCGTTTTTGGCCGAAATTTTGACCCTCTCCGGTCTTCTTGAAACTCTGGATTCTGACAGAGGGCCACGAGACTTCGACCAGCGCGCAAAAATGGAGGCTCTAGACCCTTCCAGAGCTGAGATATCGGATGTCAAAGTTTTGACCTGAAAAAAAACATAAGGGGTAACACTGTCTTTTTTGGCCGAAATTTTGACCCCCTCCGATCTTCTTGAAACTCTGGATTCTGACAGAGGGCCACGAGACTTCGACCAGCGCGCAAAAATGGAGGCTCTAGACCCTTCCAGAGCCGAGATATCGGATGTCAAAGTTTTGACCTGAAAAAAAAACATAAGGGGTAACACTGTCGTTTTTGGCCGAAATTTTGACCCCCTCCGATCTTCTTGAAACTCTGGATTCTGACAGAGGGCCACGAGACTTTGACCAGCGCGCAAAAATGGAGGCTCTAGACCCTTCCAGAGCCGAGATATCGGATGTCAAAGTTTTGACCTGAAAAAAAAAACATAAGGGGTAACACTGTCGTTTTTGGCCGAAATTTTGACCCCCTCCGATCTTCTTGAAACTCTGGATTCTGACAGAGGGCCACGAGACTTCGACCAGCGCGCAAAAATGGAGGCTCTAGACCCTTCCAGAGCCGAGATATCGAATGTCAAAGTTTTGACCTGAAAAAAAAACATAAGGGGTAACACTGTCGTTTTTGGCCGAAATTTTGACCCCCTCCGATCTTCTTGAAACTCTGGATTCTGACAGAGGGCCACGAGACTTCGACCAGCGCGCAAAAATGGAGGCTCTAGACCCTTCCAGAGCCGAGATATCGGATGTCAAAGTTTTGACCCGAAAAAAAAAACATAAGGGGTAACACTGTCGTTTTTGGCCGAAATTTTGACCCTCTCCGATCTTCTTGAAACTCTGGATTCTGACAGAGGGCCACGAGACTTCGACCAGCGCGCAAAAATGGAGGCTCTAGACCCTTCCAGAGCCGAGATATCGGATGTCAAAGTTTTGACCCGGAAAAAAAACATAAGGGGTAACACTGTCGTTTTTGGCCGAAATTTTGACCCCCTCCGATCTTCTTGAAACTCTGGATTCTGACAGAGGGCCACGAGACTTCGACCAGCGCGCAAAAATGGAGGCTCTAGACCCTTCCAGAGCCGAGATATCGGATGTCAAAGCTTTGACCTGAAAAAAAAAACATAAGGGGTAACACTGTCGTTTTTGGCCGAAATTTTGACCCCCTCCGATCTTCTTGAAACTCTGGATTCTGACAGAGGCCCACGAGACTTCGACCAGCGCGCAAAAATGGAGGCTCTAGACCCTTCCAGAGCCGAGATATCGGATGTCAAAGTTTTGACCTGAAAAAAAAAAACATAAGGGGTAACACTGTCGTTTTTGGCCGAAATTTTGACCCCCTCCGATCTTCTTGAAACTCTGGATTCTGACAGAGGGCCACGAGACTTCGACCAGCGCGCAAAAATGGAGGCTCTAGACCCTTCCAGAGCCGAGATATCGGATGTCAAAGCTTTGACCTGAAAAAAAAAAACATAAGGGGTAACACTGTCGTTTTTGGCCGAAATTTTGACCCCCTCCGATCTTCTTGAAACTCTGGATTCTGACAGAGGCCCACGAGACTTCGACCAGCGCGCAAAAATGGAGGCTCTAGACCCTTCCAGAGCCGAGATATCGGATGTCAAAGTTTTGACCTGAAAAAAAAAACATAAGGGGTAACACTGTCGTTTTTGGCCGAAATTTTGACCCCCTCCGATCTTCTTGAAACTCTGGATTCTGACAGAGGGCCACGAGACTTCGACCAGCGCGCAAAAATGGAGGCTCTAGACCCTTCCAGAGCCGAGATATCGGATGTCAAAGCTTTGACCTGAAAAAAAAAACATAAGGGGTAACACTGTCGTTTTTGGCCGAAATTTTGACCCCCTCCGATCTTCTTGAAACTCTGGATTCTGACAGAGGCCCACGAGACTTCGACCAGCGCGCAAAAATGGAGGCTCTAGACCCTTCCAGAGCCGAGATATCGGATGTCAAAGTTTTGACCTGAAAAAAAAAACATAAGGGGTAACACTGTCGTTTTTGGCCGAAATTTTGACCCCCTCCGATCTTCTTGAAACTCTGGATTCTGACAGAGGGCCACGAGACTTTGACCAGCGCGCAAAAATGGAGGCTCTAGACCCTTCCAGAGCCGAGATATCGGATGTCAAAGCTTTGACCTGAAAAAAAAAAACATAAGGGGTAACACTGTCGTTTTTGGCCGAAATTTTGACCCCCTCCGATCTTCTTGAAACTCTGGATTCTGACAGAGGGCCACGAGACTTCTACCAGCGCGCAAAAATGGAGGCTCTAGACCCTTCCAGAGCCGAGATATCGGATGTCAAAGTTTTGACCTGAAAAAAAAACATAAGGGGTAACACTGTCGTTTTTGGCCGAAATTTTGACCCCCTCCGATCTTCTTGAAACTCTGGATTCTGACAGAGGGCCACGAGACTTCGACCAGCGCGCAAAAATGGAGGCTCTAGACCCTTCCAGAGCCGAGATATCGGAAGTCAAAGTTTTGACCCGGAAAAAAAACATAAGGGGTAACACTGTCATTTTTGGCCGAAATTTTGACCCCCTCCGATCTTCTTGAAACTCTGGATTCTGACAGAGGCCCACGAGACTTCGACCAGCGCGCAAAAATGGAGGCTCTAGACCCTTCCAGAGCCGAGATATCGGATGTCAAAGTTTTGACCTGAAAAAAAAACATAAGGGGTAACACTGTCGTTTTTGGCCGAAATTTTGACCCCCTCCGATCTTCTTAAAACTCTGGATTCTGACAGAGGGCCACGAGACTTCGACCAGCGCGCAAAAATGGAGGCTCTAGACCCTTCCAGAGCCGAGATATCGGATGTCAAGGTTTTGACTTGAAAAAAAAAAACATAAGGGGTAACACTGTCGTTTTTGGCCGAAATTTTGACCCCCTCCGATCTTCTTGAAACTCTGGATTCTGACAGAGGGCCACGAGACTTCGACCAGCGCGCAAAAATGGAGGCTCTAGACCCTTCCAGAGCCGAGATATCGGATGTCAAAGTTTTGACCCGAAAAAAAAAACATAAGGGGTAACACTGTCGTTTTTGGCCGAAATTTTGACCCTCTCCGATCTTCTTGAAACTCTGGATTCTGACAGAGGGCCACGAGACTTCGACCAGCGCGCAAAAATGGAGGCTCTAGACCCTTCCAGAGCCGAGATATCGGATGTCAAAGTTTTGACCTGAAAAAAAAACATAAGGGGTAACACTGTCGTTTTTGGCCGAAATTTTGACCCTCTCCGATCTTCTTGAAACTCTGGATTCTGACAGAGGGCCACGAGACTTCGACCAGCGCGCAAAAATGGAGGCTCTAGACCCTTCCAGAGCCGAGATATCGGATGTCAAAGTTTTGACCCGGAAAAAAAACATAAGGGGTAACACTGTCGTTTTTGGCCGAAATTTTGACCCCCTCCGATCTTCTTGAAACTCTGGATTCTGACAGAGGGCCACGAGACTTCGACCAGCGCGCAAAAATGGAGGCTCTAGACCCTTCCAGAGCCGAGATATCGGATGTCAAAGCTTTGACCTGAAAAAAAAAACATAAGGGGTAACATTGTCGTTTTTTTGGCCGAAATTTTGACCCCCTCCGATCTTCTTGAAACTCTGGATTCTGACAGAGGGCCACGAGACTTCGACCAGCGCGCAAAAATGGAGGCTCTAGACCCTTCCAGAGCCGAGATATCGGATGTCAAAGTTTTGACCTGAAAAAAAAACATAAGGGGTAACACTGTCGTTTTTGGCCGAAATTTTGACCCCCTCCGATCTTCTTGAAACTCTGGATTCTGACAGAGGGCCACGAGACTTCGACCAGCGCGCAAAAATGGAGGCTCTAGACCAGGGGTGGGCAAACTTTTTGGCTCAAGGGCCACACTGGGTTTCAAAATTTGACAGAGGGCCGGCCATTTACGTGGATCACGTAATTTACATAGTATATTAATTTATATGCTATAGATATCCCCATTTAGCATTGTTATATTTTGGGGTTATTTTTTTATTTAATTTTATATTTATTTTAATTATATATATATATTTATATTCTTTTTAAATATTGTTTATCCTTAGTATTATTTAATGAGCCTAACAGTAAATTAGAAACAAAACACCAGCAAGTGTGCACGTAGTAGAGTAAAAATTAGAGAAATGGTAAATGGACTGCATTTATATAGCACTTCCATAGACCCAATGGCCACCAAAGAGCTTTACAATTTGCCTCACATTCACCCATTCACACACACATTCATACACCAACGGCGACGGCAGCCATGCAAGGCGCCATCCAGCTCGTCAGGAGCAGCTGGGGTTAGGTGTCTTGCTCATGGTCCATGGTGCTCACACCTCAACACTTGGTCAGGTGGAACCAAGGATTGAACCAGCAACCTTTCGGTTTGTAAACAACCCACATGAACCACTGAGCCACTGCCGCCCCAATGTATGCCGCCCCAATGAAGGAAGGTTACATTAATTCAACTTTATTAAAACTCCATATGGTAATCAAATTGCACTTAATAGGCCTACACAAACGTCATACATTTTTGAAAAAAATAAAATAAAAATAAAAAATGTACCAATTTATTTTAAGTATGATAAAATGTAAAAATCAAAAGCAGATAAGAACATTTATTGAACAAACGGCAGAGACGGGAGCGTAGCGAGGCGGGCGATAAAGGTAACCGGAAGCAGTCCAAGAGAAAAATACAGAGGAGAAAAGAAACTAAATATCAAAAGAAAAACTAAAAATCAAATGAAAACTAATCAGGTGTACAAGTGGTTACTAACATTTTTTTTCTCTGTGAGTTTCCAAAAAAGGAAAAAACATTAACGTGCAACAAGGAGCCTTGTTGTGCTTAAGTCGCTGTCTGAAGGAGTGCTGAAATGTCAATGATTCAATCGTGCAAACGTTCTGGTTCCTGGGATATTAGTTATAAATTGCATATGACAAATTACAAAAAACGGTCTGACTCTGCGGCGTGAGTGTAACGGAGGCCAGCTAGTAGTTGCTGTGCGAGTAAACCTCACTCCCTGATCTCAATAGGCGCTCTAGCGACAGACGCTAGAGGCTGCAGTCTCTAGCCTCCTTGTTAGCGCGCCTGACTCTCATGCCGGAGACCCGGGTTCGAGACCCGCTCGGAGTGGCGCGATTTGGACCAGGGTGTGTGAGCTTTGCAATGCAACCGTTATTTTTTCACTGTATGGTTTCCATGGTGACGCGTCTTTGCTTGTCACGTGACACACCGCAGCACAGCCACAACAGCTCTGAATGAATGATCTGCTTTATTCAAGTATTGCAGGAAAAAGGCAAAATGAATGTGTGACAGGGATGTTGGTTCGGTGAATGGGTGATGGAAGGAGACACAGGGTCGGCGAATACTGAAGCTCATGCACTTTATTGAGTTACTTTCTCTCACCACAGCGCTTGCTCGCGCTCACACAATTCAGAATATTTCAAAAACAAATCACATATAAAACAGTACTCTTCCCGCTGGATTCAGCTTCTTAGGTCACAAATGCAGCAACACTCTTTCCACTGAAACAGCTTGCAGCCCAGCGTTTTCTCTCTCTCGACAGTGCGTGCACGAGCTCCCAGTCTCTCTCTCTCCACACTCTGTCAGCACGGCCCGCCTACCGCTCGGCTCCCCCCTCGCTCTCCAGCCACAGACCGCGCTGCACAAAAAAAAATGACAGTGTTACCCCTTATGTTTTTTTTCGGGGGTTGAAAAATTAAGTTTCTCCAATCTTCTCAAAACTCTGGATTCTGATAGAGGGCCACGATACATGGACCTGGGTGCAAAATTTGAGGCTCTAGACCCTTTCAGAGCTTAAATATTGAAACTCAAAATTTTGACCAGAAAAAAAAATGACAGTGCTACCCCTTATGTTTTTTTTTTCGGGGGGTGAAAAATTAAGTTTCTCCAATCTTCTCAAAACTCTGGATTCTGATAGAGGGCCACGATACATGGACCTGGGTGCAAAAATTGAGGCTGTAGACCCTTCCAGAGCTGAGATATTGAAACTCAAAATTTTGACCAGAAAAAAAATGACAGTGTTACCCCTTATGTTTTTTTTTTTCGGGGGGTGAAAAATTAAGTTTCTCCAATCTTCTCAAAACTCTGGATTCTGATAGAGGGCCACGATACATGGACCTGGGTGCAAAAATTGAGGCTCTAGACCCTTTCAGAGCTTAAATATTGAAACTCAAAATTTTGACCAGAAAAAAAAATGACAGTGTTACCCCTTATGTTTTTTTTCGGGGGTGAAAAATTAAGTTTCTCCAATCTTCTCAAAACTCTGGATTCTGATAGAGGGCCACGAGACATGGACCGGGGTGCAAAAATTGAGGCTCTAGACCCTTTCAGACCTTATATATTGAAACTCAAAATTTTGACCAGAAAAAAAAATGACAGTGTTACCCCTTATGTTTTTTTTTCGGGGGGTGAAAAATTAAGTTTCTCCAATCGTCTCAAAACTCTGGATTCTGATAGAGGGCCACGAGACATGGACCGGGGTGCAAAAATTGAGGCTGTAGACCCTTCCAGAGCTGAGATATTGAAACTCAAAATTTTGACCAGAAAAAAAATGACAGTGTTACCCCTTATGTTTTTTTTTCGGGGGGTGAAAAATTAAGTTTCTCCAATCTTCTCAAAACTCTGGATTCTGATAGAGGGCCACGATACATGGACCTGGGTGCAAAAATTGAGGCTCTAGACCCTTTCAGAGCTTAAATATTGAAACTCAAAATTTTGACCAGAAAAAAAAATGACAGTGTTACCCCTTGTGTTTTTTTTCGGGGGTGAAAAATTAAGTTTCTCCAATCTTCTCAAAACTCTGGATTCTGATAGAGGGCCACGAGACATGGACCGGGGTGCAAAAATTGAGGCTGTAGACCCTTCCAGAGCTGAGATATTGAAACTCAAAATTTTGACCAGAAAAAAAAAATGACAGTGTTACCCCTTATGTTTTTTTTTCGGGGAGTGAAAAATTAAGTTTCTCCAATCTTCTCAAAACTCTGGATTCTTATAGAGGGCCACGATACATGGACCTGGGTGCAAAATTTGAGGCTCTAGACCCTTTCAGAGCTTAAATATTGAAACTCAAAATTTTGACCAGAAAAAAAAATGACAGTGTTACCCCTTATGTTTTTTTTTTCGGGGGGTGAAAAATTAAGTTTCTCCAATCGTCTCAAAACTCTGGACTCTGATAGAGGGCCACGATACATGGACCTGGGTGCAAAAATTGAGGCTCTAGACCCTTTCAGAGCTTAAATATTGAAACTCAAAATTTTGACCAGAAAAAAAAAATGACAGTGTTACCCCTTATGTTTTTTTGTTCGGGGGGTGAAAAATTAAGTTTCTCCAATCTTCTCAAAACTCTGGATTCTGATAGAGGGCCACGAGACATGGACCGGGGTGCAAAAATTGAGGCTGTAGACCCTTCCAGAGCTGAGATATTGAAACTCAAAATTTTGACCAGAAAAAAAAATGACAGTGTTACCCCTTATGTTTTTTTTCGGGGGGTGAAAAATTAAGTTTCTCCAATCTTCTCAAAACTCTGGATTCTGATAGAGGGCCACGAGACATGGACCCGGGTGCAAAAATTGAGGCTGTAGACCCTTCCAGAGCTGAGATATTGAAACACAAAATTTTGACCAGAAAAAAAAAAATGACAGTGTTACCCCTTATGTTTTTTTTTCGGGGAGTGAAAAATTAAGTTTCTCCAATCGTCTCAAAACTCTGGATTCTGATAGAGGGCCACGATACATGGACCTGGGTGCAAAAATTGAGGCTCTAGACCCTTTCAGAGCTTAAATATTGAAACTCAAAATTTTGACCAGAAAAAAAAATGACAGTGTTACCCCTTATGTTTTTTTTCGGGGGTGAAAAATTAAGTTTCTCCAATCTTCTCAAAACTCTGGATTCTGATAGAGGGCCACGAGACATGGACCGGGGTGCAAAAATTGAGGCTGTAGACCCTTCCAGAGCTGAGATATTGAAACTCAAAATTTTGACCAGAAAAAAAAATGACAGTGTTACCCCTTATGTTTTTTTTCGGGGGGTGAAAAATTAAGTTTCTCCAATCTTCTCAAAACTCTGGATTCTGATAGAGGGCCACGAGACATGGACCCGGGTGCAAAAATTGAGGCTGTAGACCCTTCCAGAGCTGAGACAATGAAACTCAAAATTTTGACCAGAAAAAAAAATGACAGTGTTACCCCTTGTGTTTTTTTTTCGGGGGGTGAAAAATTAAGTTTCTCCAATCTTCTCAAAACTCTGGATTCTGATAGAGGGCCACGAGACATGGACCCGGGTGCAAAAATTGAGGCTGTAGACCCTTTCAGAGCTTAAATATTGAAACTCAAAATTTTGACCAGAAAAAAAAATGACAGTGTTACCCCTTATGTTTTTTTTTTTCGGGGAGTGAAAAATTAAGTTTCTCCAATCTTCTCAAAACTCTGGATTCTGATAGAGGGCCACGATACATGGACCTGGGTGCAAAAATTGAGGCTCTAGACCCTTTCAGAGCTTAAATATTGAAACTCAAAATTTTGACCAGAAAAAAAAAAATGACAGTGTTACCCCTTATGTTTTTTTTCGAGGGGTGAAAAATTAAGTTTCTCCAATCTTCTCAAAACTCTGGACTCTGATAGAGGGCCACGATACATGGACCTGGGTGCAAAAATTGAGGCTCTAGACCCTTTCAGAGCTTAAATATTGAAACTCA
Source organism: Cyprinella venusta (assembly GCA_038021265.1). NCBI lineage: Eukaryota > Metazoa > Chordata > Actinopteri > Cypriniformes > Leuciscidae > Cyprinella > Cyprinella venusta. Next base: position 22,932,564 of record CM075868.1, on the reverse strand, counting down.
AAATTTTGACCAGAAAAAAAAATGACAGTGTTACCCCTTATGTTTTTTTTTCGGGGGGTGAAAAATTAAGTTTCTCCAATCTTCTCAAAACTCTGGATTCTTATAGAGGGCCACGATACATGGACCTGGGTGCAAAATTTGAGGCTCTAGACCCTTTCAGAGCTTAAATGTTGAAACTCAAAATTTTGACCAGAAAAAAAAAAACGACAGTGTTACCCCTTATGTTTTTTTTTCGGGGGGTGAAAAATTAAGTTTCTCCAATCTTCTCAAAACTCTGGATACTGATAGAGGGCCACGATACATGGACCTGGGTGCAAAAATTGAGGCTCTAGACCCTTTCAGAGCTGAGATATTGAAACTCAAAATTTTGACCAGAAAAAAATGACAGTGTTACCCCTTATGTTTTTTTTTTCGGGGGGTGAAAAATTAAGTTTCTCCAATCTTCTCAAAACTCTGGATTCTGATAGAGGGCCACGATACATGGACCTGGGTGCAAAAATTGAGGCTCTAGACACTTCCAGAGCTGAGATATTGAAACTCAAAATTTTGACCAGAAAAAAAAAATGACATTGTTACCCCTTACGTTTTTTTTTCGGGGGGTGAAAAATTAAGTTTCTCCAATCTTCTCAAAACTCTGGATTCTGCTAGAGGGCCACGATACATGGACCTGGGTGCAAAAATTGAGGCTCTATACCCTTCCAGAGCTGAGATATGGAAACTCAAAATTTTGACCAGAAAAAAAAAACGACAGTGTTACCCCTTACGTTTTTTTTTTTTTTTTTTGGGCGAAAAATTAAATATATCCCCAATCTTCTCAAAACTCTTGATTCTGATAGAGGGCCATGAGACTTAGACCTGAGTGCAAAAATTGAGGCTCCTTCCAGAGCTGAGATATGGAAACTCAAAATTTTGACCAGAAAAAAAATGACAGTGTTACCCCTTACGATTTTTTTATTTTTTTGGGGTGAAAAATTAAGTATCCCAAATATTCTCAAAACTCTTGATTCCCATAGAGGGTCATAAGACTTAGACCTGAGTGCAAAAATGGAGGCTTTAGACCCTTCCAAAGTTGAGATATGAAAACTCAAAATTTCGACCAGAAAAAAAACGACAGTGTTACCCCTTACGTTTTTTTTTTGGGGGGGGGGGGTGTGAAAAATTAAGTATCCCAAATCTTCTCAGAACTCTGGATTCTTATAGAGGGCCATGAGACTTAGACCTGAGTGCAAAAATGGAGGCTCTAGACCCCTCCAGAGCTGAGATATGGAAACTCAAAATTTTGACCAGAAAAAAAAACGACAGTGTTACCCCTTACGTTTTTTTTTTTTGTTTTTTTTTTTTTGCGAAAAATTAAGTATCCCCAATCTTCTCAAAACTCTGGATTCTGATAGAGGACCATGAGACTTAGACCTGAGTGCAAAAATGGAGGCTCTAGACCCTTCCAGAGCTGAGATATGGAAACTCAAAATTTTGACCAGAAAAAAAAATGACAGTGTTACCCCTTATGTTTTTTTTGGGGGGGGGAGGGGGGGGGGGCAAAAATTAAGTATCCCCAATCTTCTCAAAACTCTGGATTCTGATAGAGAGCCATGAGACTTAGACCTGAGTGCAAAAATGGAGGCTCTAGACCCTTCCAGAGCTGATATATGGAAACTCAAAATTTTGACCAGAAAAAAAACGACAGTGTTACCCCTTATGTTTTTTTTTTGGGGGGGGGGGCGAAAAATTAAGTATCCCCAATCTTCTCAAAACTCTGGATTCTGATAGAGAGCCATGAGACTTAGACCTGAGTGCAAAAATGGAGGCTCTAGACCCTTCCAGAGCTGAGATATGAAACTCAAAATTTTGACCAGAAAAAAAACGACAGTGTTACCCCTTATGTTTTTTTTTGGGGGGGCAAAAAATTAAGTATCCCCAATCTTCTCAAAACTCTGGATTCTGATAGAGGGCCATGAGACTTAGACCTGAGTGCAAAAATGGAGGCTCTAGACCCTTCCAGAGCTGAGATATTGAAACTCAAAATTTTGACCAGAACAAAAAAAATGACAGTGTTACCCCTTACGTTTTTTTTTTCGGGATGTGAAAAATTAAGTTTCTCCAATCTTCTCAAAACTCTGGATTCTGTTAGAGGGCCACGATACATGGACCTGGGTGCAAAAATTGAGTCTCTAGACCCTTCCAGAGCTGAGATATTGAAACTCAAAATTTTGACCAGAAAAAAAAAATGACATTGTTACCCCTTACGTTTTTTTTCGGGGGGTGAAAAATTAAGTTTCTCCAATCTTCTCAAAACTCTGGATTCTGATAGGGGGCCACGAGACACAGACCTGGGTGCAAAAATTGAGGCTCTAGACCCTTCCAGAGCTGAGATATTGAAACTCAAAATTTTGACCAGAAAAAAAAATGACATTGTTACCCCTTACGTTTTTTTTCGGGGGGTGAAAAATTAAGTTTCTCCAATCTTCTCAAAACTCTGGATTCTGATAGAGGCCCACGAGACATGGACCTGGGTGCAAAAATTGAGGCTCTAGACCCTTCCAGAGCTGAGATATGGAAACTCAAAATTTTGACCAGAAAAAAAAAACCGACAGTGTTACCCCTTATGTTTTTTTTTTTTTTTTTGGGGGGGGGGGGGGGGGGCGAAAAATTAAGTATCCCCAATCTTCTCAAAACTCTGGATTCTGAGAGGGCCATGAGACTTAGACCTGGGTGCAAAAATGGAGGCTCTAGACCCTTCCAGAGCTGAGATATGGAAACTCAAAATTTTGACCAGAAAAAAAACGACAGTGTTACCCCTTACGTTTTTTGTTTTTTTTGGGGGGGGCGAAAAATTAAGTATATCCCCAATCTTCTCAAAACTCTGGATTCTGATAGAGGGCCATAAAACTTAGACCTGAGTGCAAAAATGGAGGCTCCTTCCAGAGCTGAGATATGGAAACTCAAAATTTTGACCAGAAAAAAAAATGACAGTGTTACCCGTTACGATTTTTTTTTTTTGGGGCGAAAAATTAAGTATCCCAAATATTCTCAAAACTCTTGATTCTCATAGAGGGTCATAAGACTTAGACCTGAGTGCAAAAATGGAGGCTCTAGACCCTTCCAAAGTTGAGATATGAAAACTCAAAATTTCGACCAGAAAAAAAACGACAGTGTTACCCCTTACGTTTTTTTTTTGGGGGGGGGGGGGGGGGGTGAAAAATTAAGTATCCCAAATCTTCTCAGAACTCTGGATTCTGATAGAGGGCCATGAGACTTAGACCTGAGTGCAAAAATGGAGGCTCTAGACCCCTCCAGAGCTGAGATATGGAAACTCAAAATTTTGACCAGAAAAAAAAACGACAGTGTTACCCCTTACGTTTTTTTTTTTTGTTTTTTTTTTGCGAAAAATTAAGTATCCCCAATCTTCTCAAAACTCTGGATTCTGATAGAGGACCATGAGACTTAGACCTGAGTGCAAAAATGGAGGCTCTAGAACCTTCCAGAGCTGAGATATGGAAACTCAAAATTTTGACCAGAAAAAAAACGACAGTGTTACCCCTTACGTTTTTTTTTTTTTTTTGGGGGGGGGGCGAAAAATTAAGTATATCCCCAATCTTCTCAAAACTGTGGATTCTGATAGAGGGCCATAAAACTTAGACCTGAGTGCAAAAATGGAGGCTCCTTCCAGAGCTGAGATATGGAAACTCAAAATTTTGACCAGAAAAAAAAATGACAGTGTTACCCGTTACGATTTTTTTTTTTTGGGGCGAAAAATTAAGTATCCCAAATATTCTCAAAACTCTTGATTCTCATAGAGGGTCATAAGACTTAGACCTGAGTGCAAAAATGGAGGCTCTAGACCCTTCCAAAGTTGAGATATGAAAACTCAAAATTTCGACCAGAAAAAAAACGACAGTGTTACCCCTTACGTTTTTTTTTGGGGGGGGGGGGGGGGGGGGGTGGGTGAAAAATTAAGTATCCCAAATCTTCTCAGAACTCTGGATTCTGATAGAGGGCCATGAGACTTAGACCTGAGTGCAAAAATGGAGGCTCTAGACCCCTCCAGAGCTGAGATATGGAAACTCAAAATTTTGACCAGAAAAAAAAACGACAGTGTTACCCCTTACGTTTTTTTTTTTTGTTTTTTTTTTTTGCGAAAAATTAAGTATCCCCAATCTTCTCAAAACTCTGGATTCTGATAGAGGACCATGAGACTTAGACCTGAGTGCAAAAATGGAGGCTCTAGACCCTTCCAGACCTGAGATATGGAAAATCAAAATTTTGACCAGAAAAAAAACGACAGTGTTACCCCTTATGTTTTTGTTTTTTTTTGGGCAAAAAATTAAGTATCCCCAATCTTCTCAAAACTCTGGATTCTGATAGAGGGCCATGAGACTTAGACCTGAGTGCAAAAATGGAGGCTCTAGACCCTTCCAGAGCTGAGATATGGAAACTCAAAATTTTGACCAGAAAAAAAAACAAACAAAAAAAAAACGACAGTGTTACCCCTTATGTTCAAAAATGGAGGCTCTAGACCCTTCCAGAGCTGAGATATTGAGATCCCACGTAGCATTTATGCCATTATACATATCTCAATATATCAGCTCTGGAAGGATCTAGAGTCTCCATTTTTACACTCAGGTCTATTTAAAAAAACGAAAACTTCCTTTTTCATTTAACATAAAATTGTCTAAAGGTTCGATAAACTGTTCCATTTAAAAATATATATATTTGTTTGAAATTCTTTTATGTCAGGCTTTACACGATTATTCAGTTTTGTCTATTCTAATTATCCTGAAGATATAATACAGAAGATGTACTTTTTATAATGCAGAAGATGTTATCTGACTTTTTATGGTGCAGGTGTTTATTTATTTAGTTTTTTTTTTGGAGTGTCCACTTTTTCATGTAAAATAAATTGGCCTGCATATTCTTAAAAAAATCAACTTTGTTTCCCACAGAAGAAAATATGTCCCTTTTCCCTTTAACTGAAGATAGATTTATTATTTAAAATTATTTGACACAATTTTGATTCCCAGTAAATATTATTATTTAAGGATTTTTAAACTGACCTAAAAATTTGAGAAAATCTGTTAACAATAATAATTGCTTGGATATGCTTTTTAAGGCTCTTCTTTATAGTAAAATAATAAATTATTGTTTTATCTTTGTCATATGTGTGTTCTACTGTAGATGTTGAGCAATAAGAAAGGTTTACTGCCTGAACCCAATCTGGCCCAGTTCCTCAACAGTATGACCAATCCTGCTGCTCTCCAGGTCCTTATGAGACCCTACCCCAACGCCAAACGAGGAGGTACAGTAACTGTAGTTTTTGAGATTAAATATCTCTCATGTCTCTGCATATGTGCATATGTGTGTGTGTGTGTAACCAGTGCTGTAGATTCTGAGCAGATTTCTCCCCTTGATGAAAGCCTAATCATATATTAAAATGAACTTTTCATTGGGTGGGAGAATAAATGAGCTGAGGAAGAAGTGGAGGCCAGAGCTTAAAGAGAACACACAATTACTACACTAAATATAGCACATGATTAAATGTTAAACTTCTCTACCTATTCCGGAGCAACTTGCCATTAGTACTGATGCTGGATTTTTGAAATTACCAAATCATGGGCTGCCAGTATCAGCCACATACTTTACATGCAGTCCATCTTTCTTATTTTGAGAGCTTGCACGCTCTTTTCACATGATTTTTACCTCTCTTATTTTTCACTCATTGGGTTTATCTAATGGTTTCCCACCAGGAAAGTTTGGGCGACCACACAATATCCCCTTCCTGCGTCCACCTCTGACTGCTGCGTTGCTACAGTTAGGAAAAGCACAGCAGGTACATGCTTTGTCTTTCACCCGCAACACTGACTTATTGCTGATAGGGTGTTTCTTTAACTTTAGGCTCTTTTGTTGTATATTTAAGGGTTGGATTTTATTCAAACTAAACATTTTAACTTTTTTTTCTTTTTGGAAACTTTTATGATGCATTCATCATTTACTTGTGCTACTTTCCAAATGCCTTATATATATATATATATATATATATATATATATATATATATATATATATATATATATTTGATTGTTTTACCATTTCAGACTTGAAATCTCAAACTGTAAAAATACATAATTAAAATGTAAATGTATTTAAATGTATTAAAATGTCTTTTTAGGTCTATAATAACCTAAACAAATAATTTAACAAAAATATATCATTTCAGTATTTTTTTTTTTGAAAATGTATTATGTATTATTACTAATTTAGGGCTGTCAAACAATTAATCCCGATTAATCGCATCCCAAATAAAAGTTTGTGTTTACATAATATATGTGGGTGCACTGTGTATAATTATTTTGGATATATATAAATACACACACGTGCTTGTAAATTCAAGAAAAAAAAATATTTTTTTTATTTTTTTATTTTTTTTTATTTTTTTTATTATAATTATTTATATATAAAATATTTATATTTATATATAATATAAATTATATATAAATCTATATACAGCATATACATGAAAATACTTCTTAAATATATACAAGCATATGTGTCTATTTATATGTATAAAATAATTATACACAGTGCACCCACATATATTATATAAACACAAACTTTTATTTTGGATGAGATTAATCACGATTAATCGTTTGACAGCCCTATTAATATTATTATTATTATCTATTTATTTATTTAAATATGACTGTCCTTGAGTTCCTTGAGGGGAGTCCTTCCACCACAATTTACTATTTTGTTTATTGTGGTTGTTGTCAAAGTTGCTTTGAAAAGTTAATGTATTAATTTACCAACAGTATGGGTGAAGTGCATGCTTGAAATTAGGTAAATGATAAAACTTCACTTGTGAACAGAACATTTAAAAATTTGTTTATATAAAATACAATATTTTTCTAATTGAATTGAATAGTAGTATGGCTGAAATTACATTAGTTCATGACGGTTCAGGGAGGGAGGGAGGAAAATGTCGAAATGACAGGATTCTGCTGTAATGCATGCATATCTACTGTTGGACATTATACGTAGATGGTCTAAACTAGTGAGAGTATGAAAGGTTTATTTTAAGGGAGATTCATTTCAAAAAGTCCACAAAACAAAGGTGGTCATTGTTAAAGAAATAACCTTAAAGAAATACAGTTGCCGATCATGGATAAAAATGTTATAGTACAGCAAAGAATAACACCTTAGAGGGAAATATGTTATAATGAATAGGCAGCTACTTGACTGATAAATAGAAAAGTATGTATAGCAATCTATGTTTCTCTTTTTCTTTCATGCAGTCTGCCATTCTTGGAAACGGTCTTGTTCTGCAGAATCTTCTTCACATGCAGATGGCCCAACAACAGCTTTTACAGATCAAAGACAAGCAAATCACTAATGTGAGTGTCTCTGTAGCCCCTTTTCCACCAAAGCATTTTGAGAGCCGGTTCGGAGCCGGTGCCTGCGCGCGAACCAGTTCTTTGTGTTTCGACAGCCAAAGAACCGGTTCGCGGCCGCGAGAACTGGTTCCAAAGCGGCACCAACTCTTTGCTGGACTAGAACCGTTCTTTTAGCACGTCATGTTTACGGGGCGGGTTTAGATGCGTTCTTCTCGGTTCTTTTAAACATATTTTCTGACCATCGCAAAGCCAGGAGAAACTGCAGAAACACGCAAGCGTTTAATTTATTTATTTATTTATTGAAACATAAGCAAAGAAGAAAACAGTCACGATATAGAACAAATAAATGGAAAGAAAAAAAGACACAAGACAGGGGTACATAACTTATCAGAAAAGATTACATGTCAAACGAAAAGATTAAAAGACTTACATATTTCAATTGTTTTTAAAGTTTTCTCGGTACACGAGTTGAGATAATCCCAAACAATGTACTTGCAAGCGACGTAAACAGTGACGTAACGACGTCGTTCCCTGGGCGCTCTAGTCAGTGGAAAAGCAAACGGTTCTAAACGGGTTCGCAAGTTGAACCAGCTCCGAACCAACTTTGAACCAGCACCAGTTCTGAACCAGTTCTTTTTTCGGTGGAAAAGGGGTATGTGTGTGTGTGTGTGTGTTCACGTGTTTCAATGCCCATAACAAAAGAAATATATCACCACAGTGTACTTACAACAAAAATATGTTATGCTAACAGCAATCTAAATTGTGCCTTTTTGCAAGGTTATTATTGGTTTGCATTATATCCTTTTGTAAATAATGAGAAAACTGCAGTTTTTGTTCAGAAAGGCATTATTTATATTTATTTATATAGAGAAGTATTAGAACCATACATCCAGCTGACATTTTTAATGCAAATTTGAGGTTCTGGTAAAAGAATAATAAAGCCATCTGTGCTGGAAAAAGTATTTAAAAAAAATACATGCAATAATAATGCTGGCATAAATCTCCTTTAATGCATGTGTGTTTTGTCTTGGAATGTGCATTTTTGTAGCCATAATAATCTCATTTGTGTGTACTTCATCTTTCACTTGCTTGTCACATGACTCTATTATGGCCTGACTGTTTTTTTTCCCTCCTTCATCGATCTCTCTCTCATTTCCTACCAGGTCCAGGGTCTTTTAGGTGACCCATCTCGGCTGCTCCTGCAGAAAGTTCTGGGTCTTCGAACACAAGTTCCTCTGGGGAAGGGGTTGCTGGGAGATTCTCCCACAGGTGAGCGCTGGTGGTCAACCTTGCAGACCTCAAGCCTGGTCCAGAGGTCTCATTCGCTACTGCAGGGAAAGACATTTGCATTGCAAATCCTCAAACTGTTTCAAAGCCCCACTATTAGCAGTGCAAGGCAGCCACTTCAATTAGTAGTTCTTTGTGTTTTATACAGACGTGTGTCTGTTTGTGTATGCAAAGGCATTCATCAAAGCTTTAAACACCTTTGAAGAGTATGTCTTTGTGCAGGGTCACTTCTATTTGAATATCAGTGCCATGCAGGTGTTACAGTGAGAGATAAATTGAAATGCTAAACTATGAAGGTTTTCCAGAGTATGAACTATATGCATTAGTTTAACAAGGCTCTCTGGTTTTTAGAGTTGGGCCAAGACTCCTCTCCAGTCACATCCCAGGGTGGAAACTCTGGGGCTGGAATGGCGTCACATATACCTGGGCGTTCACATACGAGTTCCGTCTCTGAACAGAACGGAGTCACTGCAACATGCCTGGCTCCGGAGAAACAGCCTGCACCTCCAGGAACCGCAGGGGGATCTTTAAACTCCCAAACACAACTCCACAACTTCCTCTCTGGGATTAACACACCAAGTCTGGGACCTTTGCTGGGGAGCACAACACACAAAACTCAAGCCAACCACCACAGTTTAAGTGTGCAGACTAGTACTGCCGTCACGGTGAGCCTGGTTGCTTTCTGCCTCTCCAGTTTCTCACTTCAAGACAAAAAATGACAAAATCTTAATGAGACTTAAAGGTTCTATAAGCGATGTCGAGGCAAAACATTTTTTGTCACGTACAGCAAACGTCTCCTCACTATCGGCTAGCTGCCTGTCCCCTAAACACACTGTAAAAAAACGCGGTCTCTGTAGACACCACAGGCTCCACAAACGGCAACAAAAACAATCATGTCTTACCCGGACCACGAAACCTAACAAACAGTGTTCCGGCCAATCACTTGCAAGAAGTATTTGAGGGTGGGTCTGGGGGTTAGTGCGCGTGCACATGAAGGGGGTGTGTTTGTGAAGGAGAGACGAGCGTCAGAGGGAAGTTTGAAAAATGCCCGAGACACGACCAAAGAGACGTCGTTCTGAAGAACAAATTAAAAAGAAGAAGGAGTCGGATAAAGAACGTGCGAAGTTCCGAATTTACATCGGTAGCAAAGCTTTTGAACGATGGCGAGAACTCCGGCGGCAGAAGGGCTTCCAGTCCGACGGTTACAATTATTTCAGGAAGCACGGAAGGGAGGGGGAGGAGATGAGATGCGGAGGAGGGAGGGTCTAGCTAGCCTCCGATTTGTTTGGAAATATTGCGAACGTCAACACTCCCAGGATCACTTATAGGACCTTTAAGGAGAATAATTCACTCAGGGCCAGATGTACTAATGCTTTTGCGCTTACTTCAGGCGTATTGGTTTCGCAAAGTGCGCATAAAACCATGGTGAGGTATGTACGAATGGGACGCAGCGATGAAAGCGCAGACTGCCTGTTGCGGGAACTGAAAATGGCAAAATGCACTTTTCGTGTCATGAATATGCATTAATGGGATGGTCAAGGGGAAAGTGGGAGTGTCATATAAAGAAACGGGAGGGGAAGCGTAAAAAAGCGAATTCTCCACCTCTTAAAGGTAACACTGACCCTGACTCTACCCATTCGAAAAACATGGCAATCATGCATTTACAAAACTCAGATGTGCGAGATTGCACTTACTCTCTCTCTCTTTACCAGGGTTACTTGCACTTACTGTGACTGGGTCGCACGAAGGAGAGGGTATGGTATGTCCGTTTGATTGACGCATTTACAGTCTAATGATTCTAGGTGGTATTGTAAATGACTGGCTGGAGTTTTTCGAGTTCTGCCCGTTCTACAGATGATTAAATTGCTAAAAGGAGAAGTCCGGTCAATTTTAACATTAGCTAATTTTTTTTGTACATTTGGAGTGCTGTCAGTACATAAAAAAATGACAAAAATCGGTGTTGTCTACTCCGTGTTATTCTCTTTTTAAAATTCGCACCCTGTTGACTTCAATGGGGCAAGTTTTAAACCTGATTTTAGCCTCTTAACATCCTTGATTTGTCATTACAAGTGCACAGCCATGTGAGTGGTGTTATTAAGAGTGACCACAGTCAATCTGACTGCAGTAGACGTGAAAGATATTAATAAAAATGATGTTAATTCAGCCACCTCACTTACCTGTATTTAGTTCCTGTTTTCAGTCAAAGTCCACAGTAGTCAATTGTTGAGTTTGCGCGTGATCATTGGTAACTAAATGATGTTCAACATCTGATTCGGATGAACTATCCATTTGAGCTGATATTCTCAGAACAACACACAACACCATCATCGGCTGACAACTAACAGTCTGAGTCTACACTGTTGCTTAGTTACCAATGATCGCGCAAACTCGACAATCGACTACTGTGGACTTCGACCAAAAACAGGAAGTAAATAGAGGTATGTGAGCTGGCTGTGAATTTGAAAAAGTGATTTTGAAAAAATGGTCAAAAAGGAAAATCACATACCCCACCTTTAAAAGCAGGTGTAATTTAGGAAGCGGGTATATCCTGGCATACGCCAAATGGCAGCAGTAATTCGAGCAAGACGAAGACATAGGCTAAGGAGACGAGCTGAAAAGATTTTTGCCACAAGAATCAAATTTTTTCAGTTGAGTGAAAACAAAATCTCTAAACTTTACAGATTAAGCAGCTACGCAATATTACAGTTACTGGAAGAAATCAAAGATGACATCGAATCTCCGACTCAGTGTTCACATTATATTCCAGCAGTTGTTAAACTTCTCGCTACATCACAACTATTGGCATCAGGATTATTTCAAACGGTCATAGCATCAGCAGTGGGAATATTGCAGTCTGCACTCAGCCGTATCAGTGCAAGTACTCGACGCGCGCAATTTACGGTATAGTGGGTGGGGACAGGCGCTGATTACCTGATGAACACTGCGGTTTCACATCAAGCGCTTTCTGTGTCTTGGCCATTGCGCTATTAACGCTTGGTTCGCCAATGTACGTACATCTGGCCCTCAGACTTTCAAATTTTGTCATAACTTACTCACGTTTGTGTTGTTCAAAAACCATATCCAATGGAGATACAAGGTTTAGTCACATGCTCTTTTTAATACTTTTCATTAGTTACATATTTGCAAAACCCAGAGTGATCAATAGTAATGATTCATGAATACAAGGTTTCCGCCTAACAGTGGCGAAATATTTATAATTTACATGTTTTTTATAGTTAATTATATACCAAATTAATATTTTCAAGAATTTCATAATTTATTCAAAAAGGAAACATGCGACTGATCAAAACTAAAGACTTCTGCATTTGTTAGAAAAGATTCTATATTTATAATTATTCCATGTATTTTACAGTATATATATATATATATATATATGTATATACATACATACACACACAACATCTAAGGGGGTACACTTTTACACTTTGAACACTCAGTACAAGTACGCACACACTCGCTTATACAGTACTTCTGTACTAATACAGTGATTCTGTCTCAAGTGCTTCTGTCGACCTCTTAGAACTCCAAGATTTCCATTGTTCTGTCTGGAGGTGTCTTTATTCAGACGCAAGCACTCAGCCACCTTGCAGAGCTCAGAACAGACTCTGACAGAGTTCTGAGCCCTAATGACAGACCACTAGTGCTGCAGGCTCTGATTACTCGTGCATTACTCTACACAGGCTAATGGAGAGCTCTGTCTTCTATGTGACTGGATTAGAGATGAATACCAGACTCTCTGCCAGTACTTTTCCATTTCATTCCTTCTCTTGCATTGCTTTTTATTTGTGAAATCTATGAAAGAAAAAGCAAAGATTTTTAAAGGAATGTCTTCTGTGGAGAAAAAAAGGGAGATGTTCAATAGAATGTCTGAGCTGCTCTTTTCTGTACTATAAAAACTTCCAACCAATCATTTAGTTATATATATATATATATATATATATATATATTAGGCTTGCTGCCATAGTTGTTGTTACACGGTGTTCGGCTGTACACTAATTACATTACTTGTCCACCTCGGATCTGCCTCGGATCTATCACCTTTTTTATAGAAATAAAAACCATTTAGTTCAGTTGGACAACAGACAGTTCTGCTCTGCACGAGCTGCAGTGTCACAGCAGTAGTCAAATTTCACTTATCACAGGAAGAAATGACTGACAAGACGATGGCAGAGGACTTGGTGCATGATCGCAAATTCTAAAAGAGCTTAAAAAAAAGCAAGCACAGGTTCAAAAGCGATTTTGACTGCAATAACCCGCAAATTATTGGCCCATACAGCAATACCCTGCTAATTATTGGCCTATTTACACAGAGTACTAGTGATTGTGAATTTAAAAGCGAAAGTAGCATGGCAGAGGATTTGGTGCGTGATCACGAGAAAGTCAAAGGCGATTATCAGCCCATCGCCCTTCTTTCTACCCAATGATATCCTGCCACTGCACTATTCTGTCAAAAACTTGTGAAATTAATTACAAATCAGGATGTAAAGATTTCAGCAGACACAGATTACCCCCGCTGTCATCAGTAATACTGGTGTGAAATTTTCCTTACATGACATCCCTATTATATATATATCTATTTATCAATAACATATGAAGAGTTCAGATGCAAAAGCCTCTAAATGCCATTTGAAATTTTCTTCTAGAATGATCATTTTTATCAAGCTTGTATATTTAAGTTCAGTAATTTCACTTAAATGGCAATGAAGATTACCTATTAATTGTCATTTAAGTGAAATTACTGAACTTAAATATACAAGCTTGATATAAATGGTCATTTTAGAAGAAAATTTCAAATGGCATTTAGAGGCTTTTGCATCTGAACTCTTCATATATAATTGTATATAGTAATACATCGTACAATAGCTAATACATTAAAAAAATGGCTTAAATGTCCTAACCCGAATTCCACCAACAAGAAATTTGTCTGTCCACACCAGACGTGATACGATACGACTACGAGACGCTTCAAAATCAATCAAAAATCACTTCTAATCAGAAGAGCGTGTGGACGGAGTCTCTCTGCAAGAGAGATTGTGTTGTATTGTGAATATACTGTAGTCACAACCTCTTGTACCTTATTGCCTACATTATATTAAAATTGATAACCAATAATAGCTCACTTTTCACAAATACCTGTCCTTTAAAGGAACACGGCGAATTTTTGGGACTTTAGCATATTCACTGTAACCCCCAAAGTTAGATAAGTCCATACATACCTTTTGAAGACTACCCACTGCTAGCCTAGCTTAGCACAAAGACTGGATATAAATGGCTCCAGCTAGCATACTAATCCCAATAAGTGACAAAATAACGCAAACATTTTCCTATTTACATGTAGTTGAAACATCAATGGTAATTACCTGGTCTCCCGTGTTTATCGTCACAGCTTTTTACAATACAACTAACACCCATGATTCTAAACTATGCTTTTACTATCTAATAACTGCTGACTTTATTACTCGAACTCTGAACGAACTCTCTACTCCTCACCACGGTGCGTCTTAAGTGCTGAGGTAATCACTCCGCCTAAGTAGCAGTGCTTCACCTTCTGAGAAAATAGTTCCCAATATTTATATGGTTAAAATATGACTGTGTCTCATATGACCTTGTTCTATGTACACTCTGTGACTATACAAAAATCGGAAAATGTTTGCGTTATTTTGTCTCTTATTGGGATTGGTATGCTAGCTGAACCCATTTACATCCAGTCTTTGTGCTAAGCTAGGCTAGCGGTGGGTATGTTAGACAGAGTTACAGCACACACGGAAATGAAAAGGGTATGTATGGACTTATCTAATTCTGGGGGATACTGTGAATAAGCTAAAGTCACAAAAAGTCTGTGTGTTCCTTTAAAATCAATTTGTATTCAATTTATCACTCTGTATTATTTCTTTCTGAATAGTCAGTTTCATGTACATCTAGCAAATATATTGGAAAAGATGTTTCATGTGATCTGTATGTTTTGAGAAGTAGTGGACATTTCAGTCTCACTGTGTGGTCTATATGTGAGCAACTCGGTGATGTACCAGATTAGCATCTAAATAACTGTAGCATATTGTTTTGCTGCTCTTTTTTATCTCTTTCTGTAGAGTCAGTCCAGTTGTCAGACATCTCTGTTGGGAGAACCTCCTAAAGAAGTGAAGTTGCCATCCAACCCGTATCTAAACCTGGCTAGTGTGCTTCCTGGAGTGGTACTACAAGGTACGTGCATGATCAAAACGGCACACACTGAAGATGACTCACTTCTGCCAGACCTTGGAATGTATCTCTTCTCTGTCAGCTCTCTGTTTTCAACTATAATATTTACAGTGTACGGCTGTCTTGTCTCTCTTTGCTCAAGGCCACAGCCAGATGGGCTGCAGCCCACTCCAGCAGAGAAGATAAAGACTGTCTGTATGAGAGATGTTCTAAATAGGTGTCCCTGAACAGGCCATGATTTACATCAGTACTTTTGTGTCTCCTTTAGCACCCTGCAACAGTAAACCTCAGACTGTGCAGGCGCACACTGGGACATACAGCGCAGTCCTGCCGCCTAACACCCACCCACCCAGTCAATACAGCACAGAGACCACTCCTGCAGAATACACTCAACAGTACACTCAGCAATACACACAGGTAACCCTGAACCCTGGATAGTTTTAGCAGCACAACTGTTTTCAACATTGATAATAACAAAACATATTTCTTGAGCAAGAAATAAGATACTGTATGACAAAATTGAAAAGTGGTAAACTCCTGACATCACATTCGGAACACACTGGAATAGGCTACAGTGCAATGGATTGGTTAGATACACTGTAATCGATTGTGATCAAATTACAACAAAGTCAGTTTTTATATTGGTACAACAAAAATCATCAGCTTAAGTCAGTTGAAAATTTAAAATTAAAATAAAAAAAAATGCATTCATCTAAATTTAACTATATAAAAACTGCTAAACAAGATTCCTCACCTCTCTTTTCTTAGATGTGCTTCTCTTACAGTCGGGTAATTTGAAATGCTCTCCCTGTGTCATGACTCATGCTAAATTCTCAGTCCAACTTTATATGAAGTATCTTTAACTAGCGTGTGCTAACATTGAAATAAATAATTTGATACAATGGACTTAATGAGTACATTCTACTTATATTTAAAAAATGCCTGCATATTATATCTGTAGTAATTTCCGTAAAGACATCTATAATTACACGGTTGGCCCTACCCCTTAACCCACCCTTAAACCTAACCATATCACCAAACGTGTCCCTTACCTTACTGGTATCTCACTTCAATAGCAGCACAAGTGTTTTGTAAAACAACATGAACAAGTACATCATACCGTTATTTTGATGCGAGTACATAGTAAGTTAAATACACCTGACTTCCTGGTTGCACCACCTGACTTTTCAATATCATTTTACATTGAACAAGCTTCTACTTGCATGCCTATATTAGCTTTTGCATGTGCTAGCTAAATTATTTAATACAATAAATAAGTTTATGATAAAATAACATTTTCCTTGTCTTACATTGGTTGTACCACTGACATGTAAAGTGTACCAATAGCCATATTTGAATGCAGAAAAGGATCAATTGCGGTTCTCTGGATGATGTATATTATCCTTTTCAATTAATTCATAATAAAAGTTTGCACCTGGCATTAATTGGCGAAAAAAATGTTTTAGCTGTTTAAAGCTTTAAAACTACTGATATTTATATGAAAGTGTTTAAGCATAAAATTATTCTTATTACTAAAACACCATTTGTTTTCTTAGTCTTAGTCCATGTTCATTTGAGGTTGCTCTACCTTACATTTTAGGGATTTAGGTTACCAAAACATAAAATATTATTTATTTGAATGTACTGAAAATTAATTCAATTTTTTACATTTTTATACAATAAAGGGATATGTCATGAATTTTATCAAATTATTTTAAAAGGAAATAATGCAATTGGACAAAAATATGCATTTGATCATGTCATTGACCTATTAGCAGAACGTTCTTAAGAGTATACTTTTGTAAGCTAGATAACAGTTACATCACTGGCACAGTTGTAGTCACTGGTCTGTTTCTTTTTCTTTTCTTGTTTTTCTCTCTTTTTTGATGGAGTTAGGATTGTGATCTTGTGTATCAGATCAGAGTATTTGATAATTGTGGAATATATACAATCTATCTCGCACTTAGCCCACTCTCCCAAGTCTTTTTTCCCCCAATTTATCCCCCACAACTCCTCTCTCTAACACAGGTTTCCACTGAGCCCCAGATTTGACAGCGAAAGCCAGAGAGAGCGAGAGAAATGAGAAAGGAAACAATTCTGCCATATGCCCAGCTGTTCAATAGAGATAGATGGGTCTATACGGAATAAAGAAAAATGTTTAAAACAGAACAAAAACAGTTCCATCAGAATGGAGCTGTGGTGCACCACCGTGTCCTAGGCAAATGATTCCTTCTATTTAAATCAGATTTTTTGTTTTTCCCAACTGAGCTTTTTGTTTATCGCTTGGTTTCTATTTCTGCTTTGTTGCGCACTGTAACCCTCACAGTAAAATCTCATTGGCCCTAAGTCCCATTTCACATTAAACTTCAAATATCTTCTGATATCTGTTACTGCACTGACAAATTGCTACTCACTCGAAACTTGTCAGATCATACCTATTTTGGACCAAGGAGGTTTGTTATAAGCTAACTGTCAGCAACTGGCTCAGCTCACCAAGAACCCCATGAATTATGTGATTTAAATGCCATCTTCATTCATGGGCACTCAGTTCTGGGCATATATGTTTTTGAGCCAATAGCCTGAGCCATAAATGCCACTTGACTAATTACCTAGAAGACGACACCATGTCGAATGCTGATTATCTGAACCACGTGGCACACAGTTACTTCACCTATTGACTTTCCTGAAATGTGAAAGGCAGCAAATAGGTGCCTGAAAATAAAAGCCCTCCAAAGATTAGTTTTAGTAATTTTAGTTAGTTGCCAAGGCAACATTTCTAATATTTTTATTTCAGTGTTATTTTTTGAAAGTTTTGTTAATAGTTAAAATTTTTGATAAAGCTACACTGTGTAACTCTTTTAGTTTATTCTTAGCAAAAAACAATTAGTTCTTTCAAAAATATATGTGCTCATTAATGTACATTTACTTCGTTCAAGTAATAAAATATTCTTGTGAGTGTATAACATGCCATTGAAAATACACATGGGTGAGGGGTTCTAATGTCAGTCGCCATGTCCCTCCATCTTGAAAGTACATTAGCCAACGAGGGAACCCGGGAACCCATACCCGTTAATTTAAGCTTCGCCTTTCGCGTTTACGTTTGAGTTAACACTCATGGACAAGGTCGAACTGGAAGCCATGTTAATCTTGGACTACACTGGCCACCGTAGGAGTTAAAACGAAATCGGAATTGAGAGAAACAGAAACTAATATTCACTGGATGGTCATATACCTTTTCACCCCTAGATGGGGGTAAAAATCACACAGTGTAGCTTTAACCGACACTGATTTGGGTGATTTCTCCCATCCTCATACAATGTCATTTCTGTCTTTCGCTGCCCTGACAAGAACGTCAGTCTCCTCGGCTGTGAACGCTAATGGTCTGGCCTGATAAATTTGCAATAATAATAACAATCCGCCATGCAACATGCGCACCTGCTCGTAAAGGGTATGTTGGATGACACTCTGATTGGTTTATTTCACGTTATGCCCAAACCACACCTATGAATAATGAAGCTATTTCAGACCAACCCCTTTTAAACTTGCGTCAGGTGCAAGAGTCATTTATCCCGCCGGTAAAATAGCAACAGCGCTCGAGACCCGCCCACAAAGTCACTTGAGCTTCATGCTTGATACTTGCGTCTCAGATCGTTAAAATAGGGCCCATGGTGTAGTTACGGCATCTACTGGCTAACTGGCCCAAGCTAACCAGCCAAACCCAAACCCCTGGTTAGGACACGGTGCTTTCTTAGAGATGCAGGTTCGAATCCACCCTGTGTCATGTTCTGATTCCCATCGCCCTTCTTTCTCCCCAATGATATCCTGCCACTGCACTATTCTGTCAAAAACTTGTGAAATGAATTACAAATCAGCATGTAAAGATTTCAGCAGACACAGAGGAGAGGAAAATGTGCTCCAGGAGAGGATGAGAGGGAAGGAGAAAGCGTTGCAATTCCTCCCACAGTCTCTCAGATTCATTCCAGTGTCTTTAGGGTGATCCCTACTCATTCTCTGGCGGAGAGTTTGGAGGGGAAGAAATTTTAGTGGGATTGAATGGCTTAAATGTGGGTCTCCCTCTCATTACTGCCGGCGTTCCTATGACAATACGAGAAGGAGTGGGTGAGAGTTGGAGGGAGAGAAGGGGGAGTGAGAGATGCAGAGGGGGAAGACAGGAGGGAAGAGGAAGATTGGCTGTGAGTTGTCTGTCCCATCTGGTCGCACACTCCCACACACTCCACCAGCTTTGGTGAAATGAGACAGTGAGCTTCACGCTGTAGGTGTCCAGAGAGAAAGAGAGCAGGGAATGGTGAAAGGAGTGATGGGAATGAGATGAGAAGGAAAATATATATTAAGAGAATGGTAGAAGAGAAAGCTAGCGAAAAGGATTAGGCCAAAGGTTAGATAGATGGAGAGATGAGATGAAGACGAAAAGAGGAAGCAGCTCAGGAGCAAAGAGATCAAATATACTCAGTGTCATATAGAGTCATGTAGACAGATATGTGTATTCAGCAGTGTATTATTCAGTCCCCTTTGATGCTTATTCTGTCCAAGGTCTATCAGCTTAGAGAGGAATATGTTGTTTGAAATAAGTTGTCTACATGGAAAACTGGGGAAGCCAACCCTGATCCTGGAGGGCTACGCTCCTGCAGACTTCAGTTCCAACCCTGCTCTGACACACCTTCCTGTTATTTTCAAGAATTCTGAACACGTTAATTAGCTGTTATAGGTTTGTTTAATTGGAGTTGGAGCAAGGCAGTTTTTTTTTACCCGCGGCAACAACTTAAAAGTAGCCCAATTCCCTGGACACTGACCACTGGAGCCACCCTGTACCTAAGCACACAATTTTTGCCTGATGGACTCCTGAAAAATCCTATAAAGTTAGAAAACTGTTGCCATTTTGTTGTATAGTCAGTGCATAGACTGGTTATGTCATCTGAGGTTGCGACTAAAGTCAGTGAGAAATGTCAGTAGGGCTCAAACACACAAAACCGACATCAAAGAAATAGTGGCAACAAAAGCCGACTGTGGTTTCACTTCTCGACGTCTACATCAGGGCCCAAAAGTTGCAATAATTTGAAATAACTCTCTTCTGTGTAAGGTTTGCTTTGGGAAGCTATTTCGAACTCCTGAAATGAACTTTGTTTTGGCCTGATTTTGTTGGAAATATATAACATATTATATGCCCCCATATACTAGTGTATAATGCTAGTATATGGGGGCATATAATAAGTAAAAAGAAATCGCTAGTTAATACCACTAACAAGGCTCAAAATAGCCCCACACTAACACAGTAACATAATGAGGGTCCCTACATGCAAAATGAGCCATTGAGAACTTTGTAAGTTTACAGACCGTTTAATAAGAAGATATTTTATAAAGACAGTTCACTTCGTCTATACAGTTGGTTATATCGCGGTTATACTGTAGCTGTCTGACTGTATTTTATTCTGTTCTGTTGGTTCTGATTTGTGTCTCTATGTGACAGGAGGCCATGCAGCAGTGGTACCAACACTACCAAGCACAGTCCTACGGAAACACAAGCCAAGAGACGGCCGCAGTAACTGAATGCGCAAAAGAGCAACCTCAGGTAAATACACACATACTATAGTAAAGTGCTCATTTTACAATGTATTTTTCTACAAAAAAAAACATCAACCCTGAAATGGTCTACATTGTCTCGTTGGGGAAAACAGCATAATACACATTCTAAATAATGTCTTTATGAAAATGAAAAAAAAAAAAAAAGGTAAAGCAGGATTTCCTAAACTTGGGTTCACAAACTTCCTGAAGGTTCATGGGGGAACTGCAGGGAGTTTGTGAGTTGATGAGAAACTAATAATGAATTAAACCATAAAATATAAATAATTTTAAAATTAAAACATTCACTTAAATTATCTTAAAAGATTACCTGTATGTCATGTGGTCATTAACTGACATCAGAAAGCCATGGTGTATATTATTGAAGTATTAACATCTCATGTGGTACTTCAACTTTTTAGGTCAAAGGGGTTCTACCAACAAAAAAGTTTGAGTTAGGGGATAGAAAAATATCATGAACTCAGGAGGAAAACAATAGAAGTCAATGGAAAGTCCCCACCATGATAACAAATGTGTTTTTGTGTCTGTTTGTGTCACAGGTGGTGGTCACCTCCTCGTATGGAGACTACAGTTCCTACATGCATGCTGTCAATCAGTACTATTCTCAGACACAGATGAGCCAGTCAGCTGCTCAAGTCTACCAGCACCGAGATGTCAGCAAGGTACTGTACACTACACAGACGCACTGAAACACATCGTGCTTAATCATGCTCACTTTACAGTGTACATCCCTGTCACTCCCATAAACTACAGACTAAAAGGGGATTCAACTGTGCCGAAATACACATATACACTGCAGCAGAAATGCTAAAACAGTTAACATGCTTACCAAACATCACACTCTCTGATGGAAGAATCACTCCACCTGTAGTTCTTCTGACAGATTTCAGGAAAGTCAAAAGCCTCCACTTCCTCCAAGTGTTTCGGGGCTGACATGGTAGGGCCTCTCTTTATGACGGATCACTCTTTGACTTACTGCAGATCGTTCATGCTGTCACAGACCAAAATAGATCAGAAATTAGACTTTCATTTCTCTGTGTGCATATACAGTACATAAACTGTATCCATTCAGCAACACTAAAAATCTGGACTGATTGTTTTTCCTACCATAATAGCATGCATATGAAACCAAAAATAAAAACAAAAAAATGTTATTATACAATTTATATAACATTATTGAGCTTAAAATATCTGTTTTCTATTTTTTAATATACTATTGTAATAGTATAATTTATTCCTGTGATGGAAAAGCAACATTTTGAGCAGACACTCCAGTCTTCAGTGTCACATGATCCTTCAGAAATCATTCTAATATGCTGATTTGGTGCTCGAGAAACATTACAGTTGTGCTTCTTAATATTTTGGTGGAAAAATATGATGCGTACATGCTGAATAAAAGTATAAATATAGTAATAAAAGGATTAATTACTTAAAAATCATACCCCAACCTTTTGAATGGGGGTGTGAATAAGTCTATTGACATTATTATGATTTGTCAATCACTGCATTCTGTGGTCATAATTTTAATTGAATACCTTTTTCACATTGAATTCTCATTTACAGTAAGCTAAAACATTTCAGAATACTTTTGCTTTTTTTGATTGATGGCTTAGAAATAGTGCAGTCTTAAAAAAATCCACAATATACTGTATATACATATTTTGGTGTGGTAGTAGTCTTTCTTAATGTGTATGTATGTTGGTGGTATCTGTGTTGGGTGTATGAGCTTATGTAAATGTGGTGGCAGGTGGTGTTACAGGTCAGAGACACATTCCTCACTAAGTCTCATGACACTCTTAGGACATGAGATCCTGTTGAAAACACTCAATCACTCCTCAGCACAGCAGCTGGGTCGATGTGTGTGTGTGTGAGAGAGAGAGCTGTAATAGGCTCTATGCACAGCTCCACTACTTCCTGAACTTCAGCCAGTTCCTTGTTTCCTGTCTGGCATTATTGGACACATTGATTAATTCAGGTGTGTTTGATTATTGTTGCCGTGACTACTGAGGTCAAGCACACCTGAATTAATCTAATTGTCCAATAATGGTATACAGGAAACAAGGAGCTGGCTGAAGTTCAGGAAGTAGTGTAGTTGTGCATAGAGCCTATTTGAATAGTGTGTGTTGCATTTGGATAGATACAGTATAAGTGTATAAATTTTTGATGATATCTCCGTGTCTCTCAATAGGAGGTGGAGGTGGTGAAGACCCCCTTGAGTGCACCTCTGCACACCTCTCTGAATGGCAGTGCTCAGACCCTGCTGCCCACCTACAGTGCCCTTCCCATCATGCCAGGCTTCATCACACCGACACACACGCACACGGCCAGCCCTGCCACGCACACGCCCGCTGTACCCACAGCCAACGACTGGAACAGCTACTATTATGTGAGTGTGTCTTTCTTCATAAAGTGTGTGAGGCAAAGAGTACTTAGACAAACCACATAGCATGAGAGCATAGGACTAAAACACACTTGAAAGATTGCATATGTTTAGATTCCAGGACAAAATATAATATTAAATGAAACGGTTAAGGAGCTGCCGCATTAATGAAAATTTGGTGAAATTTTGGAGGGAAAAAAGGTCAGTTGTCCGTTATCAATAGTGTAGCGACGCATGGCACATAACTTGCTCATCTGAGATCAGTTCCAAACTAGGTTTCCATAGTAGAGCAAGAAAAACTTCATTATGACTTTACAGTTCTCAATTTCAATCATGAAAAAGAAAGGACACCCTATTTAATTCTATGATTTTACGCATCAGGACAATAAAAAAAAAAATCTCATCCTTGTTAGGTCTTAAAAATTTAAGTAAATACATCTTCAGATGAACATCACGTGACATACTACACCTTGTCATTATTTATTTAACAAAACGAGGCCAAAAGCAGGTAAGTAGCAGTCAGACGCTACTAACCAGATTCCATTGATTAGTTTATCATCAGCAAACATGACCAACTGCAAGTTTTGGCAGTTTGCTGGTCTGGAGCATTCATGTGTGTTTACACAATGCCAAGGAGGGAAATTGGAAGACATCAGCAATGATCTTAGAGAAGCAATTGTTGCTCCCATTAATCTGGGAAGGGCCATTTTCAGACAATATGTGCAGCCATAGAAACAATTTGAAGTCCATCATTCTACAGAAGATTATTCACAAGTGGAAAAACATTCAAGACAGTTTCTAATCTTCCCAGTGAATGACCCAACAAATTCATCCGAAGGAAGAAATCGCAAAGAATCGCAGACTCTACAGGCCTTGGTTAGCTTGTTAAATGTTAAAGTTCATGGCAGCACAATTAGACAAGTATGGCATGTTTAGAAGGGTTTCCAGGAGGAAAGCTCCATCTCTCTAAAAAGAACATGGCGGCACTGAACAAACCTCAACCTCTTTAGACAGATGAAACCAAAGTGGAGATGTTTAGCCATAATGCACAGTACCAAGTTTGTGAACTAAACGCAGCATATCATAACAAACACCTTGTATCAACTGTCCATCACACTGATGGAAGGGTGAAGATTTTTGGCTAGTTTTGCAGCCACAGGACCTTGGCGACTTGCAGTCATTGGGTCAACCATGAACTCCTCTGTATACCAAAGTATACTAGAGACAAATGTGAGGCCATCTGACCAACAGCTAAAGCTTGGCCGAAAGTGGGTCATCCAACAAGATAATGACCCCAAGAACATCAGTAAATCTACAACAGAATGGCTAAAAAAGGGTCAAGGTGTTGCACTGGCCAGTTAAAGTCCAGACCACAACCAGATTGAAACCTCAATGATCTGAAGCAACATTGTAAATAAAAGCGGGCCAAAATTCCTCCACAACGATGCGAGAGACTGATAAAGTCACACAGAAAATCATTTCTTCAACTTATTGCTGCTAAAAGTGGCTCTACAAGCAACTGAATCGTAGGGTGTACTTTAACAAACATAAAGCCAAAATGGAAAAGCCATGTGACAAACTAAGAATTAGATCATTTTTATTATGTCCCGGTAGGTAAAACCATACTTTATATATATATATATATATATATATATACACACACACACACACACACACACACAATGTATTCAATCATGCACATTTTATATATATATATATATATATAAAGTTTGTGTTTACATAATATATGTGTGTGTAGTGTGTATAATTATTTTGTATATATAAATACACACACATGCATGTATACATTTAAGATATATCTGCATGTATATACCTTATATATATTTTTTTTTTACAAAATTAATATCATACATAAATGTAAATGTTTGATATATTAACACATTTTCTTAAATATATACATGCATTTTTGTGCATTTATATATACAAAATAATTATACACTCTACCCACACATATGTAAACACAAACTTTTATTTTGGATGTGATTAATCGCGATTAATTGTTTCACAGCCCTAATGTATATATATATATATATATATATATATATATCTTCCAAACTATTGCAACATCACATTATTTAGTTTGCTTTGTTGTGCACCAACAGCTTTTTAGGTGTTTCACAAACAATAGAGGCCAATACAAGGCATCATTACAGTCATAATGAAGCATCATTAGTCATAATTGGTCCAAATGTGATTTTACATTTTTCTATTATAAACCCCATTAAAGGAAAGTAATGTAATAATACTAATATTATAACTTAAACAATAGACAATTGATAATTAAAATGATTGAACGAAAAATAGATAGCCCAGTCAACTGAACATATGGTGTGTGTGTGTGTGGCTCTGCTTGTTGGTGAAGATGAAAACCAGTAGGAGTCTGGCAGTAACGTCAGTTATTCTTCAGTTGGAAGTAAAAGACTGACACATTCGAGAGATAAACACCTCTAACTTCACTGATTCAACAATAGGCGCTTTATCATAGAGCGAGAGTCAGAGAAAATTCCTCAGACGTGTGTGTGGGCTGAGGGAGACGCTGTCACTCATTTACTGTACTGAACACAAAAAACCCATCAGTCATTTACTCAAACATACAGTGAGTCGTGTACATCATCATCATCATCATCATCAAAGAGGTGAAATCATCCTAATCACTATAATTGCTTCTGTTATAATGAACCTCTCTTTCTTTCTCTCCTAGAGTCAGGCTAGAGGGCAAAAGCGAGAATACCCGACACTGCCTACACAGGAAGTGACATCAGAGTATGTAGGCCAACACTCGCAGGGTCTTGGAGGCCATTACGCAGACTACTTCAAGAAGAAGAGGATCTAACTCGCTCTCGCACTCGCTCTCACACCTAGCTGTTATGTTGTCACTGTCATGTCCAGGCCTTAACTTTTAGTCCAGAACTGATATTTATGAAAAGATTGTACATTTTATTGTGCAGAAGGAGGTTTATATTCCCCTTCTTGAACCTTCCGTGTATCTGGGTACTGTTCTTATTTCTGTCCGACACTAGGCAGGACCTCTCGAGATTGTTTAGTTAATTGGTATTTTCTGTTCTGCCTTTTTACCTCTCTCGCAGGTGGGGCGTACCATTCCACTCCTGAAGGGGGGCTTTTGTGTCCTGTGTTTTACTGTACTACCGGTTAAGGGCTGATAAAGATAGAGCTACACTCAGAGAATAACACTTTTCAAAGATTTCTTTTTTCCCTGACAGGGTAGGGCTTAGCCAATGTACATTGTATATTCTGCAAAATGAGTGTATTTTTTACAGCGTGTACAGACATTGAAAATATTATTAATATTACGTCTCGCTTAATGCGTCATCGTTTATCTTGACTATCAATCCGCTTTCCTAAGCGTAAAGGAACTGCACATGGCACGTTCATATCTTTAACAGTTAATCTTCTCTGTACATACTGCTGTATCTGTAGGAATGATCAGCCATGAACTGAACGCTGCAGGAGCCTTAAAACACGGCGCTCAGAGAAGACATGGCTAAGGCAATAACCTCTACCTTCTCTGGACAAACTACTACCATACTTTAAGGTGACCTTCCCACAACCTTCAGCTACTATGCTGCCAGTGCTTTGTTTTCAATAACATTAAGAGTAATAATATATCACGATAGTAGTAGTGATAATGCGTCGGAACAGAAGGATGCTACGTATAGGGTAGACACCTGGCAAAACGTCCTGATGTAAACACCCACATGGTAATAATCTAGCATAATGCCTTTATATGGATATTAGTCGTCTGTTATTCTGTGGTTTAATCTCTTTACATCTTTATTGAGAGAGTATTATTCTGGTGATTTCATGCTGCAAAAATCCTGTTTTTAATCCGCATCAGTCTTTAAGTTAAAATATGTTTTAAAAAGATGAGGCAAATTAAGTGAGATATTAAGATATTGCATCTTGAAGAGGCATTTTGTTTTGACTAAATTTAGATACGAACAATGGAAAAAATGAAATGAAAAGAGTAGTTCACCAAAAATGTCAAAAAAAAAAAAAAAACGATTTCATCCTCACTTTATTTTGTGGAAAGTTTTTTTTTATCATACTAATACTATTTTTTATATTTTCAGTTTTCATTTTTTATTGACTGAATTTTTCTGTTTGGCTTTTTTTTTGCGATCAATATTTTTTTTATTTTAACATACCAGATACAAATCAAGGCTCACTAAACTATATACAAACAGATGCATATAAATAAAATTTTATAAAACAGATTTATATAAATAAAATATATATATATATATATAATAACAGTAATAATATATATTAGAGCTGTCAAACGATTAATCGCATCCAAAATAAAAGTTTGTTTTTACATAATATATGTGGCTGCACTGTGTATAATTATTTTGTGTATATATAAATACACACACATGCATGTATATTTAAGAAAATGTATATTTAAAAAAAAATATTATTTATATATAAAATATTTATATATAATATAAATTATATATAAATCTATATACAGTATATACATGAAAATATTTCTTAAATATATACAAGCATGTGAAATAATTATAAGCAGTGCACCCACATATATTATGTAAACATAAACTTTTATTTTGGATGCGATTAATCACAATTAATCGTTTGACAGCCCTAATATATATATATAAGAAATTACAGAGAGAGGGAGATGTCTGTTTGGGTTTTTTTAATAGCAATTTTAGTACGTCAAGTTTAAGATTTTCATCTAATATTTATATATATATTTTTAATTTCACCTTCATTTCAATTAAAAAACAATTTAGTTAACGATAAAAACACTGATCCATACAATGGAAGTGAGGTCAGATTTGGTTTTGGACCACATTGAGTTTCATTGAATAGACAAAAACAGTTCATGATTACAGAATCGGGACATGAGGGTGGTGAGTAGTGAGACTTTTCAACAATCCCTTTTACTTTGAATTGAGCTGGTTTAGATATTATTAGTGGTAAACATGACAGAAACACATTAAGAACTGGATTTTTTGCAGCATACCGTGATGTTGATCACTGGTCGTACACACATTTGCCTGGCGTGTTTTTTTCTACGCTTTTGAAGTGATTGTCACTTGGTTGTTCTCTCGCTGAAAGCCATTCTCTCCCCTCCACAACAGACTGACAATACATCTGAGGAGGAGCTTCTCTTGTTGCGTCCTATTTATGTTGCTTTATTGTGTTATGACGAGTATAAAGACAATCCCAACGTTGCATCTGTACCTGAGGCTCTGCGTCCCACTTTCAGCACAAACCCACCATTTATAATCACAGAGGCCTTTTTGTTTTTTCGAGGGAATACTAGAAATGTTCTGTGCTCGAGTTCAGTTTGACTGTTTCTAGAGAATCAGAAATCATATTTGTTGTGAATGACACACTACAGGGATTATAAAGCACATGTGTTTCTGGTCACCTTCTCATGTGTCTTCTCTCCTGTTCTTCAGCCACACCACTGCTCCAAACTGCAGAAAGAGAGGTTTGACTGGTTATTCCTGTTATTTTCATATAAAACTACACAATGATATTAAAAAATCTTTCAAGTGTTCCTATTGAAAGCTGAAGGATGGAAAAATTGTGCCTATTTGCATTTACGAAAGCTGGTATTTCTTACCATTTTTGCTGATGGTCATGTCGACGTTCCCCTTGTATTTCAAGTCAAGGCTGTAACAGTTTTCCAATTCCGCACATCTGTCCACTCGTTGCGAGGTCACTTTTACCCCTTTGAATGTTATCAATGTGTATGTGTGCACTTGTATCTCAAAGCTTTGCAATACTGAAGTGTCTCTTAATGATGTAGAAGGTACGCCTGTTCAAACATGCAGGGTTATCAACACTATTGTGCTTTGTACTCATATTGCAGCCTGTTTTTAATTTACAAGGTTGTAGGGTTTTTTTTCTCACCTTGAATTGAGATTTTGCAATATTTTATAATCCAAACTCTATTGATATTGCTTTACTGTGAATAAGCTATTTTTAGAAACCGTGGAAGCATGCGTATACTCCTGCAATACAAGGAAAAAACTGTTTTCTCTTTTTTCAGTAGATGTTTCAGAGCTCAATCCTTTTTTGAGTATTTAACTACAACAACAAAAAAAAAAATGTATTTATTTATGTGTATTTATGTACCCTGTTCAATACAATTTTGTTGTCATTCTTTTTGAGGAAAATAGTTTTGGGTTTCATTTTGAGCTGATGGAATTGTTTTGCAATCCACATTAAAGGGCAGAAAAAAAGCCTTATTGTTTCATCATTTTTCTTTTTTGGCCACCAACGCACCGACGTACATTTCACAATTCCTTCAGCGCAAAACCATGTGACACTTCCTTCAGGGAGATGAATCATTTTCCCTTTTCAGGAACCATGTGTGAGGATTAACCATAATCTGATAATCAGATGGGAATTAGTGTGTCTTTGAATATTTAGCCTTCCTTCGACAGTACGAATAACGACTAAGGCGTTTTAAGACGAAAAACTAATTTCAATCTTGATCCTCCTCATTCAAGTCAGCATCCATCTTTAAACATAAATAAAATATCCCCTGTAGAAACATCGTGTTAATCACTTTTTAATTCCATTTTGATAAAAAACAACAGATAAAATACTATATTTTTTTTTTGACAGTTAAATCAGTTTCTGAAAGTTAGCTGAGCCCAGAATATAATTTGCACAACATAATGTGAATTTCTCTCGAGATATTTCATAAACTCTACTGTCCCCTAGTGCCTATTTCGGGCATTTCATTAAACCCCTGACGAATATCCTTCCAAATGCTGTTCTCAGAAATCATCCTCTTCAGTTTTTCCACGGCAAATGTGACGCTCAGGGAGGAAGTACATTCCTTAGACCGGCGCGTGACGTTTCAGAGTTCTCCGGGAATCCTGCACGTTCGTTTGGAATTTTCTAAGAGGACAGCTGTCCGCTCCAAATCAGACAAACCAGCAGTCTGTGAGCGCTTAACATGCTTTGCACGTCAATCGTCTCACGAGAGCGGGCGCATTCCACTCGACATTCACTCATTAAAGCTCCAAACTTTAATGAGTGATTCTGACACGTTCCTCGTCTTCCAAAGTCCTCTTTTATCGCAACAAGGGTCAGTCTCTGTCAATGCGTATGCCTCACAATGGGCAGATTCCGTAATGCACCTTGGGAAATTATGGGTTTTTCATACATGCATCTTGGTGGCTGATGTGACACTGAGGCACAATATGAAGCAGAGGAGCTGAGTGTGTCAGATTCCTGATTCGCCTCATTTTTGTGCACGAATCAGGTCTGCATTTGAACTTGAAGAGAAAAATGAGCGATTCGAACTGGCAGTTACACGTTTGCATATTCAAAGAGAGGCCGGGCAGTGCTCGTCTGCCCACTTCGGTGGTTCTAGCAGTTTCTTTGCGGCTATTTCGAATGGTATGAGGTTGTAATGTGAGGGATACAGTAAGAAGGGGAGTATATTTGAAAGAGTGCTACACTGCAGTTATACGTTTTTTTTTTTTTTTTTCCCTTTTCTGGGGATTTTGTCTCTATGGGACTGTCTCTTGCAAAGGAGGTGGAGTCTGTATCCCATCTTATTTCCACCGTTACTGATTGTCAAGCATCTGCTGAAAGTTGGCAATCAGGCTTTTGAAGTCGATCCTTTTTTCAGGTGTTGCCTCCCAGCATTTCCTCATCAGATTGTACAACTGTCAAAACACAAAGATCACAATCAGAGACACAGCCTGGAGTGCAGCACCTTCACCATCATGAAAGAAACATGATTCTGTAATACATAAGTAAGAACAAAAGGATGGCTGCTTATGTTCTAAATGGAAATGGTTCCTACAAATAGTGTGAAATATATATAAACTTTAACTGTAAAAACAAACAAGGAAAGAATAATTGACGACGAGCTGTTGAATTATTGGAAAAATAATGCACACCCGAGGTGGTAATGCAGCCTTGAGAAGCACTGACAACATTTCTGTGTGTCTGTATGTCTGTACTGTAGCCTATGTGTGTGCCTTTGAGAGGGAGAGAGAGTATGTGCTTCCCTAAACATTGTGTGGCCAAAAAACAATAAATTTGCTGTTTTTAATCCTAATGTTTACTATATTTATTTGCTTGGTCAGTGTCATGGTTTTTGGTTCTTTAGTCAGAAATAACTGAAATTAGTTGAAGTGATATGGAACTATAATGCGGTCAAGACGCCCCTTGAACTACTTTAGCGGTGCGTTTTCCTGAAAATAATTGCACACTTTAGAATTTTTTCAACAGCCCCTTAATATAAAATATTTAAAGAATACAGTTTAAAAAAACATATTTTTAATTGTAAAAATAGGCATTTTATATGTATTTTAAATTAGAAAAGCATACTTATACATGAAAATATTATAAATATTTAAATACATAAAATAAAATTTTATTTAAAATTATTTAAAACATTTTATTTAAATAAAATATTTTTTTTTGTAAATAAAACCTCAACATAAGGTAACCTTATACAATAATATATTATTAAAAAAAAAATCAAACCATCAAAACATAACTGAAATTGAAATCATAATATATATTATATTGTTGTTCAAATTATTATTTGCAAAGTGTTGTTGATTATATTTGCTCAAAGACTGAAGGCTTACTCCGACCTTTGGCATACTGTCAGTTACTGACTTCCATGGAATTCCTTCGAATTTTGTATCATTACTTAAAATCTGAGAGGTTACATCAAATTACGTACTAATATGAACTGTAACATTCACTACCGTTCAAAGGTTTGGGATCGGGAATATTTTTATTGTATTTTTTTCTCTTTAATACTCCCCAAGGCAAACAATAATATTGTGAAATATTATTTCCATTTAAATTAAATAACTGTTTTCTTTTTTAAATATATTTTAAATTGTAATTTATTCCTGTGATGGTAAAGCTGAATTTTTAGCATCATTACTCATTATAATGATTTCATAAGGATCATGTCACACTGAAGACTGTAATATGACAAGTTGCTGGTCAAGAAACACTTCTTATTAATAAATTTTGAAAACAGTTGTTCTGCTCAAACGTTTTGTGGAAACAGTGATACATTCCTACAGGATTTTATGATGAATAGAAAGTGCAAAGAGCAGCATTTATTTAAAATAGAAATCTTTGGTAACAATATAAATGCCTTTAATTCAGCAAGGATGCATTAAATTGATCAAAAGTAACAATAAAATAATTAGTTAAAAAAAAAAATCATCTTGCTGACCCCTTTTCAATAGTAGTGTAAATACATAGCTTTACTAAAACAAAATGCTGTATATTACCCTTTCTGAGCAGCCGTCTGGTTTTGGAAGTCTCTTCCCCTCCTCCAGGACTTTGACCAATCGGGTAACAGTCATCTGGCCCTGTGTTGGACCAATCATCTTTAGGAACACCTGTGGGGGTGGAGCAAAGTCGGGTCAGTGGCCTGATTTACAATTAAGCTCTGAGGTATTAAACATTCATCCACGTCGTCTCTAGCAAACTACCTTTAACCCTACCTAATCCCAGCGTGTGAGGAAGCAATACACGTGCGTCTACATTGTGTACAATGTGAAAATCGGACAAACCCTCAGTACAGACATTTCCTCCAAAAGAGGACGTCTTTTGCAGACGTCTACTGCAGCCTTTGGGTAAGGCATCTGTCACTGTGGGCACAGACTGGCACCATCTGCCATGTTCTCAGAGACAGAGAGAGAGCGACCAGACTCACCAGCACCTCCTAAACAAGAGCTTCTTTCAGCCTACAGAAATGAATATGGGCTTTCTAAGTGTGCTAGAAGTACTCGGTTCTGCTTCGCAACAAATCTGCGTTACCCTCCTGCTGTGTATAATCAAACACTGAATTAGAAATGCAATCAAAAGTAAAACACTTACATAGGGATATATTTACAAAATACATTTGCATAAATAGAGCTGCATTAGTCTATCCAATGTGTGGAACTGCAGCTGTGATAGTGGTATTATTTTAATCCTCTTGTGCCTTTGTCTCTCTCTCGTATTCCTTTTAATCTATACCTCTATTTCCCTTTTTATTTGTGTTATTGTTATACAATAAAAAAAATATTGTATTTTTTATTTCTTTAAAGCTGGTATGACCCACCAATGAAAAAAATATTAAATAAAGTGAAAAAGTAGCATTTTGGGATTATGGAAACAACAGTTACCACGATAAATACACAATACTAACATGAACTGTTAATGAAACATCTGGAAACGACTCCTGATGAATAGAATAACCATCATGCCTACGTGCCAATCCTTCCAAATTTCTCGATACATACCGCCTTGAAGGCATAGCTAGCTAGCAAACTGTAGGCTGTAGTAACTAATAGTACTGACTACTGACAATAACTTGCGATTGAGTGCCAAACTTATGCGAATGTGCTCTAATGTTGGGGAGAGACCAGCCTCAGTGTGTCATCAAGTAGAGTCGTGTCCAGGAACTCAGGAAAATGGAACATAGCAATGGTGAAAAACTGTTTAACGGTCTTACTCCGCAATTCAGTACGTCAGAGATCACAGTCTTTGTAATATGTTTTAGCAATACATTTCTAACATTGTTTTTTTAGAATTGCCTTTACAGGGACTTTAAAGAGTGTGTGCTAGGAGCACAGGACAACGGCTGACAAGTTTTTCTAATGTGAGTTACTTATTACATAAAAAGCTTATGAAAATAATAATAGAATATTGACTGACATAGCATGACAACATCTCATCTGACTGCAAATACTAAATCGAAACGATCGAATCGTTTTTCCTCAGGCACTCTTTACTTCGACTGCGTCTGACAGAAGAGTCAACAGCTCCCAAGCACATCTTTCAAAATAAAAGTCTCGCATCAGAAAAACCTAATACATTTGCTGTTGTTTCTTCGACTGTACACTCCACGAGCCACTCAAAACATTCTTGTGACTCACCAGTTGAGAAACACTGGCTTAGGCTTTTTGTGACGGGACTAAAACGACGACTGGCAACTCACCGACATGGGGCTGCACGAGGTGTCGCAGTACGTGAGGAGCTCATACATGGTCACTCCAAAAGACCAGACATCAGACGCCCTGTAGAACTTGCAGTGGATCAGGCACTCTGGAGCATACCTGGGAAAAGGAGGGAAAGAATCATTACAAAGTGGATTGTCCAGGGGCATTTCATAATTATACACAATTCCATAATGAAATTACATATTCCACCATTACCAATGCACATGGTTCATTTTAAGCTTAATATACTTGGTCATTGTTGTATAACAGCATCCTTATGAGTGAGGCTTACCAGAACACTGGACTGTCCAGATCGTCTTTCACCGTGTAGTAACCCTCATTATCCTTAATGCTTTTGGTCAGGCCGAAGTCTCCGATCTTTACCGTGCTTTCATTCTCCACCAGAACATTGCGGGCTGCCAGGTCTCTGTGGATGTAGTTGCGAGAGCCCAGGTAGTCCATGCCCTGGAGTTAGAGGTCAGAAAACAACAGGGTTGAGCATAATGTTACACTGCAGATCTGTATTACTAAGAGAAACCCAGAGCATGAGAACACAAAAGATCACTGTAAGCAGCTGTTGTTTTTATTATTAGTCTATAGAGTACAAGGCCTCAAAGATAACAAACAACCAGAGCAAAAATAAGTTGTGTGGAAAGCAAATGGACATATTTATGAATTTATTGCTGGTACCTACATGTAGTGTGGGTATCACCATATGCATTATGAGAATTATATGTAATATGTCACTATATGTCATTTTTAACATTTTAATCAGTAAGGACACATAAATTGATCAGAAGTGACAGTAAAGACAATTTCAAATAAACGCTGTTCTTTTAGACTTTCTGTTGGTCAGCACCAAATCACATTAAATTTTTTTTTTTAAAGATCATGTGACACTAACGACCAGAGTAATGGCTCCTGAAATAATAATGATGATAATAATCTTTGTTTTTACTCATTTTTGATTAAATAAAAGCAACACTGGTGTGCATACGAGATATTCAAAAACAACGCTAAACTTTTGTTGGTAACACTTTACAATAAGGTTCATTATTTAACTACATTAAATGTACAATATGTGAACAATACTTCAGCAT
Source organism: Cyprinella venusta (assembly GCA_038021265.1). NCBI lineage: Eukaryota > Metazoa > Chordata > Actinopteri > Cypriniformes > Leuciscidae > Cyprinella > Cyprinella venusta. Next base: position 22,897,594 of record CM075868.1, on the reverse strand, counting down.
TTATAAATCTTAGTTAATATTAATTCCAACATTTACTAATACGTTATTAAAATCAAAGGTTATATTAGTTAACATTAGTTAATGGACTGTGAACTAACATGAATGCACAAATAGCAGCTGTATTTGTATTAACTAACATTAACAAACACTAACAAACACTGTAACTAATGCATTGCTCATCGTTAGTTCATGTTAGTTAATGCATTTACTAATGTTAACTAATAAACCTTATTGTAAAGTGTTACCCTTTTGTTATACTGCAATGTATTGTGCTGGTGTTTTTTTCAGGTTGGAAAGCTATCATAAATAGTCAAGGACAATTCGTAAACATTGTAATCCATTCACATTCGGTTACCTGGCAGATCTGTACAGAATAGTTGAGAAGGGTTTTAAGGTCTATGTGAGCTTTGTTTCTGGGAAGGTATTCCTTCAGACTGCCTGCCGGTAAAAACTCCATGATGAGCTTAATGGATCTCCCTCCTAGAAACAAAAAAGTGGACAGATTCGCTCAAGCAACTGATGCATTTGGCACCAAAAGCCATTACAGCATTATATTACTAATGATGTTCAGAATTGTGGTTTACCCTCTTCGTTGCAAATGCCCTTATATTTGACAATGTTCTCGTGGTAAAGTTCTCTCAGGATGTCAATCTCACACCACAGGTTGCTGCTCTGCTCTTCTCGGTTCTCTGGCTTTAGAGACTTCACGGCCACCAGCTCTCCAGTCCGATCTCCCCGTGGGTCATATCTGCACAACTCCACCTTTCCAAAATGACCCTGAAAGCGCACCGATATACTTCAGTCTAACCAGTAGATGGTCAGTTAAATAAGCAGTTTGTTCTCTTTAAAGACAGAACACAGACACAGAGAGAGAGAGTGAGTAAATACCTCTCCAAGGTCTCTGATCTTCTTGAGGAACCTCTTCTCAAACACTGTGGGGTCCACCTCTAGCATGGGAACAGGCTGAATGGATGGGTCTAGAGAGAAAAAAAATAAAGAGGAAAAATGGAAACCTGTTTTTTTTTTTCCCCTAAACATATGCAAACGTTTACAATGCAATGTTTTCTCTCAAACCCACCACATGAAGGTAAGTTGATCTTCACATTAAAATATTAATAAACATGTTTACAATGCAACGCTTATTAAGCGCAGCAACTTATCCTGTCCTAAAGAAAACAGTGAGGACTAATAGAGTCTATGGAGACTAGCCAATCCTAACAGAGCTCATTAATAGATATCTTAAAAGCATAGTAGAAAAAATGGCCTATTTCCACTCTCTTAGAATTAAACAGTCATATAGACCTTATGCACCAGAGAAACGTGGGCGCCGTCATCTTTAGAATATTGTCTTTGAACTTCCCGTTCTGTATATTTCTATGGCATTGCTGTTGAGGAGTAATTAGCTGGTGAAGTGGATTTACTTATTGTAGAGTTAACAAAAGTTATCATGAGCATTGTAATGTTTATCATAAGCATTGTAAAGCAGATGTCTTAACAAATGTCGAACGGGAATTGTTTTTACGAGCAGTTCATTCATACCTATGCAAGATAGCTGTGGAAATACAGACCGGAAGTCAAAAGACAACGAGTGCAACGCTGAAAAGGGGCGGGGCTACATAAGGTCTATAAGACTAAACTATAACCGGTTTACACTACCATACAAAAGTTTAGGGTCTAAAAATTTTTGTTTTTTCTCTTAAAAAAATAGAAATACTTTAAAATACAAAAATGTTAAATAACAGTTTTCTATTTTAAAATATTTTACATTTATTCATTTAGCTGATGCTTTTTATCCCAAGCGACTTAAACTTGCAATATATGTCAGAGGTCGCACGCCTCTGGAGCAACTAGAGGTTAAGTGTCTTGCTCAGGGACACATTGGTGTCTCACAGTGGATTTGAACCCAGGTCTCTCACACCAAAGGCATGTGTCTTATCGTCAGTGTCACATAAATATAATATTCACATAGAAATATTTTTTATCAATGTTGAAAACAGTTGTTCTGCTTAATATTTTTATGTCTGATGAAGGGCTTGTGGCCCGAAACGGTGCATGTACACGTGGTGAGCAACCATTACATTTTTGTAGGAGCATCTTCTGGTGTGCGGACTTATTGCTTACTTCTAATATTTTTTGTGGAAACAATGATATATTTGAGGATTCTTTGATGAATAGGAAGTTCAAAAGAACAGTACTTATTTAAAGGGTCATGAAACCCCGCTCTTTCAGCTCAAGTCTAGCTCACAATCTTTTTGAAAACTGCAACTTAAATGGGCGTGAACAGCTGTGAGAAGAAGAGAGGGGAGCGGGTGTGGTATGGCGGTCATTGTCATCGCCAATGTCCCATGCATATTGACTGTCACTAAAAAGCAGTGGTAAAACATGAGGAAATGCTAGATTATTTTATATACAGTAGATGGCAAAGTTAAAGTCATATGAAATACACTGACACTTTATTATTGTCCTTTCAAAAGTAACTGAATGCCCGGCTACTAGCCTACAGCGATTGTAATTATATTTAAAACATATTAAATGTAGGCTACATGTATAATTATAATGTCATTATAAAATATATAGTGGTTTATATGGACACTATAAATGCATTTGATAAATTATTAAAAAAGTGGAAAAAAAAACACAAATTTAACCATTTTAACCCTAATATTAAATCTAACATAAGCTAACAGTGTCTTCAAATAATGTTCAACACACATAACTGTTAAAATCTCAGAAAATTTAGTTTAGGGTTTCAAGACCCTTTAAACAGAAATCTTTAGTAACAATATAAATTCCTTTACTGTTTCATTTAATAAGTCCTTGCTGAATAAAAGTATAAATCTCTTAAAATATTTCTCACCCCAGTCTTTTAAATGATTGAGTAGGTGAAAGAAACCTTGGCAAACATTCACATGTGCTTAGTACTTTAAGCAAAAATGAATGTAAATCTCTGTACTTGCCACAAGAGGTCAGTATTGAGAACACTACAAGAGAAATTATTAGGATTTGTAAATTTGTCATCTGTATGTATCTTGACTGCTTACTCTGTTCCTCCACCATGACAATGTCCCTGACAATGGCCCTGAAGAACAGTCTCTGCCGAGGGTCGTAGGTCATGCAGTGGGTCATGAGTTTGGCCAGCTCCTGGCAGTCAGGGGTTGCCAACTGACACTGTGCTGCGTAAAACCTTTCCTTCTGCTCAGAGAGATGACAGTAAAAACACATTTATCAGCACATTATCAGAAAGGAAAGTGCCAAGTCATACGCATGCCTCGGTGTATGTGTACACTTTTACCTCCGTGAGCTTCTTGTCTTTGAGAGGTATCTCTCCATTGTAACAGATCTCCCACAGAGTTGTCCCAAAGCCCCACTTATCTGCTGCTACGCTCAGATTAGCCGTGTCCTGTACACACTCGGGAGCAATCCAAGGAATCCTGTCCACACACTCTGTGGATAAACACAAAGCATGTTGTTATTCAATGGCATTATCAAGTAGCTTCAAATGAACACTCAAAACACCAAAGCTGGGTTGTACTGGTTAAATAGTCCTCATTTTAGGGGGTTTCCACCACCATTTCCTCATTCAAACATCAAAGGTCATTTCATAACACATGATCCCTTGGCAACACTTTCTTGTATGCTCCCTCTCTGTGCCCCTTTCATTCCCCTGTGCGCACACACACCACCACCCCCCAAAAAACACACAACCAGTCTTTCCTGTAACTGTCCCTGGCACACAGCAAACAAAGAGATTTTCTAGTCTCCGAAGTGCTTCAGGGAGCAGAGCTGGATCTCGGCCAACAGAATTCTTGTCAGTTATCTATTCCGAGCAGTCCATTTTCACACTGCAATAGAGCTCAGATCGACAGCAGTGCATTTACCCTGGATGCACACTCAATAACACTTTACACGTTTAACTCTTTCTATTTACAAGGTTATTATAATGCATATACATTGATCAGCTCAAAATCTCTGACCCTTGTGTGAGCAGTGATAGAAATTTCAATAACATGAATTATTCAAATTTCTTTATCATAAAATTTTATAAAAAAGTAATGTTTTAATTATTATCTATTCATTTAGAACAAATACTATCATAATTGTAATATAAAATATTGCACCATACCATTAAACTTTTTAAAACATTACAACAACTATATAAAAAACTTTACGTATGGCATTCCTCTTAAAGGGATACTCCACTTTTTTTTGGAAATAGGCTCATTTTACCACCAGACAGTTTCTGGTCTCATTGACTTCCAAAGTATATTTTTTTTCGTACTATGGAAGTCAATGAGACCAGAAACTGTCTGGTTACTGATATTCTTCTAAATATCAGAAAATCGGCTGAATTGATTAGAAAACGGTAAAACTCAACTGTTTAACTCTGGGGGAGTGATAAAATGAGCCTATTTCCAAAAAAAGTGGAGTATCCCTTTAAAGTCACTATGAAATCCAAATAGGCAAATAATCATTATTTGTTTTTAATTTAAATCGAAATAACTTCCCCTCGCTCTTGCAGTGATGTGTTTTTCAGTGTGAGGGTGGGACAACCCGTCACTCACATGAGATCACAGCAATAGCAAACCACAACCGACCAATCAATTTCCGATGAACAAAATCAAGCCCCTACCTATATATTTAGGTTTTTTTTTTGTTTGAGAAGTGGTTTGACTCAGATATATGTCACAATTGGAAGAAAAGACTAAAGCAACTTCCGTTTAGTGATGACTTTAAACATTCACACAGCAATTATGACCACTTTAACAGCATGTTAAAGGGATACTCCACTTTTTTGGGGAAATAGACTCATTTTACCACACCCCCAGAGTTAAACAGTTGGGCTTTACCGTTTTTGAATGTATTCAGCCGATTTTTTTTACATTTAGAAGAATATCAGTAACCAGACAGTTTCTGGTCTTATTGACTTCCATAGTATATATTTTTTTCCTACTATGGGAGTCGATGAGACCAGAAACCGTCTGGTTACTGAAATTCTTCTAAACATCAGAAAATCGGTGGGGGAGTGGTAAAATGAGCCTATTTCCAAACAAAAGTGGAGTATCCCTTTAAAGTGTGTTAATGAGGTGGTCATAATGAATCTCTCACCTTCTCTGCTAAGGACAGTAATGGGTATGCCGGGGTCACTCAGTTTAATGAAGGGTCCTCCCTCTCCATCCAGACCATCTCGAGCCACCAGAATGTTCTTACAGCACACATATCCATGAACCAGCTTCTTATCCTCCTACAGGATACACATGGCAGTCAAACAGTAACATTATTCACTGACAACACTTCATAATTTTCACTGATATGTCAAGTTGCTTAACAGCAAACCGGGCTGGGTATTGTTGGGCATGTCACAATTCGATTCGATTTCAATTCTTGAGGCTTCGATTCGATTCGATTCAATATTGATTTATTAGCTTCGATATCGATTCAATAATAAGTAAATTCACAAGTAATTAAGTGCCTGAGTATATTTTTAAATAATGTGCGCAGTATTACCAATGTTAAAGAACAAATTGACCCCAGCATGTCAATTGTGCATGCTCAAAAAAAGTCTAATATTATAATTATAATTTTGTAAACAATAACACTTAACAGCTGATCACTCTTAACAGCAATTGCGAGTTATCAGGGGAAAAAAAGACTAACCTTTTTCCCTCTCAGAATAGTTTTACTTTTTCCCTCTCACAATTCTGACTTTATTTCATGCATTTCTGACTTTATATCACGCAATTCTGACTTTATATCACGCAATTGTGACTTTATATCACGCAATTGTGACTTTATATCATGCAATAGGGCTTGGGCATCGTGCCGTCATTACTGACGTGGCGGCCATGTTGGAGGCTTACGCGCATGTAAACATACAGCAAGTCGAACGAGGAGAAGCAGCAGAGTTGGGATAAAGAAAATAAAAAAAGATGTTAAAATCCTTAAAAGGTTGTGGAATTTACCGGGATATGTTAAATAGGGAAGCCAGTGACCGGTATGTGGACTAAACCGGCACTTTTAACGGTTTGGATCCATATAAAATTTCCAACAAAGAGTCGGCAAACAGTGGGAACAGGGTAATCCGGACAAAGTTAGTAACGTTAGCGGTCAACCCTCAGGTTTTTTTCTGGGTTTCTCACGTACTTGAGCTCTTTTCCCGCTGTCTTTCCGTTTTAGTATATTCCTGTAAAATATCCCGTATTTTAATATTCTCATAACATTAAGATTAGCCCTTTAATCGGACCTGTCAGTCTCTGTTGTCCTGTTGCTAAACTGTTAGCTACCCTCTTGCTTTAAGCCTCGTTTTGCTTACTAACTTAAGATTAAGTGCTTAAAACAGCTAACGTTACTAACTACACTTTTGTAACGCATAGTTAAAAGTATGTTACATGTGTGAATGGTTGTTAGCACTATAACTGTCACTAAACTAGCAGCTAGGTGGAGCGCAGTTTACCTTTGTCCGGTTAGCGTAGCGTACTGTACTCCCACTGTTAGTTGGAAATTTCAAATGGATCCAACCCGTTAAAAGTGCCGTCTTATCCACATACCAGTCCCGGGTTTCCCTATTAAACCTATCTCGATAAATTCCGCATCCTTTTAGGGATTTTAACATCTTTTTTTATTTTCTTTCTCCCAACTCAGCTGCTACTCCTCATTCGATTTGCTGGTATGTTTACATTTGAGAAGCCTCCAACATGGCCGCCACGTCTCAGAATGCAACGCGGCACCCAAGCCCTATTCTGACTTTATAACTCGCAATTCTGAGAAATAAAGTCAGAATTGCGAGATGTAAACTCCCAATTGTGAGGAAAAAAGTCAGAATTGTGAGATAAAAAGTCGCAATTACCTTTTTTTATTTTACATTCTGTGGCGGAAACAAGCTTCCATAGTTCCCGGCTTACAGTGGAATCCAAAATGTTCTTCTTCTTCTTGGGTTTTATGGCGGTTTGGAATCCAAAATGAGCCCAAACGTCTGCTTTTACTTTTAGTGGTGCAGGCTTGAACGGAGTGCAGCTGCTGCCCGTCATAGCGCTGTTTTGCTAAAGCGCGTCTTGTACAACGCTGAACGCTCTCACTAGAGTGTAGCCCACAGCGCCGCCACTGGCCTGGATGGCTGAATCGATTCATAGGATTTGATGAATCGATATTGAATTGAGAAGCAAAGAATTGCAACGCATTGATGAATCGATATTTTTACCCAGCCCATAGTTATACAAGTTCACTTGTACCGTGTGAGACCAATTTAACATTTTAGTTTTTAGGTAGGTGATCCATTACCAATTAGTACTACAGATTTATAATTTCAACCATTTATTGGTTATCAGTAAAAATAAAAACATATTTATAAGCATAATACAAACATGCCTAAATATTGACTTTATTTCAAGACCGGTAAGTCAAGGTTTTGAGCATTTGTTTTTTGAGTTTCTTTACCAGATAGCTGAGGGAGCTAGCCAATTGTTTGGCAACCTGGAACTTCCATGCAGTGCTGAGAGTCGTGGTCTGTCTGCGCATGAACAGATCCAGAGGACCATATTGAACAAACTCCTCCACCATGATATCTACAAAGAGAGAGAGAAAATTATGCAAAAGAACACCGTTATCAAACTCTCTTCCTCTGACACACAAACACGGTTCCAGCTCAAAAATGCAAATTCATCTAAGAAAACACACAGTCACACCCATTGCGTGCACATGGCTGGTGATCCTCAGAGTATTTAGGTTATTGTTCAAAAGAACAGGAAGTGTTGTTTGCAATTAAATACATAACCTGATACCTAGCCAGCAGGCTTTGTTGAACAATCGAATGTCGCTCTGATATAAGCTTTCTCACAAAAAGCATTTATGCAACGTTTACATGCCATGAATCATAAAGCAAAACTTTTCTCCTCTTAGACTAGTTTAACTAACTACTAAAACTACATTATTACTCAAGCAATGATTCATTGTTTGATTTCTCTCTGATTAATTAGAAATATAACACTGCCAGTGTGTCAGATCAAAACGCTCAGTCGGAGAATGACAATGTCTCTATGTTCGCTTAGTAAATAAATAAATTACTTTTGCACCAGTGACTATGGTGACTCGCTGTTTCCATCTCAACAGGCGGAAGAGGAAAAACACCACATATTTCGCATACTTGCCATGTAAAACTACACCAAAATAGAATAAAAGACCACAAAATAAGAGAAATTGAACATTTGGTGAAGTCTTTAATAGATGTGCTGGAAATTTTCTGTCTGGAAATGGATTGCTTACCAAAAACAACCCGATTAATGATTAATCGCGATTATTCATATCTAAAATAAAAGTTCGTGTTTACATAATATATGTGTGTGTAGTGTGTATAATTATTTTGTATATATAAATACACACACATGGATGTATAATATTTGCATGTATATATATATATATATATATATACACAAACGCACATCAAATATATATATTTAATATAAATTATACATTAATAACAATTTTTTCTTAAATATATACATGCATGTGTGTGAATTTTGTATGTATATACAAAATAATTATACACAGTGCACATACACATATTATGTCAACACAAACTTTTAATTTTGGATGCGATTAATCGTTGCCCAGCCAAAGCAATCATCAGATACAACCAGAATAATTTGGCAGGGTCATTGTCACACATTAGAGACAAGTGAAAGTAGGGTACTTACTCTCCTGGTGGCGAACACAAACTCCGTAAAGCAGTGCGATGTGTTTGTGAGAGATCTGACGCATCATGCTAGCTGTCTCAAAGAAAGCCTGAGAAGAGGCAGAAAGAGACATACTTTGAACATTCAAGTCGTAACCACACTGACGGCAGAATACTAACGGAGAAAATCCTATTCAAAACCCTTCATGGTTCATCACAGTTGAAAATGACCACAGTTAGTTTACAGTTATTCAGTAGACATGTGTTTTTATACAAAGCAACTTACAAAAGAGAAAGAGGGTCAGGAGACTGTAAAATTATACCACCTAAAACCAATAATCTTGTTTGCTAAACTTCATTTAGACATGAGTAGGCCATGTGTGTCTTACCAGAGAGATATCTCTGTGTCCTGAGCCCAGCACTTTCAACACCACTTTCACCTCCTGTGAGTATCCTCCCATGTCATCATCATCCTCACTCTTCAGCTTCAGAACACCAGCATAGATGTTTGTCCTTGTGCCCCGGCCCAAATGCTCACCCTGAATGAAACCACATTGTCACATATCAGTAAGTAGGTAATCAATTAACAAACTTTTATTCAAAGCACCTCATTTTTATTTATTTATTTAATATCAGGGACAGACCCACTATAGCAAGCTATAACGAATGTCTTTCTTATAGTTTACATAGTAAACAAACTGGCTACTATAAAGAGAACATCCGTCACACACTATTGTCATAAAGTTTGGGGTAGGTGTAAGTTGTTATGCTCACCAAGGCTGCAGCAATACTGCAATTTAAATAACTTTAAATTTGTATTTTAATACATTTTAAAATGGTATTTATTCCTGTGATGGTAAAGCTGAATTTTAAGCATTCATTACTCCAGTCTTCAGTGTCAGATGATTTTCCAGATATAACTAATATGCCGATTTGGTGCTAAAGAAATATTTTTTATTATTATCACTGTTGTGCTGCTTAATATTTTACAGAAACTGTGATATTTTTCAGAGGATTCTTTAATGAATAGAAATTTCAAAAATCATTTGAAATGTTATAAATGTTTTGATCAATTGCATTCTGACTTAAAGTATTAACTCTTTCCTAAAAAAAACTCTTACTGACACCAATTTTTTAACTATACTGTATAATGATTAATATTTCATTAGTATGTATACTTCAATAAAAGTATCATGAAAATATAAATAGTTTTATGGTCAGTAAGGAAGAGCATTTTTACTCACTGTGGAGCACCTTTTATGAATGTATATGGTAGATTTGACTACAGTATATTTGTATTTCATTGTATTTCTTAAATGCTCGCCATGTCAACATTGGATCAAAATCCATTAAAAAAAATAAATAAATAAAAAACAAAAATCACCTGTTCAATCTCTTCCTTAAGGATGCGGTGGAAACTCAGCTGGCTGACTTGATTTTGTCTCTGCGGGGCGGGCTCTCGGTTTGTGGTCATCACTAATAGGTTGGAAATTTCTGAAGGACAGAAGAGCATCATTTGTGATTGGTGACCAACATATAATTAGTTGAGATCCCAGCTTTAAACACTAAATATCATCTGGTTTGATTGTACAAGGATGTTTATTTAGATTATATCTAAACATACAGTATGCATTGGTGTGCAGACATCACCTAAACAGAGTAGGGAAGAGGAAGTTGTGCAGTGACATTGTGCAAAAGAATACCACTTGCTACATGAAAACAATAAGCATGTGTGGGTCAACGTGCAGGTATAACATTTATGTAAGTGTGTGTGTGTGTGTGTGTGTGCTGTGATGTTCATTCTGCAGCATCAGCAGTTCTTTTGTCTACTCACTGACATAATCTGGATAAAGACCTACACAGCTCTGTTTTTATGAGTGCAAACAGGGTAAAGACATCAAGAGAAGTGAACAACGGAAACCCACATTTACTACATTTCCTGCCTGTCACTGATGCCTCAGCATGTACTCTTAGAGGAGCAGATGTAAACAAGCCTGACACTGTCTAATGTGCGATAACTAGGTGTATTTTTGCAACCAAAACATTCCTAATATTTGGTTTTTTGCATTAGTATAGAGCTGTTGTTTTATTGCTAATACTGATGGAGCACTAACGGAAGAAGGATATTAAAGGACAAGTTTGGTATTTTACACTTAAAGCCCTGTTTAAAGATAGTTTCCGATGGTTAAGATTGAAATTTGGACACGTTCTGCTGGCCCGAGAATTTTTGGTTTCTGTGGTTGCACTTAAAATAGGGCTTTAAGTGTAAAATACCGAACTTGTCCTTTAAGTACATCAGGATTTATATGCACCAATATAATAAATCTTAAATAAGTAAATAAAGTTTTTTCCGTGAACATTTTTGCATAATGATGCACACAAAATCACTGATACGATTCACTGAATCAATTAAAACACTAATATGCATGAATTCATCTGCAATTGGCAGTTGTGGCGAAAAGTACACTTTGGACCCTGGTTTCTCTGCGGTATGCAGATATCTGAAAATCTCTCTCAGGAACATTTAACGCTGTCAGGTTTGAGATGGTTAGCTGTATACAGGATCAGGGGTTGTACTCACAAAACATGTTAAGGCTAAAAGAAGCACCAACATTACTTAGTGACACTTAGCCTACATTTTAAACGACTTCTCTCTATTCCTTAGTAAAAGTTGGTCTCAGCAGCTTTGTGAATAGGTTAAGAGGAAACTCTTATCTAATAACTTTTACAGTTATTTAGGGGAACTATTAGTTGCAAGATAACATGTTTTGTGAACACAGCCCTTGAACCTGGATGAGTTGCTTGATACACGAAACTGGCAGCTAATGGTTGTGCAGAGGTCATGCAAAGATATGACTGCTTGTTTGCGCATTCTGATTTTTGACTTCTCTGAAGAGTATTGTGACACTTACAACGCACTAGAAAAAACAATTCCTCTTTCAGCCAGTCAAAAACATGTTAAGATTCTTATTCAGATGTACATGCTTCTGAGATTTAGACGATAAGAAGATGCACCAAAGGGAAAAAAAAGCACATTTTGAGACGAGAAAGTCATTTCATAAAGTATGCAGTTTGGAAAGTGTCGTAGATCGAATTTTCAGCCGTGCAATGCAATTGAAAATGCATTCCAAATAGTGAAGTAACCTTGCGCTTGAGCGGACGTGTATAAAACCCTGTCCGTCACACTGTTGCACATCAACTCAGAGGACTGCTCATTTGATCTGTGAACTTCATCTCAATATCTCTCACTTAGGTCTAAATTCATTGAAACTGAAGAGTCATAAATAATAATTTACTCATGTTATGGAAATTAACACCACTTATTCATTTACTTGTGTTTGCCCCTACATACACCATTCTAGCAAAAAGCAAGTATAATATGCTAACGAAAGCAAATACAATAAGAGATGGTTCTATAATTAAAGACATTGTCATTTCTCTCATTGCTCATAATTATGTTGTTTCAAAATATTCTTCATTCTGTGAAACATCAAAAGAAATATTCTGAAGAATGTTCTAACTATATCTAAACCATAGATGTATATACCATATGGACAAACTACATTTAATCTTCTGATGCCATACATGTGATTTGTATGAAAAACAGATCACATTTTAAGTTTAATAATTTTTGCATTTGCACAAATTGTATTTACTTCATTGTGGCATGTCATTTCCTGTTCTAGGCTCAAACCTAAGTCAACTAGATTATTATAAGCTTTAAAGACTGACTCAGAGCAGTGATGCAGCTGATTTTACATTCTTTCTAGTCCATTTACATTATTAGTACTTATATACACTATTAAGCTTTACATTTTATTTGTCTAAATTTTCATTTGTATATTTATTGAAAAATGTCATCCTGAAAATGAATGTTAATACAAAATTGAGGTTGGTGGTTTTTCCTGGTATTTCAACAGATGCTACAGGTAACAATTATGGGTGATTAAAAAGGCTAGTAAACATGTCAACAGTGTAAATCACACTCCAAACCCACATTTTCGCATCCTAATAACTACTCTAGGATTCAATAAATCATTGCACTGCATGCATTCAGCAGTGCACATTGAACACTGGAAATCCTGACAATTCAGCTAGCAGCTTCCAGTAAACCGGACAAGGCAACGAGTTCTGATTTCAGTTTCCGTTTAAGACAGGACCATTCACTGAGAAAATTTCAGGAGTTTCTACTGGAAAACACCATCCTGTCCAAATAGGCTGTGTATTAAATCTCCTTTAAATCAAAGTAAAACACACACCATGTTTCCAATTTAACTTAAAGGGATACTACTGTACACTTTTTTGGATATAGGCTCATTTTACAACTCCCACAGAGTTAAACAGTTGAGTTTTACCTTCTTTGAATCCATTCAGCCGATTCTCTGATATTTAGAAGAATTTCAGTAACCAGACAGTTTCTGGTCTCGTTGACTTCCATAGTATATTTTTTTCCTACTATGGAAGTCAATGAGACCAGAAACTGTCTGGTTACTGACATTCTTCTAAATATCAGAGAATCGGCTGAATGGATTCAAAGAAGGTAAAACTCAACTGTTTTACTTTGGGGGGAGTTGTAAAATGAGCCTATTTCCAAAAAAGTGGAGTATCCCTTTAACCTACAGAACATACAGTATTGCTGCAGAAAATATGAAATCAGGAGTCTTCACATAATTTTGCCTCAAAAAACATCAAATGGACAGACTGATGTATGGACAGACAAAGTCTTTAATCTGGATTGATGGATGGATGGGCGGATGGATGGACAGAGAGTCAAATCAATGCTTGAAAAGTGTTTAATTGGGATAGACAGATTTGAATGTTTGATTAGAATGGATGGATGGATGGATGGATGGATGGATGATTAGGATATAGAAATATACGGATGTTTTAGCTGTTTTGCTCAATGGTAATGTATAGAAGGTCTTGTATCATGTGACTGAGCCGAACGAGTGAAGGTACCTCTGGGTTGTGGTGGGCAGCAGCGGCGCAGCTGGAAGCGCAGGTTCTCTGTGCGTAGGTTTTGGCCCTGCAAGTGCTCCAGAAGCTCCTTTAGAGCAGGCCGGAATGTCTCGGTCCCAAACAGTCTGTAGCCCTGAGGGCTTGTTTCAATTTGGAAGTTCTTATACTGGGGAATCGGCCTGGACTCACACAGGTCCATCTAAAAGCGAGAGAGGAGAAATACATGACAGACAGAAAGCACAAAGGAAATAAAGACAAGGGAAATCGTGCATGAGAAGAATGGTGAAGGGAACAGGATTTGTTAAACAAATGTTAGGTGGCCAATAACAGATCCCCTGTAAGATAAGATTAACATTTAACAATTTAAATATAGATTACATTTTTTCTTGGTTGGTGGGGAGGTGTTGGGTTTCTATATGTAACTAGCTATATAATACATAATGCTGATAACATTTAAAGTTTTTAATGTTGTTTATATGTCTATGTGGTCTTTTTAACATGCTTTAAAGGGATACTCCACGTTTTTTGGAAATAGGCTAATTTTGCCACTCCCCCAGAGTTAAACAGTTGAGTTTTACCGTTTTCAAATCCATTCAGCCGATTTTCTGATATTTAGAAGAATATCAGTAGTACCCAGACAGTTTCTGATCTCATTGACTTTCCTACTATGGAAGTCAATGCGACCAGAAACTGTCTGGTTACTGATATTCTTCTAAATATCAAAAAAAATCGGCTGAATACATTCGAAAACGGTAAAACCCAACTGTTTAACTCTGGGGGAGAGATAAAATTAGGCTATTTCCAAAAAAAAGTGGAGTATCCCTTTCAGACAAACCATGTTCATGTTTATGTCAACTTGAGTCAAGAAAAATCAGGTTATCCCAGTGTATTTTTCTGTTGAAATTTAAAAAAATTGTGTACATTTGGCAATATAGCAGGTGAATATGATTTATATGACGATGTTATGATAAACTACACACATTCTTCCATTGACGTTTGTTACAACCGTTTCTAAGGATATTAATTTTTAAAAGCCAGGGAACGTGGTTTGTGTAACATTACCAACACATTATTAGCTATTTTATAACGTAGTCAAGCAAAAGGCTAATCATATTAATTACCATTATGTCCCCGATGTTGTAAAGAGCAATATATGAAACGCACAACTATTCTGATACGTCGACTTGTAGATGACCCTGTATAATTCCCTCTTCTACTTCTTCTGAATTTGTTTCTGGTTCAAACATATAAGGCTGAATTAAACCAGTATTTCCACTTGCCATTGTGCAGCGTTTACTACAGAAAAGTTGAGCATGTGGATCAGGTATTCTAGCCTTTCATGTTGACATGAAGTAATTAAATATGTAATTTTGGTGATTAAAGATGAGATTTATGGGATAAAATTATTGACTACAGGGGGACTTCAATTAATTGTTAGACATTAAGCCTTATTTAAAAAGCTCACACACCTTCTTTTGATCAATTCAGGTACATTCAAAACAACTCTATTTGTATAGCATGCTGAACAAGTGAGTCATCACAAAAAAGCAATGCAAGTGCATCAGTCTCTAATCCAGTATGTGTAACAGTAACAGCCCCAACGTGGTTTGGGGTTCTACTCCAGCTGCTTATACAGTGTAATAAAGCTCTCTCTCACTGAAAAATAACTGCCAAAGAAAATGATCTAAAAATGCATCCATTATCCTGGTCTAATCGGATCCAATTGTTTTTTTTTTCAAAGATACAAATAATAAAAGCAAGATGTCAAACTTTGAAAAAGCATTTTCAACTGACTTTCTGTTAAAACTGAATGCTGCAATACTTGAGAGAATCAATTGCAATATATACATCAATTATATAAACACAAACTATTTGTCATGGTCTGGGAAAGAGTACAACAAGAACCATATCTTCTTAATCTCCTGCAGAGAATACCAAAAGGGAATCTGGGCAATTCTAGACTTGTCCTGTACAGGCTAAACGGACAGGACAAAGGTTTTAAGTTCCTAGCTTACCAAAATGGTTCTGAGCTGTACTTAAATCAAACTAGACTTTTGTGTTTGGTGTGTGCATGCATGTGTTTGTACCTCAATGCAGACAACAGTCATGATGATATAGTTATAATCTGTGCAGCTCCAGCGCAGGATGTAGGTTCCTTCTTCATTTCCCTCCTGACGGAGTTTATGAATTGCATACTCTGTACTGTACAAAGAAAACAGACATAACTATGTCTTAACATGTCTCTTTTGAAGACAGCTGTAATAATACAAAATAATACTAATTAAAGAAGCATTTATCACAAAGTTCAAAAGTTTGGGTACTTTAATGTTTTTTGAAGAAGTCTTTTATGCTCAACATATATTAAAAAAACAGTTATTTATTTTTAACGCAATTTATTTGAAGCTGAATTCTCAGCAGCCATTATATTCGTTTACAGTGAGTTGGTGCTCAAGAAACTTTTCTTATCATTATCGATGCTGTTACAAACAGTTGCGATGCTTAATAATTTTTATGGAAACCATAATACTTTATTCCAGGATTCTTCGATGAGAAGAAGGAACCGCTGCGCATAGAGCGTGCAAGTTCTTTTTGCCGCCTAATTCGGGCTTGAATGGTTAAATACACATATTTACATGTCAAAATGGCTGTCTTTGCATGTATCATCATAAACACAGTCATTAAAGTCCTGAATGAATTTAAACCGCTGAGAAAGAAAACGGAAAATGGAAAAATTTCATAGGCATCAACAATGTTGATATCTTACCAGATAGGCCCATGACACCCATTTTCTAAATTCTGGACAACTGATGAGGGTGCGACTTCAGTGCACAGGTAATGATGGGCATCTACAGTCAATCTGAAGTAACCATCCACCATTGCAGCAAAGGACAGGGCTGCATCGCGAAAAAACAGATCTAACTCCTGCAGAGGAAAGAAGAGGAATATATTTTTAGGGTGAGAGCTATACTGTCAACTACTTTTTCTGAAGTCAATCCTGTTTATTTATCAATCATACAAGTATGAATCATCAGCTTTTCAAGAGATGTATCCAAGTATTACAATTTCCTAATCAGGTGCAGAGTTCTTGTCCTAACTTGCCACAACCACAACATGTGACAAGATATTTTGATGTTAAAATTCTACTAAACATTGCAATGCTGGGAAGGATATTAGAAGACTCACTGTTCAATTTAACTGGTCCAAAATCAGAATCTACATCAAATTACATTATATCAAATATGTTCTGATTGGCTTAGACAGTATAATATTCAACATGAATATATTAACTGCTTGGGCTGGAATTGAACAACACCTGGTTAAGACATAGTGTTGTAGATGTTGGTCTCATTAAAATCTAATTGAAAAGACAAAATTACCATGGTTTTATTGTCTTGTCTGTAAATGGTTACACACGACTCCTTAATGACAATGTGGGTGATTTCGTAAAAGTCTGAGAAAATGGTCCATCCGGTTTCTTTCTTTTTTTCAGTCTTCTGCTTGTTGTCAGCCTTGTTCTTTTTAGACTTGGGTTTGTCTTTCATTATCGGAAGATTCTATTAAAAAAAAAAAAAAAAAAAAAAAACACATTGGTAACAACACTTGAAACAAAATAAAATCCAACACCAAGTGTGTCCAGATTGCTGATCAACTTGTAAACTGTTACAAATCTGTAAACCCACCTAATCTGAAGCCATAAACTTACCGGTACAAACTTTCTCCTCCAGGAGATCCCAGTGGTGCCAGATACTTGCACCTCATAGCCCCGTCCGTCATCCCCTAAGGGAAGTGTGTGTGCCGGAGAGCCCTCACTCTCGCCCGATACTTTCAGGGTTTTAGGCTCAACAGTCTCTCGACCCAAGCCCTGGGTCAGCGTTTCCAGAGTGGAAAGATACTTGACCTTCAGGTCATAGAGGGTAATGTTGCTGTCCTGGATGGTCTTGCTATTGAACTCATTGAGGAAATTCTTGAAGACATTGTTGATGCGTATGCGTGTGAGAAAGTTCCGCTGCTTAATGGTGCGGTTAAGACTGTCCGGAATGAAGCGTTTGTAGCTACAGATAGAGAGAAGGATAAAACCTGAATAAAACCACTTGCTTGAAAGATCTGGTCACGTTTATCATTGCTCAATTAAATTTTGTAAACAAAATCCAGTTATTCCAATAGGCTTGTGTATAATTTATTTGCTAATTTTCTCTAATGTGACCAATCAGAATCAAGTATTCCAGAGACCTGTGTAATAAAAGACTAATATTTGGGAGTGATATTCTTATAGCTGTAGATCTACATTTTGCAGATGTGATACATAAAGCAAGACTGATTGTGTGGGTTACCTGGTCTCAGCTCCAGCTCCTGATAAGGGCAGGTCATTGCCCTTGGCATGATGAGTAATAGCCAAAACTGCCATTCCCAAACACTCATTCTCGATCTCATGAAGCTCTGTCTCGCTCTGGGGAGTGCGCACAGGAGCCAGTCCCCTCAGGAAGTCATACTGCCCCTAAAACACACCAAAACTGTAAGAACACAATGTATGCCAAGCACAATATTTTAATATGAACAAAAACGCAAGCTAATACACACTAATGTTCACATTGCCCTAGAGATATTTGAATAAGTAGCAGTGCTCCAAAAAAAGACATTTAAATATATATCAATTCAAAGATAACGACCAAAATGATAACAAAGGATACCACAAGAGAGAGTATTTAAATAGTCATCAAGCCACAATGCACCTGTGGCAAAAAACGGGCAATATGTATTATACATACCTCAAAGTTCACATTGTGACATGGACAACCATGCAAATGATATCTCAGGTTTTTAATGAACTCACCTGTGCAAATAGGTAGTCAAGAGATGCAGCATCTAGTAGAGGTGTCCCCTCAGTCCCCTTCTGAGAGTTCAAAACACCTTTCTTACTCAGTGAGTGTCTCCAAACAGGAGACTCCGTCTCATTGGTGCCATGCCAGTTTGTGAAATAAAACCTGTGTAAACAATTAAAATGATTTGTCAAAGAATTGACAAGTGTTGCTTGAACTAAGGGTACTTCCCTGTCCAAAGAGCTGATAAGTATTAAAACTAACACACACATTTAAACTTTTTCTTCCAGTTATATGAAGGTCACATTGGAACATTTTCAACATTTTGTAATATTGTGTGAAAATACTTTAACTTTCGTTAAAAATTTGGTTGTATTTTAGTAAAATTAGTGCACTTGTTTACCAAGGTGGCAACAGCAGCAGTGAAGATCATGCAATATGCTAAATTAAATATGAGATGCGTTACATAAATAAAACAATGACAAATTTAGGTAAATATCAGTGAACTGAATAATTCTGTCAACTTATGCCCAAAAAAAATTCAAATACATTTTGTATTATTATAGTATATAGTAGTTTAAGAAAAACCCTTGTATATTTTTCAAAAGAAAAATGAAATAAAACAAGTATACAAATATGTTCAAGTGTGTGCGTGTGATTATGAATGCAGTTAAAAATCATGATGACAAGAGCTGACAACAAAAACATGTCAAACCTACATCTTGACAAAGGCTTACATTATGTAAATATAGTAACATATGCTACATGCAATACCAAATCGTGTCAACAATCAACAGAAAAAAGAAAAACTACTCAACCCCATTGCCACGTGAGTGAGAGCTCATTGTAAACAGGAAACAGCACGAGTGAGAAAAAAGTGCTCAATGCCACAGAGGAAGAGAGGGGTGCGCAAAGGTTGACCATAACCTGTTTGTGCGCACAACAGGTAAGCTTCACACGGGGAGACAGCAATTCTGTACCCACTGCTCGCTTTGAATTCAGTAATTGGCTCTTATCTTAGTTTCACTGGTGAAAAGGGGAAGTTCAGGGGATCCTATGTTCTGCTTTGCAAAGGTTCACATTTTATTGAACAACAAAATGTCTTTCACTGTCGAACGACTTGTTACTTTGTTTATTTTTTTCTAGTGGAAACCCAAGCTTGGAAAACCAAGTTTTTCTTTTGTCCTAAATAGGGACTGTAGCAGGTGTACCACAGGGCTCTGTAAAGAGACCATGCGCATTTCTAGCATTTGAATGAAAATAAAAGCTAAAATTTAAAATAAAATAAAAAGCTCATCAAATGATACATTTCACCAAAACAATGGCAAAATGTCCAGGATTTTTACGTTCTTCAAAATCACGATAAAAAAGAAATTCTATCTTATTATTGAACCTACAGTATAAATGTAATAGAGGTCCAGTTTGTAGTCCTTAAACTAGAATTTGAGCCATGGGATCTCTCTGGAATTTTTAAAGGGGTTTTTGAACGGCAGTCTTCAATTTTTATTCATTTGTGGTCTCTCACCTCATACGGTAGTGGAGTTTGATGCTGGTCTCCTCAGTAACCTTGAACACATGATTGGGAGCATACCAAAGATCCTGGCTCTCTTCATACAGTGCAAACAGGTTGTGGCACAAAGGTGAGATGTCTGGGGGAAAAAAATTTCAAAATTAGAGCTTGATTCATATGGTTCCTTTTTCTCACTAGATAGCATAATGCATCAGCACAATTAAGAGGCTGATTTAAAAAAAAAAATAAACAGAAAAAAAGAACTAAATACACTGTTTGTTAGACGTCACCAGCAAATAATCACCTGAGAAAATACATAAAAGGAAATGGTAGATAAATGACTATGAGAAAAGTCTTAAAGGTATTTAATAAGCTATTACTGGAACATAACATGAAAGTGTCAAATGTTGAACATCTCCTGTACAAAAGGAAAAAGACAATACATTAATATTAGTTTTAAACCTTATGAAAACAAGAGTCAGATCGCAAAGTTTGAGGAATTAAAAAAATATGTATATTTTTCATTAAAGTGAAATACTTCGTCACTTATTTTAAAAATTTCATATTTTGTTGTTTGGTCAATCATGTCAACAGTTTTTTTTTTTTCATTTCAATATTTCAGTTTTAATTAATTACTACATCAAGTTAAACTGATAACTGATAAACCCCGACAACAAGCTAAAACAAAATAAATTTAAGTAGAACAAGAAAATGATTAATCTAATTTTGCTTTGAAATAGGGTCCTTAACTTTTTTTTTGTCAGTTGTTTACATTTATTAATTTGGCAGACACTTTAATCCAAAGCAACTTAGTTCATTCAACGTATACATTTATTCCTTGGTAGTCGAACCCACAACCTTGGCACTGCTAGTGTGCTGCTCTATCAGCTGAACTAGTAAAAATTTTATAAAAAAAAAAAGGAGGGGGGGGGAGGACAGAATTCCTAACCTTTGAAGTAAAACCAGTGGCTAACAACTGGGTGTGAAAAGAAAAAAAGAAAATGAAACGAACACCATCATAGTTCCTCTCCAGCAGCTGCCTTCTTGTCTAATATAAACTTCCCTTTCCTATCTCACTGTCCAAGCCAGCTTCTGTCTTTGGCTGTAACTTTGAGGAAATTCTGGACGTGACATTTAAACCCAGCTCCATTCTGTGGCTTACTACTTATCAAGAGCCAAATAGAGAGAGATGCTGTTCTATTAGGAGATGGAAAGGGATGGACGGGGATAGTCAGTTGCAGTGTTTCTCATCCTAAGGTCAATGTCTCATTACCCATGTCACATGATGATACCAACAGTAAAAACCCTTTAAGTTCCTCTTTTGTATTCTGTGAAATGCTGATGGTACAAAAACCCCATTCCTCAATCGCACATCAAAACATGAAACGGAATGCATGAAGAATGCCCCTCTTTATACGCCTATTGAATTGGATCTGTAAAAACCTGTTTTGGTAGTCCATTTCCCTTTCTATAGCACAATGTTTCTCAATTGGTGGGTCGCAAGACTGTTTTGAGTGGGTCACAGAGTGTGCAGTCAAAGAAACAACAAGCATCGTAATTGTGTTTTTCTGATGCGAGACTTTTATTTTGAAAGACGTGCGTGAAAAAGTAATGGGAAGTTTTGATAATTTTACAGACTCGTGACTCTAGTTCAGCAAAATGAACAAATCTTTTTTCGTTCATTTCAGCATAATATAATTAAAATGGCATGTTAAATATCCCAACACATCTAGTACTTACGAAAGTGTTGATTACCGGTACATTTGTAAAAAAAAAAAAATAGAAATAAACAATAGGGTAATGCAGCCAAAGCCAAATTATAAGAAATTGAAATGTTTTATTAATCGATAGTTGTTGGGTCTTAAGTTCAGGCTATTGCAGTCTGATTCTGTTAGTTCACCTCTCCTCCTAATCCGAGACGTTCTTTCCTTTGCAATTCATATTTATCAGGTTTGTTCTCCTCCTCTCGTGTCTCGAGACAATAGTTGTCTAATTGTCAGTGTCTGACTCTGATCTGTCTGCTGGGCCGTGCCATGTGATACAGCAGGGCCGTTCATCTTTCGAGTCTCGAGTTGGGGTTCGGCCGGGTCCGAATCTTTCGTTCTTCCCGACAGTCCCATAGAGGCTATGCTGTCAGTACCGGAAAGAGGAATGATTAGTTCATTTTCTTCGAGTCTGCGGGTTTGAGTCCTTCGTTCTTTTGTCACGTGACCGCTGGTATCTCACATCTAGTACAACATTAGATTCGTTTTATTGACTGCATCTGAATGTATATTGTTTTATATTTGGAAATTAAAATACAAAATATGTGAAATAAACATTATCTGAAAAATTAAAGTTCCATCTTATTATCCCTCTCTTTTCTAAATGTTTCTTGTGCATCTGTGGTGTGTTTTACTACAAATGATACATTAATTAACTACTATTATACATTAACTACCTGCTTGTTTGTAAAAAGGTTGTAAATTAGTAGGCTATTCTAGCCTGGATGCCAGCCCGAACCCCGCCCACAACATTTTTTGGTCGGGAAGTAAATTATGATCAGACAAGAAAAGTTCGGGCCAATCAAATTGCCAGGGCGGGCTTTATACGATGATGGACGTATAAGGACGCTGCAAGGACGTAATCATCACGTTATCTAAGAGCGCTTAACTGGTTTCCCTCAAAGATGACTGCAGCTGGAGAATTGAGATGTACAGATTTCGCTGTCGCGTCTGTTGTGAAATAAACCGACAGCGCATTAATTTTAATAGACAAGCAGAAAACTGCAATCAAGGCATTTGTCGATCGGAAAGATATTTTTGCCGTCTATCCTACACGATTTGGCGAAAGTGTAACTTATCAGCTGGCTCTGACGGTCGCTAAGATGGGACGTAATGAAAAGCCTGTGGTCGTTGTGGTTTCTCCTTTGGTCGCACTCATGGAGGAGTAAGTAAAAGAAGCAACACTTGTTATTTAACTTCAAAAATAAGTAAAGTTAGGCTACGTTCTGTAGTTGACAACTGTATGCAAAGTTGTTCACTTACTGCGTTGCTCTGATTGGTTGTAGGTTTACCGACTATCCAATTGAGTGCAGAGTTTTTTTTTTCCTGGTTTGGTTAAGACACGCCTTGTAATCAAAGCCCTATGGAGGAGTTTCAGACTCATATTCCGACAAGAATATGAGTATGACGAAGTCAGGCTAAGGCTATTCAAGGCACGTAAAAGAACGAAGGACTCGTCTCAAACCCGAAGACTCGAAAAAAAATTGAATATTCCTCTTTCTGGTACTGACAGCATAGCCTCTATGGGACTGTCAGGAAGAACGAAAGACTCGGACCCGGCCGAACCCCAACTCGAGACTCGAAAGATGAACTAATCATCCCTCTTTCAGGTCCTGACAGCATAGTCTCAATGGAAATGACAGGAAGAACGAAAGACTCGGACCCGGCCCAAACCCAAAGACCCGAGAGAGAGATGACCTAATCATTTCTGTTTCCAGTACAGATTCAGAACCCATACGTTGCGCAATGCGCATGCGTGGTCAACACAAAATGAACGAATCACTCTCTGAGCCAACTCGGCAGTCCCGAGTCATATTAAAGATTCGTTCAAAATGAACAAATGATAAAACCACTAGTGTGAAATTATCAGACACCGTGCCAGAGAAAAACACGATGTCCTGATTCTGTCCTTCTGTTTCAGCGTCTCCAGTCAGATGTGATGTTGTCAGGCTATATGCCAGGGTCTTTATTCTAACGTTATTTTCGTAACTTGTTACGAAATAAAAAGTCTCACATCACAAAAAAAGCAAACTTTGCTGTCCTTTTAGCCATTATACTTTGCTTGTAGCATACGCTCTTCAATTGCACATGCAAATGCAGAGCGCGCTGAACAGTTTCGCTTAGTTATAAACAATGCGCAAAAGAAACAACGAGCATGCAACATCATAGTTATGCTGTCAATCAGTCATGAAATTACCAAAAAGTACCAATAAACTACATAACTTGTAATTAGACAGCCCAGGAATGGCTTGCATGCAGGTAGGTACTGTGCATGATGTTCATTCTATTCATCAGGAGCAGTTTCCAATCGTTTAAATTACAATTCATGTTAGTATTTTATATTTACCATGGTGTCTTTCTGTGTTAATAATTGTAAGTTTGCTTTGAAAACAATTGCCATCTGAAAAGTTATAATGAAAAGATACATCACTGCTAAGAAAACAGACCATCGTGAGCACACTAAGTCCTGAGAGATGCATTAGGGTGCTCTAAATAGACGGCCATCCAAACACTTACGGCATTTCTTGGCAGCCTCCACGCACAGGTCCTCCGCAGTATGGCAGTCTTTGAAGTACTCGAGCTGGTGTGTTTCAGGCAGGTAGAAGTGGATCTCCAGTCCTTTCCTGACAGTCGGAACGGTCATCTCTGCCTTCCTCTGTTTTTTCATCTTCCCACATAGCTTGCCCAGCTCCATGACTGTTGGTTTAAGCATCCAGACACTGCAAGATAAAACGAGGTAACAGACAGATTTATTGATGAACTGTTGGACCCTACTATGCTGAAAAAATCAATTACATTTTAACCCCGTCATGCCTAAATGAACCATAATAAAATAGATTTGACTGATTTTGAAAGAAGCATCTTATGCTCACTAATGTAGCATTTATTTGATTAAAAAAAAACAGTATATTATGAAATATATTTACAATTTAAAATAATATGTGTATTCTTCTGATGGCAAAGTTACATTTTTTTAGGTTACAAGTTACAAAGCCATTATTAAAATGTTTACTGTCACAAGATCCTTCAGAAATATTTAAGAAATATTTATTACACTTAGCACAATTGAATTTTTTTTAAGACTTTTTGTAATTTTTAGAAACAAGTGGGTTTTTTCTAGCAAGGATCAGGATGCCTTAAAGGGATACTCCACTTTTTTTGGAAATAGGCTCATTTTACCACTCCCCCAGAGTTAAACAGTTGAGTTTTACCGTTTTCGAATCCATTCAGCCGATTTTCTGATATTTAGAAGAATATCAGTAACCAGACAGTTTCTGGTCTCATTGACTTCCATAGTATATTTTTTCCTACTATGGAGGTCAATGAGACCAGAAACTGTCTGGTTACTGATATTCTTTTAAATATCAGAAAATTGGCTAAATGGATTCAAAAATGGTACTCTGAGGGAGTTGTAGAATGAGCCCATTTCCAAAAAAGTGGAGTATCCCTTTAAATTGGTAAAAAAAAATTGATAGTCACTTTTGATCAATGTAATGTGTCCTTGCTGAAAAAAATGCACATAAAAAATGTTCCTCTTTTTTTGTCAATATGGTAATTTGATTAATATTAATGACATTATAGACAGCGCAAGGTCTATTAGATTGCATTTACATGGCTAGGACAAATGCAAATTGACATCGTATGAGCAGGAATATGCATGTGAATATTTGACAGCAGCTGCCTCTCAGTGAGCCAGTCATAATATTTTCGAAAGGCAGCATGTTGTAATGGAGTCTATTAAGTAAAAACGTCTATTATGCGGTAAAGTCGCAATTTGCATTTTCTAAATTATAATATAAAATGTGCAATTTTAATTTGAAATATTCTTTTAATATACTGTCCATGACAAAGCCAAGACCTGAGTCTAGCTGGAGACTATTACTTTAACCATATAGAAGTAAAACACACATGATGTCTTCCTCACTACAGGCGCCTTCAGATGAAGCGATGTAATTCAACCACTCATCCTACGGCGAGCATGAGGGAGGGTAAGGTGAACGCTTCTCGCATCTGAATCAGATGGTTTCGACTCAGTGGATCTCCCTTTAGACTCTGCAGGTCAAGACGTGTTTAGACGTCAAGATCCCTGCAGGCATGTGAAAGGACTTTCCTGAGATGAATGAATGCAAAAAGCAAACTGTGCTGAAGAAGAAATCTAATTTCAACCAGTTAATGACCACAATTGTCTTTAAAGTGGCTTTGGTCAATTCAAGAAGCTGAACAAACTGAGACTACTGTTTGGCTTTATGAAATATTAGTATAATGAGATGACAAATCCACTCAACATTCATCACCTCACAGCTTGGGCAGAAGGTACTTTTTAATGACAGGGTACAACTTGTTGTGTCCCATTACTTATAACACATAAGAATAGGCATAAATAAAATATTTCTTTGTTGTTAGAGCTTTTATGTATGTGTGTGATAATTAAAATCATTCAACATGTCACACTACTGTCTTAATATGTTAAAGGGATGTTCAAATGGGTTTGTTTTTTTTTAACTCTAACAAGAAAAAATACTTGGAAAAGGAAATGTTTATATATGGGAAATATAGATTTAACAATTTGATCCCAAATCAGGAAGCCCCTACTGAGTGAGTGTAAAACGTCTATTTAATTGTGTTCATTTATGTTCGTTTATTAGACAAATCAAGTTTCAAACTATTTCAATACATCCCAAATTTTTGGTAATATGGTTGCAAAAATCGCAAACTTAAATTGAAGATGAATAGTAAATAAAAGAGTTTATTTAATATTTAGTTTGACTAATTTTTTTATAAGACAAGCATCGCCTTCAGGCATTTATTTGTACCCGATTCGTCAGAAATATTCCAACGGCTGTTTCCCAAGGTTTTGCAGTTCAATAAACATCCATCAGTCAGTATCGGTGATTGATGCTCTTGTCTCTGCAATTAAGTCCTTATGCAGAAGCTTGTTTTTCTGTTGATATCTAGACTTACATAACAGAACCATTACTGACACCCCCAACCAGTCTGTAAAATGGCCAACCATTGCAATCAATTCAGATGTTTAGTGACAAGCCTTCTATTTAGTTCCTTTTCTTTAAAAGGTTTTAACTTGCATTTTATGAGAACTTCTCCTTTTCAGAATCCTGTGAATCATGTCCTTTTACTTTCTCATATCCAAGAAGACACAGTCCAAAGTCATCTTGGCAACTTTTATAAGGAATAAAGTTTAAGTTTGACAAGCTGATAAAATGATTCTCCATCTACTTCGATATGATTCACAATGCTATTCTTCTGTTTACTTGACACAGCGTCACTTCCTGAGGTGTTGACGTGCTGCTTGCTGATAAAGTCATGGTTAACACGCTTTAAACCCTGCGACTTTTCAGCTGGTAGACCGCTCAAAGACCGTCAAACGCATGTAGGTGTAGAAACCTGCTGTAACTGTTTTATCCTGTTTGCAGGCTCTTAAGACCACAGTGAAAATCTTTTTTAAATGAACCTTAAATAGAGGTAAGTTTAGTTTTCATGGACAGCTTCCTTTGTCATGGATATTCTACTATATCAATAGTCTATATCTATATTAAATGGATTAAATATATTGTACCATTTAATTTTGTTATTTTACCTGATCCTGTAATATCCTACCAATTATGAAATCAAATTTACACTGTTTTAAGGCTATTTTTCTCTTTAAACTTTTGAGCAGAAACACGAGCGTTCCACTACAACAGAGTAAGAATATGTATAATGTCATCAAATGAATTGTAAAGATTAAAGAAAACATCTACAATTTCCCAAAATGTATTTCTAACATCATTCTTACAAAGTAATTGTTACCAGTTAACAAAAAGAACATTATTTGATCATTAACTTATAACACATCCATACCTTGATATACATTTCTCTTCACACAACCTTTCAGTCGCCTATCCTTTTGTCAAATAAAAAACTCATTTAGCATGCAATATCTCTTCTTGTTATGTTTTGACATGTATGGAGGCATATGACTGGAATGAAAACTTTTACTGAATAGTAACTGCCTCTGGGCAAACTAAATACATGTGTGACATCTTACAAAAAAAAATAAAAAATAGGTGTTGTTCTTGTCATGAAGTCCTCTTTAATCCACATTAACATTACTGGCAGAACACTATGCAGAACACCATGTTCTATTCTAAAGGGAAACTCCACTTGCAATGTTCAGTGATGGCCACACAAAGATTTTGACATTTGACATTTTTCTGATTGCCCTCAGATTATGACTAAACCCACCTCACTATGTGTTTGTTTTTCTTTTCTTTTGGCATTTCTGTATAAAGTCCAGTTATACCCTAAAATGCTCTTCTCAAGACTATTTAACACACATCAGGATGAGAGCTTCAGATAGACCAGAGTGGTCAATACTTGACTTAAAAGGAATCTTACCTTTGACAATGTTTTATCAATTTATTTGTATGAAACTGTAATTAGGGCTCTGTTGTTAACCTAATCATAATAAAAAAAATAAATTAAAAAAAAAATCACAATGTGTGCATGCCCGATTTCTAAACTGCAGAATGCACGATTTTTTTTCCGCCAGCAAAAATACATGGTGGTGGAATACATCACCATATACTGTCACTAGGACAGGACCCGAATATCCGAATATTCGTTTGATGAGTTGGTATTCGATTTGAAAATGTGACATTCGAATATTAGTCTTTTTTTCTCTTTTTTTTCACACCTGCATCTCCTTCAAAACTGTTCTCATTCGCGCTTGAATATATTTTACACTATAAAATCTAGTGAAATATAATACTTAACATATAACTTCATTATAGCTACTTAATAAATATATTTGCTTCTTCATGGACTACTAAAAGTGTTCCTGCAACTGGAGTATTCTCTGGCTAGAGCGCAGCATAGTATGTATGGACAGATGTGCAGTCCTGAACTTGTATTTTGGATTAAGCTGCATTGTTTTAACATTGTAGAAAATAGAAAAATAGTATTATAAAAAAATGCATTATACACTTTACCCATTATTATCAATCGAAATTAATCTACTGCGAAATATAGGAGACTTCGAGATTTTACTGCAATCATGTCACAATTTTCTATATTTAAATTTTGTTTTTATTGATTAAAATTTCGTTTTTTTATTTAAATTTCGTTTTTATTTATTTAAATCTACCTTACTTTGTCAGTGAAAAAAATATTATAAGACTATACCTTATTAAAAATATTGCTTAAGTTGAAGTTGCTTAAGACCTGTGTGTGCGCGTTGTTTTATATCATAGAGCAGTGTCTGTTCTCAGAGCATAATCCCTGCTCGCATGAGATTTCTTTATTTAAATCTACCCTACTTTGTAAGTTATTTGTTAGTGAGAAAAATATTACACTACCTTAAAAACACTGCTTAAGGCCCTGTTTACACGAGAATGCTCGCGGGTGAAAACGTAAAAATATTTTATCGGATGTGCCTTTCGTTTACACGGTGATGGCGTTTTTGAGGCTTAAAAACGCAAAAAAGTGAAACCACCCTCCAGAGTGGAAATCTTAAAAACGATCCACCGTCACGTTCCCGTGTAAACGGTAAAAACGCAAAAGTCTGCTTGACTGTGAAGTTTGTACGCAGGCGCGTGCACTTGGTGTGGCTGTAGTATGCACTCCTAGCCGCCTGAAGTGCATACTACATTGAATTTCACACACTTTTGCGTCACCGTTTGCACGCGGAATTCCCACACAAAACGCTCGTCTAAACGCAGAATAAAAAAAGATGCCGCAACGCCACTTTTGCGTTTTCTCTTCAGAATCGTTTCCGTGTAAACATAGCCTAAGTTAACAGACCCTTAAGTAAGCACTCTTGCTGTTCTGTACTTTATCAAAAGTTTATTCATTCTTAACATGTTGCGTCTCGCTTGTCTATCTATATTGCACCAAATACGTGCACCTTGTAAAGTCGTTTGGATGAACGGTTCTCGAAATAATCAAAATGCAAACGGACAGACAGACATAGGCTATAGAGATTCCGAATCTTCAAAATATTCGTTGTTCATTAGTACCGAAGCTTTGAAGCTAAAAAAATGGTATTTCGGACCAGCCCTAACGGTCACGTGACCTAACCATGTCAGTTGTGTCGCTTCACTGACATTCATAAATCCTGTGGCCTCATGAGATAGCGAAGTGTCTGAGTGCGCACTTCAGAATCTCAAAGGAAGTAGGCGTAGTAGGTCATCTGTGGACATTTCGCTAACTGTTTTTGATTACTATGCATTAGGACATAGACTACTACTCTTTTCTTGGCGTATTGTTTTTTCGCTACTATATAGCAGGGAAATATTTGATTTCGGACACAACGATGATGCATCACAGAGCCAGGTAATTTGACCTGTCAAACAAACTATCATAACTTCAGAACATAGTAGGGGGTCATTCACACAGAACCTGTTTTTGTGGTTAAAAACACGAGACGGAGGTCTAGAGATGTGTTTTTTGAAACTTAATTTACCTTGAGCATACCGGAATGCCATGTAATTCACACATGACGCAAGAGCAACAGTTAAAGACGTCCACCTAGAGTATTTAAACAGAAAAGTAATAGCATATTCCCAACCAGGTGGACAAAAATCAACAATACAGGCAATTGTGAACTGCAAAACAAGGAAAATGTTCAAAGGGGCATAAAGAAATAGCCTAACAACGCCGTTACATATATTTAATGTAAAGATATGGTCCCCGCAAATGTCTTGACGAAAAATACTACAAGACAAGTTAAGGAAATATTGTTTCAAAATTGTGATTAAAATAGAAAATCACAATATTTATTAAAAAAAAATCGTGGCAATATTTTCTGTCCATATCGCACAGCCTTAGCGGTAATTCATATTTGTAAGTGGCTAGTACTGCAAAATAATGGGAATTAAAGGTCTTAATTTTTGATATTTTTTAGCAAATTATAAAAATTTACAAAAATTAAAAAAGAAAACAAGAAAGAAACATACTGCAAATTTTTTCTTTGTGAGAGAGAAGGATTAGTACTCTTATTTAAAAGGGATTCCCCACTAACACCTCTGTATGAACTGAATATCTTCCGAATAGTCACTTTTGTCCATACCGCATCAGATTACCAGCATGAAATTGTCCGGATGACATAATCAAACTGTAGCAGAAGAATAGCATACTGTTGTGGTCCCTGTTACTTGGAAACATTCAGCTGATGTATTTTTTAGAGACAAGGGGAAATTTTAATTTTCTCTTAGAAATCATCAAATATGTCAAGACAACCACAATTCAACAGCTTTGAGTTGACAGACGGATTGAAAAAGAAAATATTTTTAAGAGTAGCCATTACTAAGTTCCATGATCGTTTAAATGAATTAAACAAAATGTGATCTGATCGACCTGACGCTGACGGCCAATCAGACTTGATAGAGCATGTTACATGAAGAGATGCCATTTTTTAACCAATATTCACACGTTAAAGCGTAATTAGTGATCCACTTTTAAATGTTATCATGTTTTTCCAA
This sequence comes from Cyprinella venusta, assembly GCA_038021265.1. NCBI lineage: Eukaryota > Metazoa > Chordata > Actinopteri > Cypriniformes > Leuciscidae > Cyprinella > Cyprinella venusta. The sequence continues at coordinate 22,866,401 of CM075868.1, read as the reverse complement.
GACAAACCCCCCAAAACAAATATGAAAACTAATATTTTTAAATTAAATATTATTAACGTGCCTTATGTGTTCATAATAGCATAGAACAATATAGGTTGGTTATTTAATATTGTTTTTAAGACAATCTTTTGCATTTCAATTCACAAAAATAATCGATCTCTACAAAGCACATCAATATAGCTTAACAGTTACTTCAACCCTACGCGCTTTTGTTCAGCAAACATACAGTTCGTGATAACTGTGTACAAGTGTTTAGATTTATATCGACAAAACTGCAGTCACAAGAAGAACAAGTTTAACCATTTAACTACTGTACAGCAACAATAATGTCAATGCTTAACAAGTTAGCAACAATAGAACAAAAAACTAAGGTTCTTTTTTACAACTTCAATATCGCGCATGTCAGGCAAGGCTTTTTATTATTGTTATTATTACTATTATTCAACAAACTATTTTACAGCCGTTCACCATCAAGCAGTCTCTAAAAACATTCATTATCGACCACAAATAGATTATTACCCATAGTTTAAAGTTGACAGCATTATTACAATTTAAGTCCAATGATTGCAGATTATGTTCTATAGACTCAAATGCCTAACACTCCTTGAACACTATGATCGACATGTTTACCAATAAGTTAACCATACACAAACTAATAAAAAGAGCGTCTCACAACAACTTAAAAGAACATCGCACATGAAAAGAAAATACACATATAAACAACCCCCAGAGATCAGTCAGGATGTGAAGAGTTACGGCCCTCGTCCTTACCTCGTCAGGCAAAGCTAACGTTACTTCCGTTAAATTTCGATCATTACAGACGTTTGAAGACTTCCTCTTGGTATTTTGTTGATGTAAAGCACACGTTATTTAACTCCAAAATGTTCTCCGATGATATAGGATGTATCCCGCGAGGTTAATTTTCAAAACAAACTTCACTTTACAATGGAACATACCGTGGTTAAGTCTTCATGATCAACTAACCTTTCCAGTCAAGCCTCGACCACATTCCCGAAAATAGGGTAATGACGAGCACTGCCACGCGTTGCCTATTGGCTCATACTGCTGTCAATCAAAACCAGACCAATGACATTAACCCCTGGGCGGAGATTAAGCTGGTGGTTTTTTTTTGTTATGGCTACAGCCTCCGTATATAGTTAAGACCATTTACTATGATACATGCGATTAAACTCACAGTTAGTGTTAATCCTGTAAGAATTGACGTGATGTAAAATAATTTACACCAAAACTTAAACACAAAACATCAAATGTTGCCTATACTCTTTAACCAACTGTACTGTAAAAAAAATTGTTTTAACTTAAAAAATGAAGTAACAAGGTTGCCTTAAAATTGTAAGTTCATTGAAATGGTAAAATTGAGTTAATACAATGAAGGAGATTGATTTAATCATCAGAAACTCAAAATATTGTTATCTGAACCACATTAATTATTTAAGTTGATTTAACAAAAGAAAAAATGTTGTGATTACAAATCATGAACATATTTTTGATTCAAATTACTGAAAATTGTTACAGTTAAGAAAATAAAATCATAAAACTTTAGGTAAGCTAAATGTGCAGTAGCCTACGATTAAAATACATTTTGTATGGTACTTGACCATTTAAAAGGCCATAATTGATTAATAATGGGCTAAATTAAATGTAATGGTTAGACATTGCTGTCGTTATATATTTTCTGCACAACACTGAAAGTTTCACAGATGAATAAGTAACAAATAATTTAGACTGCAGCAATACAAATGGGCTATTATTAAAAAAATACATTTCATGTTAATTAAATGATACATTTGTAATCAGTATAACAATCTTCAACTTCTTTTATTTATTTTTTTGTACATTAGGCTAAGTCCTAATATTTCATCAAGCATTTGCCACTGTTTCCGCATTAAACAATGTCTGTGTTTTTAAAATAGAGATCGGCAACACACAAAGCCCTCTCTGATTACACGGATATTCATGAAGGTCTTTAAGACCAAGAGGTTTAAGCCTGCCATGGAAGGGAGGGACTTCCCGTCCACACCATCAGATGAGTTGCCAGAAACTGTGGGCTGCACTGCAGAGCACACTGGGAGAATGTGACTGATCAATAAGTTCGAAAGAGGTTCGGACAGACAATATCAGACTGTGTATATTTGATCTTGAAATCTTTTTAATGTAAAGTGACTATATGCACCTATTAAATAGCATATCTTTTAATTGTCTAAATGCAGTATCACCATTTACATATGCTGACAGAAAATACAATTATAAGACAATCATCTTATGCTGTGCGTTAAGATGTGTTGATAATGATACTTAAACACTGAGGGGGAGTGAAGGTCCAGTTGGAAACTCCTATCGTTGGATGAGTCATACACCATAATTGGTAGGTGACGATGAGTCTACGTGCAATACTGCCACAAGCACTCAACTAAAATCTATGCATTGCATTTTTCATAGATCTGAAGAAAAACTTTATGGGGTCAGAACAAACAAATATTTAGATAGGCTAATCATATGTAAAGATCAGATATGTAAGCATTAAATTGAAAAAGACCCAGAAATTAGTTGTATCATTGCATTTTCATGCATCACATTGCTTACTTACCTTATCAACATTTGTATCATTACAAAATGAGCAGATGAATCAGTTTAAAGTGTCAGAGAATAGTGCATGGGGCTAAATTACAAACAGCATATTGAAATTTCCGTGATTATATTACAAGAGTAGAATACACTGAAATCGTACTATATATTTTAAAAATTTATGGTTTGCATTGCATTCAAATGCTATAAACATAATACAGTTTTCAGTTAGAAATGTTAAATGTAAAAAAATGTATATACACACACACTATCAAAACACACACAAACTATTCCAAAGTTTCATATCTGTAAGATTTTTTAATGTTTTAAAATAAATCTCTTATGATCAAGGCTGCATATATTTGATACAAAATACAGTAATTGTAATATTGTGACATTATTGCAATTTAAAGTTTTCTATTTTAATATATTTTATATTAAAGTTAAAATATTTGATGGTGAAAGCTGAATTTTCAGTCTCATTATTCCAGTATTCAATATATTGCTGATTTGCTGCTGAAACATTTCTGATTATCAATGTTGAAAAAGGTTTTGTACATTTTTAAAGGATTATTTGATGAACATTCTTTTTTATTAGAAAGAAATGAATCATTTTGTTCAGCAAGAATCCAATAAATTGATCAAAAATGACAGTAAAGACATTTAAGGTTACAAAAGCTAACAATTTTATGAAAAGAGAAAAGGCAGCGTTATTTAACTTCTGTTTGATTGATTTTCAAACTGTTTCATGTAAGTAAACATCTCTTTTTGTATACAGTTTGCCCTATTCATACATTTACATTTGTTTTAAGGATGGGAATTTCCATTTCTGACAATGTTTACACAAGTTTGCATAAGACATAAGGAAGAATATACTTCACTAATTTTGTAACATACATTTTGTAATATCTTAATATACAACAAGTATATGTGCAACGTTTGATTGCAAATGTTTATTGTAAGAGTACATTTAGATTAAATGGCTATATTAAATAATTCATATGTATATTAGTGTGCATAAAAATATAAATCCTTAACATTTCATATCACATTACAGAGGATACATTAACGAAACTCAATGCAAACAGAAAAGCAGGAAATACAAGGAAATGTGAATAAAATATTTTAAAGATGTTTTTTCTTATTTCTCAAAGCATCTATAATATTAAAGTGAATGTCAAAATGTTTTACTAGATCCCAGGAGGATATAATTTAACAATAGACTGATGACATGCTACCATGATATGTGCAGAATTTAATATATAAAATTAGAAGGCAATCAGTTTGACACATTTTTTAAAAGAAATGAATGCAGGATTGCAATTCTCTTTATTAGATTGTATTGTTTTGTTCATTCTCTTGTCATTTACCTCTTACTCACCTGTTAAAAAAAGTTTTTTTGAGGCCAGATGTCAAGATGGCAGCCATCCTTCAGTTATCACAGTACTGTACCTTTAAGATGGACAGCATCAGCACTGTGATAACTGAACCAGGGCAGCCTGTCACATCAAGCAGATCCAGGGCGGTAGTGCTTCAGGCATCTTCTCATCCACCGCGTTCAATCAGGGTTAACAAATTTGACTTTGGAAATTTCCAATTTATCTCTGTTATTTAGATTTTCACTGTATTCAAAATATAACAAATAATGTAACATAGGCTAATTAAACCTTCAATTTCCAACTGTATATATTATAGAAATGAGTAGGCTAGAATGAAGCAATGTATTATTACACACAACTTATTATGTGTAGCTAGCAGAAATTATAATATCATGCCATATTTTCATTAGATACACTGCATTAAATGACAACTCCCTATCTGACAGCAAGAGATTAAATACCTTCGTTTTAATTATTCATACACAGCGCCCCTGTGACGCCAGACTTGTTATGGTAACTCTGACTCCACCTTCTATGCTTTGCTCTCGTATTTGGGGGCTCCTCCCACAAACTCCGCCCACATCATCCCCGCCCTCCGTGCGAATCTCTTCTTGTAAACAACTCCATCAGCGCGTCGTGTTTGCCATCTCAGGACAGTGGAAACGCCTGCCAAATAATTGAAAAAAAAATCTGCCTAACATTCCTATAGCGGCTGTTTTGGTGAAAATGGAAAGAAAAACATTTCAATGGGTTAAAACGGGAGTATTTTCACTGTTATAGTGTGTTGCGATTCTCATGGGAAAATGTTTGCTTTATGAAACTACAGTTTTAAATAAAAGTAATTTATCCGAGGCATATCATTTATAAGCTATACATGAATACAGCATGAGTTTGAGCAAAAAGCCCGTTAGAACGTCATAAAGTGAGTATAGTCTGCAATAAATTATACACAAGTTATCACACGAAAAGGTATTACATGATCGCGTCATAATAATAGCACAACAAGTATCATACATAGTCTGCGTGTACATAGCTCTTCTACTTGCAATGTCGATTCGTTTTATAGTCTTATATCTTGCGAGTCGTCTTATTGTAGAGTACTGATGCGCGCTAACGCCCAACAGCGCGCGCACACACCCCTCTCATAGCAAAAACAAACACCACGTACTTCTAAGGTAAAAAACATTAATGTGATATCACCATCACAGTTAGACAGATGTATTATTCTACCGACTGCAAAAGTACTTACTTGCATTTTCAACGCTGAACTCCCGTGTTTACGTGAATATTTTTAATGACGCAGCAAGCGCCTTACAGCGAACAACGTGATTGTCGCCATTTTTTGTTGTTATTGAAATCTTCAAGCCATGTGACAATAAAATAACACGCTTCCGGGTGCTGACGCTCAAAGTTCACCACTTTAGTGCAGAATGACTGTTGTCATAAAGAAGGTTCGAAAAGTCGACTGATTTTGACAGCCTATTGCATACCCGAAGTGAACTGCGTAATATATCTTATGTTCTGACGCCACCGTAAGGCACCTCGGAAATGTTTGGCAATGTGTTTATTTAGCTGACTCTATTTCAGTGGTTTGCAATATTTTTGATGCCAAGTCCACCCATGTAAGATATTCCCTGTGGATTTTTTGAAGAAGCTGCTTGTTTTTAACTATTTGTATTGACAGAAATATAGTGTCATATTAGTAATGGGCTATGAGTTATGAGTTAGAACTGTTATTCAATAAAACAATAATTTAAAATATACTAATATAAGAAATTAAAATATGAAATAGCCTATATCAGTTTACATATTTGTAAAGCCTTGTGTGGTTTTTTTAAGGATAACAAAATATTTTTAAATTTTAATATTTTTATTTTAAAAATGTTTATATTTTTAAAGGGCCCTAGCTGACCCTTTTGGTTCTCACTGCTCTGTGGCTTGAAATCAATGACGTGTGTTGTGTCAATGGCACATTTGTGAAAACTTTAACGTAAACAGTGCTGTAGCATCTGGGGACATATAGCAGTCAACAAGTGTGCCCTGTCCTAAATCAGACAGGGGGCAATATCACACCAGTTATACCTATATGTTGAGTTAGTTGCATGTGGGGACAAATAATAACATAAGTTGAGCCCCAAATGACGTAGGCTACATTATGCTCTTACTGCAGATGTTCTATGGGTATTATAAGCCCATTTTTATAGCCCCTCTCCTACTTAAAGTAGCTAGTTCATCCAAAAATGAAATTGATATCATCATTTATTCAAGTTCCAACCCTAAATGAATTTCGTTCTTCTGTTGAATATAAAATAATATAATTTAAAGAATGCTGATAACTTAGTAGTGAAAAAAGTCAATGGCGACCGAAAACTGTTTGATTGCACCTGTCTATAAATAATCTCTTATTTGACAGAAACTAGCCTACAGGTTTGGAACAACATTAGGGTGAGTGCAACATTTATTTGATTTGTGTATTTATTTATTTATTTATTTATGTATTTATTTATTTATTTATTTATTTATTTATTTATTTAGAGTAAACTATTCCTTCAAGGAAAACTGTTGCAGTTGAATGCATAAAGTGTAACAATGTTCCCGAATGTTCCACACTTCGTCTTTCCGGGTGAATACGTGCATCATCCGGCATTTGCAATGCCGTTTGGCATTGTGAAATTTTGTGGACACACTTCTCACACTAAAACAATGGCTCGTATAGAATAGTGTGTTGCTCTCTAAAGATCCTCTTTCAACATAACACTCATGTGCGCCTCGGACGTCAATCTATTCCAAATAACCATAATAAAGTCGGATTATTTTTCAACAAACTAGTGGCAAGTAAACAGACGCTCGCAAACAGAAATCGCGTTTGCCTTGAGGTAACCATAGCAACAGTACAGCTGTCGTTCGTTCATTTGCACATCCTATATCACAATAACGTTTTGCTTATAATTCGCTGTGTATGTTCCGCACTTTGTTTTAAAGAGATTGGTTTATGCAACTGAATACTCAAACGACCAGACTCCAATGCAGTGCAGTTTATTATTTTTCAGTGCGACACCGTTCCAGAGGCGTTTTAAAATAGGGCGTTTATGTTTCTCCTCCATTCATTTGCAGAGAGGAGACGCTCGCGTCTACATAAAGAGTAGGCGGTGCGTCAGCGAAGCCAGGACTAACGTTACAGAGTTTAATGAACATTGTGACAACGGGCTCTTTTTTTCCACCGTGCAAATAACAGTTTAATAGCACAGTGCTCGGGTGGGTAAGTTTGTTTGTTGTTTTTGACCTATAACTTTTTAAGTCGCTCCTTGTTGTGTGATTTTTTTTGGCTTTATTCGATGTTACAGGTCCCAATCCCCCATTCTGCACTGAAGATCTTTAACATTACTGTAATCTCTGAATTAAGTAGCCTAATGCAAAGCGCACTATAACGTCGCAAACGACGTGGAAGAAGTGCATAATGATTTGCATGGTTTCAGTTTTAGTAATGCTGGGCTCTTTTTTTATTGCATGATACAGGGCAGCTTTGTGAGGATATGTCCAAGTTATTCCGGGCTGTTATCATGGGTCCCCCAGGCTCGGGGAAAGGGACCATCTCGGAGAGGATCGCGCACAATTTCGGCCTTAAACATTTGTCCAGTGGAGACTTTGTTCGAGAAAACATCTCTGCGAAAACTGGTTCGTGATTCGCAAAAAAAGTACAAACTTTCGATTGTTTTCCTTGAAGCTGTTGATAAACCCGTCGATGCTAACAAATGCTAGATGCACTGTGAAACAGAAGGGATTCCTTGATCATATAAAGGGGCGTAACTAACTTAGCGGTTTATGCATACAATATTAATGGAGTTTCAAATGACCAATTCTTCAACATTTGGTCCTGCCAGTTTGGAATACATGTGGTAAATTAGTACCGTCGGGAGTCATGATGTTTAGTTCATGTGAGGTAGCCCATATGCTTCTAGAAGTTGCCATGCTGGCAAGAAGCCACTCCACATTTGTTTTATTTTGCTGTTGCCATGCAAACCTCCTTTTGGATTTCAGCTGGCATTCTTGCAAGTAGATAAAGACATAATAATCAACTCATTGTATATTAAACTCAACGTATTCAGTTTCCTTGTTAAAAATTAGCTTGAATGGACTTCTTAGCATGCTCTGTTAAGTTGTCTGGGTGGTAGATCTATGTTTAACATAAATCTTAGGTTAACCATAAATTAACCTTGTTTAGGTCATTATAATCCAAGTAACTTTTTGCTTTAATGGATTTTATTTTTCTATTTTATTTTTTACTAAATATATTTGTGCATTAGTCATTAGAAATCTTTGAAGCCTGAAAAATACACCATAACTTTTAGCTGTGGCAAAGTTAGAAATTTGTGTTATGACATGAAGATTTTTATTATTTTTCATATTTTGTTTGTTGAATCCACAACGTAGATACAAATCTGTATGAAATCATTGTGCATTGATGTCCCAAGACTCTCATGATGTGACTGTTCGTGTTCGGTCTATTATATGAACATTCTAGTTTCTGGTTAAAATTCAATAATTAATAATTGATTTGTCTCTGTTAAAGGTTATTTGTACATTTAACGTATGAATGTAAGCAGAATTTTGTTGCAAGCATATATAAAAATCCTCATCTGCTTCTATTCTTGGTGAAATATTATAGAAAGACAGTATGTTAAAGAAAGATAGCCATATAGGTTTGATGATTGTTTTGAAAGATATGTGTTCAGTTCACGATCTTTTTTTCTTTTTCTTTTTTGCAGAAGCTGGTGTTCTAGCCAAGACGTATATAAAAAAAGGATTGCTGGTGCCAGACCATGTCATGACACGTCTTCTTTTGCCTAGATTGGTGGAGATGACCAAATACAGCTGGCTGTTGGATGGTATGGTGGTGAATCCCATTTTAAAGTCACCATAAAATCAAAATGGATGATTCTTATTATTTTTTGCACTGTTAGTTATAAATGATTTACCCATGCACATCATTATTTTTTAAATCCATGTGCTCTAGTAATACTACTACTACTAATAAAATAACTTCCCCTCCCTTTTGCAATGACATCTCTTCTCTGATGATGCGTTTACTGGCGCGGAGGCAGGACAAGCTGTCACTCACATGAGATCCCAGCTATCGCAATTCGCAAACCATAATGATCCAACCATCCAATCTATTCCTGATGGACCAAATTAAGCCCCACCCTACATTTTTTCTTGTTCAAGATGCCGTTTCACTAGGATGTTTCACAATAGGGAAGAAAAGACTTGTGATTTTAATGTTTATTCCTTTTGCTATATTATTATTTATTTATGACTAAGCTAAATCTTTTTAGAGGAAGCAAAACTTTCATTTCTTCATTCAACAGAAACTCAATCTATTGTTAGTAATTTTAGGAAGTAAGCTAGGAGCCTTTGGAAGTATGTTGCCTTATATTGCCTATTTTCATTTTATGAATTTATTACTGATTTCTGATATCAAAAAAGTCGAGATGTAACAGCTGCCAGCTTAGAAACTCAAAGTCACTAGCTCCTATTATTGGATGACAGGATATCAGACATGTACTGATACGGTGTGCAGTGTGACCTACAAACATTCTTGCTACATGGATTAAAACTAGTGTTCCTTTATTGCAGGACTGTACAGATTAAAGTGCAAACTGCAAAAACTAATCCCAACTAAAGGTTCAAATTAATGTGAAGAGTTCAGATGCAAAAGCCTCTAAATGCCATTTGAAATTTTCTTCTAAAATGACCATTTTTTTATCAAACTTGTATATTTAAGTTCAGTAATTACACTTAAATGACAATTAATAGGTAATCTTCATTGCCATTTAAGTGAAATTAATGAACTTAAATATACAAGTTTGATAAAAAATGGTCATTTTAGAAGAAAATTTCAAATGGCATTTAGAGGCTTTTGCATCTGAACTCTTCATATAGACTCACAAAAAAGTATCTACACTCAGTCACAAGTGATAAAAGCAGATCTCCCCTCTGGTAAGGATATAATGAATAAAAATACACAATATACTGGGTATTATGTGTTTTGTTTTTTTATCATTATAGCATTGCCAGCAAGGGACCAAATAAAGATGTCGTATTGCAACTCTTGAAATTTTGCTTAATTACAAAACAACACACTGCAACAAAAGTGTGACTTCAAAGTAGTATTTATTTATAACCTTCAAATGGCATCATGCAAATTTATATTGAAATGAAGCAAATGTAATCTCTCGTACAGTGTGTGAATAAATCAGGTGTGCGTATGAACATTTTTAGCCTGTATTAAGTCATTTTTGTGAACTTACCTTCCAGGTTTCCCTCGAACACTTGCTCAGGCTGAAGCCCTAAACAGTGCATGTGATCTGGATATAGCCATCAACCTCAACATCCCTCTGGAAACACTGAAGGAAAGGCTGCGACATCGCTGGATACATCCAGCCAGTGGGAGAGTGTACAATATGTGCTTCAATCCTCCCCGTGTCCAGGTGAAAATACTAGTCTTTGTCCTCCTTTATTTCCGATTGAGATAGGATATCACAGTGCAGTAACATATGTAGCCACATTAAATTAGATAAGAGTTAGGTTATGAAGGAATAATGAAAATGAAAGCAAATCTCTCTTTCCCTTCAAACCTCTAAACTCACAGTAAGTCTCCTTGGCTCCTTGGCTGATATTTAAGTTAAATCAGACTTCTCCGTTTTAGGAGACTAAATGTTTATTTTGTCATCCACAGTATTGGACAATGTTTAAATAAACATAATGGGCTGCATTAAACAGTTCCATTTTGTTCATTTGTCTTATATTAAGTCAATTAAGCATCGGAATCGGTGTCGGTATCGGCCGATCACCATGACAAGAAATCAGTACTTGGTATCGGCTGCAAAAATCCTGATCGGAGCATCCCTACATTATACATATATTATATTAAATAATTTTTATAATTTAAAGAGTTTTTATTTTTCTAGTTGTGTTACACAATCTTTGGTCACACTTTATATAGGGTATCTTTAATGTACATGTACTAAAAAAATAGTTAGGTTCAAGTACAATATACTTAATGTGTTCTTGTCATATTGCAAAACACTATTGCTGCTATTGAGTTGGGATACCAGTAAGGGTAGGGACAAGTTTGGTGGTATGGTGAGGTTTAAAACTGGGTTAAGGGGTAGGGGAAGGGCCAACAGTGTAATTATAGATGTAATTACAGAAATGAATTATGTTAATAGTAGTTAAAACAGTTAATATAAAGTGGGACCAGACCTTGCTAATTTTTGTATGTGTTCACAGGGATTAGATGACATCACAGGAGAGCCATTGATTCAACAGGAAGATGACAGACCAGAAGCCCTGGTGGCCAGACTGAGACACTACAAAGATGTTGCCAAACCTGTCATCGATTTCTATAAGTACGTTCATAAAACATTCATAGGAATTACTTCACTTTGGGAATGCAATCCAAAACACACCCAGTGTGCTTGTGACTGTACTTCTGAGTCAAATGAACAAATGACTTGCTTACTAACAGCGTTGTAATTCTTTGAAGGGCTAAAGGCATCCTGTACACATATTCAGACACAGAGACTGATCAGATCTGGCCGAATATCTGCACACTTCTCAGCACAAGGATCCCCACCATCCAATCAGATGCACGGTGTGCTTCAACTCCCTGAGGAAATCCTCTCATAATCTCACATCCAAGAGAACAGCGTGGCCTCATCTCAAGAGGAATTTCTGATTGACCACGTCGATTTCCAAAGATTCCATGCTAATCATTTTTATGATGGCAGCATGTTCGTTCGTGGTATAGTATTATTCTTCATAGTGATGTCTTTGATTATTTCACTTGCTGAAAGAATGTCCTACATTTCTAGAACTTGCTGTCTTCTTTTATTGTGTTATTGGTTCCTATTTTTCAATTCAGAGTGCACAGATTTCATGTAGATGAGATTAAATCACATATGCATAATAAGTGAAGGGTAGATGCACATGACTTTGTCTGATTGGATGAGACTGAACTGTTCAAGCATTTCTGTGAGATTCTAAAGAGATTCAATTATTTCTGAGATGGCTTTACTTTATATCATCTCTGTCTGTGGTGTTTAGCTTTCTCACATATTTCATTGTAGTGTTGTCATGCGATACGTCACAAAGAATGCTTCAAATGTTTGTTTTACAAGCTTTATAATCCAAAAAAGGCACAAATACCTTGGTAAAGTACAATTTCTTAATCTGCTGAAATTGCTATCAAGGACACCAGGCCTTATTCTTTGAAATACAGTGATAGAATGTTTAACTGTTAAAAATCAAACCAATGTAACACTATAGCAAATGGCTCTATTTAAGTAATGTAATGAAATAATCCTATTTCATTACAAATGTTCATTAAACACTGCCTCCTTTTTGGTAAATTTTGTTCTGCATTGCATTTTTCAGACCCATATCTGAGAACTTTCAATAAGAAAGAATCTAGTGATGTTTTATGGTTTTATATTTTGTAAATTAATAACTGTGACTGTGTTCAGCCATTACAACGGTGACCGTGACTAAAGTGCAGATTTACCAGAAACCAAAGATGCAATTACAATTATTTTCAAATTAGTCCCCAAAACAAAAGATAAGCTGAAGGACCTCAGTGTTATGCACACATGACCTTGTGATCAACCTATCTTTATTTGTTTCTGCTTACTTTTATTCTTAATTGTGTCCCATTCTCTCTCTTTCATTTTTTGTTTCAGTCCTGTCCTATACAGTACATCACCAGTCAATAATGGTTGGAGAAAATGCTTAAAATAATTCCACACCGTCTTGATGTGCAATACTTTATACAAGAATTGACATGTCTGAGCTTTCCTTTTTTTCTCCTAAAGAAAATAAATGTATTTTCTCAGAAATTTGAGGTGTATACATTTATCTTTCTCACGGAAATCTGTCAATGACCACCCACAATACAGATAAAACTTGTTCACAAAAGATAATATTCAATAAACAAACTGACTGAGGTATTTTTTTTTACACATTGATGGACATGAAACGAGCCAAACGAACAGTATTTATATCGTTTTTTCCTTTTGTAACCACAGCCACGTCCAAGTCATCTGAGGGTGTGTGCAAGAACGATATAAATATTGTTCGTTTTCTCACACAAAACCGCTCATTTCGTGTCTTAGGCCATCAATGTGTACTTACATTTACGAATCTTTAAATTATGTTTAATTTGGACTTGTCTGTGCATGCTCTTTGATGTGGTGACCATAGACTGCATAATATGACTGACAGACAACACTGGTTTGACTTAAAAATATAAAAATTGAAACTACTGCGAAAACAAAGACACCTACATCTTGGATGCCCTTGAGGTAAGCTAAAACATACCAACAGTATATTTCAAAGTGAACTATCCCTTTAAAGAGAGTGTGAAAAATCATGAACATTAATTTATTTCAGCCACTGTTCTTTTTTACAAGGACTTTTGTGTGTGAAAAGGAAGACATTTTGAAGAACGATTTGAACCAAACAAAAAATACATTCTATGGAAGTCAATGGTGCCAAACAACAGTTTGGTTCCAATCATTCTTCAAAATGTCTTCCTTTGTGTTCAGCAAAAGAAAGAAACTTGTATAGGTTTGCAAGAGCTTGAGGGTGAGTAAATGATGACAGAACTTTCATTTTTGGGTGGAGTATCCCTCAAAGGTGAAAAAAAAAAATTGTTCACTAACAGAAATTCTTTCCAGTCTCTTATGGAAGACAATTTTAATAATTCAGTCAATTGCCAGTTATACTTCCTTTTTTTTTCTTTAAATGAGAAAAAAAATCTTCATAGATTGTTTTAGTATTATTTGTCAACTGTAAATTTTGTTACATACTGTCAATATTGTTACACTTCCTTGATCTGAGTTTGATGGTAACAGAATTGACCATTTTAAACTTTTTAGCCAAAAACTCCACCTGCTAGCATAAATGCTAAGAGCACATGGCACTAATGAAATAATGATTAAAGGACTTTTAAACAACCAATTGTGATCAGTGATAAATTCTATTTTCGTTTTGATATTGTGGTAACAATTTTCGTTTTACAAAATAAAGTTGTGAGAGCTTTTTAGGTTAAAACATTTTCTCAGGGAAAGCACACTTCCTTTCGTGCTTTTTTTATTATTGAGAAATAAACCCAAATACAAAATACAGTATATAACAGGAATGCTTCACATGACAGATATCACATATACTGAAACAAGTTCAAACAAATAAACAGGAACAACAACAATAAAAGAGAAGAAGAAGAAAGAAAAAAATACAAATAAAAACTAAATAAATATACTTTAAAAAAAACTCAATATTTCTTTCTTTTCCTATAGACACTTTTAATGTTCACATAATTTGGTAAACTAAGTGGGGGCATTAATTACAATACGAAGAATTCCTCCATAAAGTTTAACAACATTTCATTCTTTTTATTTTTAACTAAATTAAGTGACTTGCTCAGCGATTCAATCTCTATTAAAAATAAATTACATTTGGAGTGCATCTTGCAAATTTTTGTTTATGGATATAATATTTACCATGCAAAATGTAGAAATTCACCACATATTCACATAATTTGCTTCTGTGTGTATAAGAACAAATAACATCTTTTAGAGATAATTTATAATTACTTTTTCTCGGGGCAAAAAGAAAATGACTAACATCAGACCAAAATTTTTTAGATAAATCACATTCATAAAACAAATGACCCAAGTCTTCTTTGTATACATTACAAAAGGAACATTTGTTGTCACTGTCCATGAATTTGGATAACAAAGCTTTACATGGGTAGATTTTATGAAGTATTTTGAAATGTACCTCTTTAACTTTATTCAGCATACAAAATTTATATGGATTTAACCACACCTCTTTCCAATGAATATCAGCAATTAGTGCATTCCAAGAAAAAAAAAATGCCTCTAGGAGAGATTTTATGCTTGGATTGAAAAATTAATCTTATATTTTTATTATTACAGGAATGAGAGAATAGTTTGATACCATCAAATATTAACTCAGGAAGTTTCCTTTTGTTACTTCCATAAGTAAGGTGACTTTTCATTAAATGTTTTAACCCATCCGGAATTGCTTTTACAGCTAGCTGAAACTCTTTATCTGGAATGGGGAAATTGGTAAACATAAATGCTTCATAAGACAAAACATTTCCATTTTCATCAAACAAATCCATGACAAAGTATATTTCTTTCAAACTATTTTTGTAAAAATAAAGATTTTTTCCTATTGTTCTGAGAAGCATTTTGTGAGGTGAAAAATTGTGATGGAAACCAATTTTCCAAGCTAATAACACTTGCTGGTGAAATGTGGATAGTTTAATTGGTAATTTCCCAGGGATATAGTTACATCTCAATAGAAAAGGTAAGCCTCCAAGCTCTTTAAAGATGGACTGAGGAATAAAGAACCATAGTGAATTTTCATTCCTCTGACAGTTTCTTAACCAATTATTCCTTTCAGTGCTTTAGATCGTATCAGTGAGGGAAAGTGACATCATTTCCTGTATCTTACATAGTTAAAAGCAAAGTATGGTACGGTGACAGAATTGACGCAAATTTTTTTCATGCTCTGCTCTCAATTTTTAAGATTATTTTTTTATAAGATTAAACGTTATTGTTAAACAATTGAATGTTGTAGAATTAGGAAAATAACTATTTAGATTTTTTTTTTAAATAAGATAGGCCTTACCAAAAGTAAAATAAAATATTTTGATTACACAATGATATAAAGGAATCCGGACAACAATTAATCATGATTTTCAGCAACCGGTATATAAGACAAGACAAAATATTATATTGTTATGACCTGTAACATTCTGTTCGTGGGAATTTCGTGGCTGGTATATCCTGCTCCTTGTATGTTAACTCTAAAATGTGCACAGATATTAACAGGGCCATATTTAAGTTCATTTGGAAAAACAGCAGTGAATATATAAAACGAAAAACGATAATTAGAACTCTTTCGGAGGGTGGGCTCAATGGTCTAGATTTCAGTACTCTTACACACCATTTTTATAATTAACTGGATAAAACACTGCTTGGCCCAGTATAACTCTATATGGTTTTATATCCCCAATTTGTTTTTTGAAAAGTGTTGAGGGTTAAAACTTTTATTATCATGTGACTTTAAATGTAGTAAACTTCCCATAAAATTATCTAATTTTCACAAGCAAGCACTAGATACATGGAAACTCACCTTTAAACATAATTTCTCCCCTCACACATGTATAATATGGAATAACCAATAGTAGCTATTATCTAAAAGGAAGTAGGCCTATATACAGTGTATTTGACATCTGACAGGAAACCACCTATAGACGTCTTGCAGATGAGCAAACACTCTTAAAATACGTCTTCCAGATGTAAATAGCACAAAGCACATCAAATAGCCTTGTGTTAGCTGGGATGGAGTGTGCAAACAGGGGGCTACGCGTTGATATTGACGTACGAATCCTACTACGGCGAAGGCCAAGCTTATGAATATTAATCAGATAAGATGACAGGATTCTCCCAGATCCGTTTCGAGGAAGTTTATCGAGCAACGTCACCATAAACTAATTAATATTCACGATCTAAGCCTTAGCCATAGTAGCGCACACCATCTGCGGCTACAAGGACGCGCCCATCACGGAAGTCCGGAAACGTACAAAAAAGATGTCATTGCTGAACGGATATCTCAATTTGATACCTAAAATTATCATCATTTTACCAAGCATGAAAAATAGATAGGCTAAATCAGACGGCTTATCACAAAACATCAACAACAACAAAGCAAGAAACAAAACAAAAATCAGTGATAGTTTTGACTCCATTTAAAAAATAAACATTCCACGATTTCCTAAAATATTAACGGTTCAGTGCATATTTTGTACAGTTATTGAACTTTTTAAAAATAATAATAAAAAAAAACAATATCAGTTTCTATTTCCTAATCTCGATGAAATTGACGGTCCTTGTGAATTAGTCTTGTGGGTTGTTGTGATTCGTTGATGCTGAAGTAGCTCTCCGTTGCTTCAAGTGTTCGTGCGCTTATTCGAAACGCAGCAGGATTCGCTGGGACATGCGCCAATCTGACCTTTGACAGCTAGCGAATGACAAATGAAAGGTCAGCGTTTCTGAAAGCAGCTGGGGCATCGGAGAATGAGAGACAGTGCATCGAAAGGTAGGAATAAATGCTGTTTAGATAACTGAATTTAGCCTTTATATTATTAGTGGCGGTAGTCATAACGCACTGACTGAATACCACACTTCGATTTACGTAGTGAATGAAATGTTATTAATAGCATAAACCGTTGGCTGTCGTGATGTCATAATGCACCGAGAGGTTTGATTTTTATCCTTATCTGCATTGCTAAATAGGTATTACGTTATATATAGTGGTTTGTTTTGATGTGCTTTTCATCGTGTTAACATATTTGCAGCATAATATCGCGTTTGGGCATTTATATGAGGAAAGGCCTGTTTTAAGAAAGAATAAGCTACATGAGTCACGACAAGCAATGCAGATCAGCTGATCGGACGCGACTGATGCAGGAGGTGGTGATGGTTTAGTTATTCCTTATTGCTTACTAATATTATTTATTATGATAAACCGAGATTTCGACAAAAGATGATCGACGACCATGCTGAAAAATCCAATCTAAGATATTAGCTGGAATGTGGTTTTTAGCTAGTCTAAGATTGTCATATTAGCAGGTGCTAGCCAGTCATTTAGCTGTTTGAACAGCTATGGTCCAGAACACAGCTTGGCCATCTGAAGATTTATCTTAATCTTATGATTTATTTGGTTTGTTTGTTTGTTTTGTTTTGTTTTTATAAGAAGGCCAGCTAATATACACACACAAACACACACCAGTCTACCAGTATGATGTGTAAATAATAATACAATATTGTACAGTATATTAATAAGAAAACATGTTAATGACAATTGAAAAAAGATAGTCTGTTAATTTACCTGTTGTTTCCTTTTTGTCCTTCTATTTACTAATTTTCATTTTTTTTTTTTTTTTCAATATTTTGTTAGTTTCATCCACTGATAAGCAATGGTTAAATTCCCTCTTCATTCACTCTGGAATATTTTCTCTGTAGAGCTGTTGTATGTGTTTGGGAAAAAAATATCACAGAAATCTCAATTTGATCAATGGCAAGAAAAAAGTTCTGTACTTTAGTTTTATTGTTTTTCATGTGTCGTCTATGATAAGCACGAGGTCAGTTTATGATGGTGTAAAAGATTAAGGGAAATCCCTTACATCATCATTCAAGAAGGTGCTGAGGGGTGCACTCCCTGTTGCCATAGAAGCAATGTTGCACACACATAGTCCTCTACTACGTCTTAAATGTTGACCTCACAGTCTTACCTTTACATTAGAATGTTTCTCGTGTCTTATGATAACGTATCTGCAAAACGTATCAGTTTAACTCTATAAGGTGTCTAAAAGTGTTAAAATAACCCAAGTAACTTATTTTAAGCAAGCCACTACAATTTAGGCTTTTATTATGCTAAAAAATTAATCCAGTCCCAGTCCAAATCCAAGTCCACTTGTTAATAGTTTTATCATATTCGTTGCAGTTTGTGAATATGAAGACTTGTCTATAAAACATATTAAAATAAAAAGAACTAGACAAGAACTTAAAAAGGGGAAAGAGTGTGCTTTTTGTTTATTGCCTCCAGCCCAGTCTTGCTTTTTATAGAAGTTTTGAACTACCAAAATTGCTTATAGAGTATAGTAGAGTGATATGTTTTGATAAAGACTCTTGTGACATTGTTGATGACTGATAATCAGACATTTACAAGTTACAGGTCTTGAAAATGATCACAAGATTTGTTAAAAAACAACCTGTGTGGTTGTAACATTAACTTCTAGACAAGCCCTTTAGCTTTTGAGTTGAACAGAAGAACACTTTACTAGTGTATTTAAAGTTACAACAATGCTAGTTACAACAATGCTTCTGTTGTTGGTGTTTTCTTCCAGAAAATTGTGTGTATGCGCTTGCTTACCATTTTCTCAGCTTCTGATTTTCATTTGATGAAATTATGATATTGACATGCTCTTGCCCTTCAAATTGTACTATGGGATTCGAGCAGTACCATCATATATTTCTGTCTTTATAAAAGTTTGCAAGTGTCCAAAGATGTCCTCCAGCTGACCCAAGATTGCTTTTATTGATCATTTAACTTTTTATAATGGTAAAGGTAAACAAATGAATTGGAGTTGGTGTTAAATTGGTAATTAATGGCAGACAGCAACCAGAGCCTTTCTCTCAGTGACACTTCCTACATGCTGTGCTCTCAGTCTCACTCTTCTCAAAGGGTTGCCCAGGCTCCAGCTCTCTTATGAGAAAGCATGTAGCCCCAGTGGCTGCCAAGCAAGGGGGCTGCATGAAGGGAAGCATCAAGTAGCTCAATTAAAGATAAATCATCCTTCCTGAGAGGAAGTCTTGGATTGCCTGACTTCCACTGGCAAAGCACTCAACGCTATATCAGGGTTAGTCATAGACTAAATTTCTGTGCACAGAGAAAAAGGCAAAGCCCACCCAAAAAGAGCAACATTTGGCACTGCATACAGCTGATAAAAATTTAAGTTGGAACTAAACAGCCATACAAACTGTACAGTTGGCCTACAGTTTTACTGGAAAATAGTGATTTAACCTACAGACTATGAACAACTCACAGCCTTCTTCCATGTTTAGAAATGAATTGTTCTGAAATGGTTATTTGTACATGCAAAGAAAGAAAAAGCTCATTTGAATAAGAACAAGCTTGTGGGTGCTAAAGGTTTTCAGGCAAATTGTGAAAATCAAGGGTAGCTGCACTTCTGGCAGGTCACAGTAGTCAAGCTCGCATCAGCTGACTCTTAGCTGATCGACGTATACCTATAGGAATACGACACCTATCACTTTATATATAAGCTCCTTCATTATTATCAACAGATATATCGTGTTTCTCAGGAGATAATTACCCTCCTCCATCCCCAGCTCCTCCTGTCACCTAGTCAGCATTTGGCATTCTGATTCCCCTTGTATCAGAATAAATTCTCTAATTATTTTGTATTTTAAAATCTTGAATTAATGAAATCTGCAATACATTCATTTTGGTTTTGTTCTGTTACCCTAAAGGGGGTTATTGCTGCTCTCCCTGGCTGCTAGGCTGCATGGATGGGCAGGGAGTTCTCGCCCAGAATGGAACCATACTGCCAATCCAAGATAATTGTCAATTGTATTTGACAAAGTGGTCCCAACAGAAATAATTTATGTGCTGATTTTGAGGGGAATTCAACAGATTGTTGTGGATTGGAAGTATGAAAGCATGATCAAGTTAACAAACTAATAATAACAATTTATACTATATTTAAAGGCACACTATGTAAGATTAAAAAATAATAATAATATCCAGAAACCACTTGAACAATGTTATATATTTTGTTGATTTGTGTACTTAAATTATGTACTTCTATTATCTCAGATGTTTCTAAGAATGTTTAAATCCAAAGGATTAAGTAGTTTTAACTAGGTCACGGATGTCGCCTATCAATCAACTATTTGGATATATTCATTGACAGAAATTGCTTGCTTGCTTGTTTTCTTGAAATACCATATTTACCATGCCTGATATTGATCTAGCTCACTGCAGTGTGCAACAAATTTATCATATAGTAGCTGCATGCTAGGAATGGGTCATTTTTCAAAAATATTGGATTCGAATATTCAGGCTCATTAAAATCCATTATTCGTTTGTTTAAATGACATTTAACGAAAAAGACGATTTTTATTTATTTATTTAATTTTTTTTTAGTTGAAAACATTAAACAGTAAGCCTATGTGTAAGTTAAACAAAAAATATAAAAAAACAAAAGCATTAATAAAAGCATGCTCATGCAGTGTGAATGAAAAAAAAAAGCCTAATAAACCAGACCAGATATCGTACAGAACGTACAAACACTCGAGTCAGTGTTTATGGTTTCTAATGGCACTTTACATTTTCTGTTCTCAAAATATAGGCCTATGTCGTAAAATCATTTTGCTATTAGATAAGTTATCATCTCGGATCACACGGAGTCCAGCTGCGCTTACCTACAGTCGTGATGCAGTGTTGGTCAGCTGTCTTTCCTCATTCGACTGTTTGGATTTCATGATTTCTCATTTCGGTGATGATATTATAACTCAGATTAATTAATTAGGGTGTACTCACACTAGGCACGGTTGCCATGAACCGGGCCCGAGTGCGATTGTCCCCCCTCCCCACTCCCCCTCTGGCCTGCACTCACATAGGGTTTCAGCATTCGTGCCGGAGCACGCTTACGTCATCATTATGGTGCGACGGTTTCCATAGGTTTCGGTATAAACAAGAAGACTTTGTCAGATAGTAAGTATCTGACACTTTGTCAGATAGTAAGTAATTCCAAACTTTGCAATACAGATGACAACATTATATGATCAAATACACACAACTTATTAACACACTCCACACAGCGCCACCCAGTGCATTTATTTATAACTGCGAGCTAGTGCTTGGGATTTATCATGGATTCACTGTGTCACAATTAGCCATGTGCTTCCTGGGTTAACTTGCACTACATGTCCCATCATGCACCTCCCTGAACTGATTACACCAAACACCATACACCTGCACTGTGCTGATTACACACACCTGCATCTCATTCACACACACATAAACCACTTCCATGCACCACACTAGTACGAAGTCTTGACTTTTCTGGATATTATTTCTGAGCGTTATTTTCCAGAGTTTGATTCCTGTGTTTGACCTTTGGATTGTTTATTATTGCGGACTCTTCCCTGCCTGCCCTGGCCCTGGACTGTTTGCTGACTCTGATTCTCTCTGCCTGCCTCGATCCTTTGCCTGTCTACCTGGTTTGTCTTAGCCTTGCCTTCTCTTTTCTGTTTGCCACTGTTTGACCCTGCCTGTCTTGACCATTCTAATAAATACTGCGAATGGATCCCCTTGGTCCTGCTGATTCGTTACAGAAGACTTCACCACACCTAGATCCAGCAGCGATGCCAAACATGGATACAGGTATACAAATCCTGAGCTGAGCATGTGTCTCTGGGTAAGATGGCCTCCACTGAGCCTGTGTTCCTGGTCAAAAGGGCTGCCGCCGAGCCTGTGTCCCTGGTCAAGATGGCCGTCGCCAAGCCTATGTCCCTGGACAAGATGGACACCACCAAGCCCGTGTCTCGAGACAAGATTGCTGCCGCCGCGCATTGTCTCTGGATAAGATGGCCGCCACCAAGTATGTGTCCCCGGACAAGATGGTCATTCCGGTGTCTGTTCCTGAACTGGTGTATTTTTCTAAACCTATGTTTGTTTCCTTTGTTCCTCAACCAGTGGCTGCACCTGAGCCAGTGTCTGCTCCACCCTTGTCGCCTGCACCTGAGTCGTTGTCTACTCTGCCCTGGTCGCCTGCACAGCCTGCTCCGCCCTGGTCGCCTGCTCCACCCTGGTTACCTGCACAGCCTTGCAGATTGTTGCGAACCCTTCTCTGCCTGCCCTGTCCTTGGACTGTTTACTGGACTCTGATTCTCTCTGCCTGCCTCGATCCTTTGCCTGTCTACCCGGTTTGTCTCAGCCTTGCCTTCTCTGCTCTGTTTGCCACTGTTTGACCCTGCCTGTCTTGACCATTCTAATAAATGCTGCTAATGGACTCCCTTGTTTCGGCTGATGTGTTAACATCATACCCTGCACATGAAACAGACAAGAGAGCGCACTGGCCGCAACCGCGTGCCTAGACAAAGACAAGACAAAACAGTCGGGTGTCGGGGCTCTGTCACAAAACCAAGAAATAAACTAGACAGATGTGACAGAATCCTGACACTACCTAAAAGTGACCAGGGATCGACGGGAGGGTTGAGCCAGGGAACCTCCGGTGGGTCTGGATTCCTAGCAGGAGGCCAGGGTGGAACCAGAGGGACAGACCTGGGAGACTCAGGCATGTCTTGAGTCCCAACTGAGGACCGGGCCGGAGCCGGAGGGACTGACCAGGTGGGTTCCGGCAGTTCTGGACTACTTGCTGAGGGCCAGGACGGTGCAGGCAGCAAGGACGGAGCCAGCAGGTCAGTACACTTAGGTGGCTCTGGGAAGGCCTCAGCGGGCTGCTCCGGGATGGCACTGGGCTGCTCTGGAAAGACAGACTGGTCCGTGGTCAGTCGAACCCATGTGCTTCCTCCAGGCATGCAGGACAGCCAGTGCATAGAAGGCGAAGACAGCCCTTTTGGCAATGGCAATACTAACGGAGAGAGTGTGCGGCTCTGTCACCTCGGGACCACCGGACCTGGGAGCTGTGGGACCACAGGACATGGGGGCTCTGGGGCCACAGGACCAGGTGAAACAGAGGAAGCCTTCCACAGCCGAGGCTGTGGAAAGGAGCTTACCGCTTCTGGGGGAGCTGCAGCCTCTTCGGCCCCCTCTGGATAGGAGGCAAATGAGGCAGACCTGTTCTTCCTCCTCCCTCTTCCCGAAGGAGTCATTGGAGGACTGGGGATTTTGCCAAGAGGTGGAAGGTCAGCCTTTTTTCAACGATTGTATACATACCCCACAAACACGGACAGGCTCATTAAGGCTGTTGTTGAAAATGTCCTTTAGCACTGTGTCACTGATGTTGAGCCCCACCACTACAAAAACGAACTGGTGAGCAAGGTCTATCCTGTCGGAGAGAAAAGAGTTTGCTGTGTTGATCCATCTGCTGAGTCCACTTTTGGCCTGATTGTTCTATCAGGGTTCTGGGTAAGGGATGAAGCGAGGATTCAGGTACAGAGTTGATAGGCTTTTTAATGATAATAAAATAAAACAAAATTCAAACAAAACTACCCAGAGGGTGGTTGACTTGACTTGTCTTGACTTGGAAGGAACATACAAGGGTAGAAATACGATGAGGATTAACCAATAATCAGATAACAAGATGGGCAGGGCAAGACAATTGACAGGAGAGCACATGGGACGAGGAAACATATTACAAGCCATGTGCTCACACCAAAAATGACATTAACACAAGCACATGACCAGAAAAACAAATCACTAGTCATGTGCTCTCAAAAACAAGCTAATGAGAACTAATAAGCCGCATGATCACACAGAAAATGACAACACAGCCAGCCAAAACACAAGCTGTAAATATTGTAAACACGAACTGCATGCTACACAGAACACAACAATACTTACGGAAAGAAGATCATACGGCCCAAGCGAGCTCCAAACCGCACATTCACATTACAAAACACGTGGAACACAAATGTCCGAATCCCAACACAGAACTGAAGCCAAACTAGGCCGAAGTGCCGAGAACTCCGGGACAAAGACAAGACAAAACAGGGGTGCTCTGTCACAAAACCAAGAAAAAAAAACAGACAAAACTGACAGAACCCTGACACTGCCGAGCGAACACACAGAGTAGCATTATAACAACTTTCCACATACTCAAAAAGTATCTAATATGATAAGATAGCTCTGTGTTACCTTGCATGCGCTTGACCGGAAGAAGCAGAAGTGGTCTGCGGCATAATAAAAGCTCCACTTCTCTGTGGACCCCATTAAATATACTGATGAGTTTAATGAAGTTTATTGCACATAACACAAAATATTGAAGCATCCGTTGTAAATCACTGTAAGAGCTGAATAAATACAGTTTAAGAAGTCAGCATTAAAGTCTTATCCATTAACTCTCTTTCCCTTTCATTATCATCAAGATACACAGTAAATTACGCAAAACACTCGCCACAACAGTGAACAAATATATACACACCTTTTCTGGGTTAATAAACTGGTAAACTTTATAGCCGTAAAACAAGATGAACTGTAATGAGCGCTCTCCCTGTAATAGGCCTAAGTAACGTTAGACCTATATCGCTCCAGAGACTATAAGGCTGAATCACGGATAGTTGGAACATGATGACTGTTGAGAAAATGAAGACTGCTATGCTCATTCTTACATCTTATAACAAAACACCTCAATCGCTTAGGAGATATTCTTGTCTACTGCTGCTCCGGTGTCGAAACAATGGCGGACTATGTACAGCTCACTCAGGGCGGGTATGCTAATACTGCGGTGTCAGTCAACAGTCGTGAGAGGAGCCTGTGCAAATCTACATCACTTTGTCCCAAATCTGAGAAAGGGTTGTTCTGAGACAGTGCTTATAAATTTTGGGGATTTAAAAAAAAACAAAAAAAAAAACAAAAAACCACTGGGTATATTTTCATCATTATAGGGTGGATGTGTACACACTCTGACAATATTTATGTTCAAACCATGTAAAAAATGGATTTTGCATAAAAGTTGCCCTTTAATACATTACTGGTCCTCCATAAATATGATTTCTGTCTGAGTCCCGACGTATTCCCAACAGGCTGTAGAGGCAAAGACAACAACTCCCATGATTATGCAAAATCATGGCTTCGCCTTTGTTTTGAATAAACAACCTTTAGGGGCAAAAAATTACATAGTGTGCCTTTAACAATAGTTAATAAACAAACAAGCGAGGTGGGATTTATTGACATTTCTGCAGAACTTTCAGATTTCATGTGACCTGGGCCTGGTTAGAAATAATACAGTATGGGGTAGTCACTTGGATAGGCAGATTGAGTAGACGTGTTTGTGTCTTTGAGCCCCTCTATTTGTTTATTTCAGTTTTGATCTGATTTTACTGAAGAAAATGGTATAATTTTGTTTCAACATGAACACTAATTGACTAAACAAACTAAATTAAATATTGTGTCATTTTCATGACTTTTTAATATAAATATTTTCATGACAATTGAGCACATTTCCCCTCCTCCTTAATGTGTCTGGATATTTTAAATGCATGTATGCATGTTTTTGTCCTTAATTTCAATACAGTTATATTTAACACATTTTACAACAATGTTATAACGTAATAATGTTTTTTTTTAATTATTATTAAAATCAGCATAAATTGAAATGCCATTTGAACTATTTCAATGAACTTATGGTTTGTTGAACATGCACAGCATCGTATGTTTGAAAATATTATCAATCAAGTTATAGGTATATTTATTATAAATGTATCTCATTGACATAATGAGTTATAAAGCAGGCACTGGATGTGGATTGAGGGTGCAGAGTTGGCTGCTGACTGGCTGCATTGATTGGCTGCTGGCTCTGTGTGTGTGCAGCGTAGTAAATGCGGCGCTTGATGACACACCGCCCTCTTCTCTCCTGCAGCTAGCGGCCGTATGTAGCGGGACAGCCTGCTGGAAAGCACATTATTCCCTCTCTCCGAGCTGCCATACAGAACATGTGCATTCCCCTAGTCTCTTGAAATCGTCGTTGTCGTACGTCTATGTGATTCCCAATTGTTCTCATGAGCCTGCTAGGTGGCTACAAGAAAAAGAGCAGTTATGATGGCTACGAATCTTTGCAGCTGGTCGATAGCGGCGGAGACTTGTGCACCGGGGGACGAAGCGGCGGCGGCGGCAGCGGTTTGACGGCAGTGACCCTCGGCAACGTTAAGACAGGCCCCGCGCGGCAGGACGACTACAGCACCATGGACAGCTCAGGTAAGAAAACCGCGTCTACCGGATGGCGCTTGCAGGCCAGCCGCTCCTTCATCTGATAGACGCCAACCTGTTTTGTGTTTTGTTTTTAGTCATGCTGATTTCCTGAAAGAATCCTCGGTGGTTTATTAAATATTAGTTGTCGATATCCGCCGGAAGCATGTGCTTCGTGTCGTCTGTTCGTGTGCTGTGTCATGACAATTGATCAAAGCCACAGAGGAAAGCCTATAGGAAGCTGCATTGAAACTACTTTAATTGTTAGTTGACTGATTAGCTATTGAAATTGCAGTGTGTAAACTAGATATGTGCATAAATGACGTTTGTTGTTGCCTCATATATTTATGTGACATGCAATTATACGATTTTGTTTGGACGTGCATGTAGTTGGGCTTATTGCATGAAGTTTTATATGGATTATAGGATAGTAATATCTAAAGCAGAGTTTGGATGTCTGTATTATAATACTGGGATTGCTCCTGTTTTACTGCAGTGATCTGGGATGAAAGGTGGCCTTCCAGACTGAGTCATGAGGAAGAGCTAGTGTCAGGTTCTTGTAGTCCCAGCTGGTGTCTGCTTCAGTCTGGTGTTTTTGCATGTGTGAGAGAAAACTAAATTATATAGCCTATGCTCAAATTGTTTTTGTTAAATTTATTGCAAAAAAGAGAAAGAGTAGTGCTTGTGAGGAAGAAAACACAGTGAAGCTGCTACAAGCATTACATGATGGCACTTTAGGTCATCATTTTACAGTTCCTACATAACTTTATATGTCATAAAATGGCATAATGGCAATGTTAAAATCTGTTAATTTCTGTAAAATAACAACACATTGCATTATGATTTCAACAAGTTAATCAAAAGAAGCTTTTCCAATTAAAATACTGTATAGAAATAGCACCAAAATAACAATTCAGATAATAATTTAATGATTATAATTTACATCAAAGATCTACTCTCACATTATAAGAAACACAACTTTGTAAATAATATCTAAACAAATGTGATGGATTGTGAAGGAAAGCAATTTCCCCACTTCTAATATAAGCTAATTTTAGAGAAAATGCTGACCTTGATCAAACCTCTGTTCATTTAGTTCCATAATTATTCACTTTTGAATTTATGAGGAAATTTTGGATGTTTTAAATTGCTGCTTGAAAAGACAGTAGCTTTTGTATGAGCCTGTAGGTGATCTATAATTGAAAAGCCAGCCGGGTCTTGTAACAAGACACACAAGCACACAATTATACACACAAACACACACAGGGGGCTGTACATCACAGAGTCGCTCTCTGTGACTCAATTCTGCTGAATTAAAGGGGCAAAAGAAAGGAGGATTGTGATAGGGATAGAGAATAAAAGAGCAAATGTGTTAGAAAACCCATTCTTTTATATTACAAATCCACTGATCTGATCTTTGTGGTCAGGGCGGCCCCCTCTCTCATGACACATACACACAAGCCCTCTCGGGCTCTTTGTGCGATTAAAAGGAACATTAGTAGGAGTTCAGAGACTCTGTGAGAAGGGCAGCCTTGGACTTTGAAGTCAACTACACTCCTGCATATTTGCTCACTCAGAATAGAGCTCCTCTGTACCTTAATGGCAAGTCTGACAGGAAGCCCACACTCTTGCCGGGACAGGGGACACTACTAAAACAGTGCCAGGCCACCCTGCTTTTCTGGCTACAACAACAAGTTGGAGGCAGAAAAGTGCTGACAATTTTCACTGTTTACTAGTCAAAAAATATTTTCACATTATATTGAGTTTTATTTCTTAAAGCATATTTTTCCATTGACAGCAATTCAAAATGACATGTGTGTTTGATATGATAGTATTATTGGTCTGTAGATTTTTTTTGGAGGTCCTTTTTACTAGTCTGCTGCCTATAATTTCACATCTAAGCATGAGGCGTAATGTAAAAAAACACTGGTACATACAGAAGTCGTGTATAATCATGTTTCTGATCCTTGTGAGAACTATTTCCACCACAGAATGTTTCATCTCAGCACATTTGAACACTGAACACTACTCACTTACAACTTGTTATGTCTAAGTCCTGGTAATCATGAAGACAAGAAACTTGTTAAGGCAGCTCTTTAGAATGAAATACATTTATTCTGAGTGCATGTGTGTTCGGCTGCAGGGAAGTGATCTTAAATGAACATAGAAATGTCTGTAAATTACTGTTTGAGTGTCAAGGCAGGATATGGTGAGGAGGAGGGGATTGCAGCTTTAACTTTTATTTAACAAAATAAAGAATACAACTAGAAATGGAACACAGCAGGAGAATGCAATAAAACACAGGAAAGCCAAAACATACACATTAAAAGTCCAAGGAACAGAAACTGAAACCAAAACCAAATGTTACAATGGGTTACAATTCCACTAATTGTTTGTAACCCATTTTAGAAATGCATAGAAATTGTAGTATGTTTTTGCGGATGTTGCCATGAGCTTACAGTTAAATTCAGTTTGGATTTGTACATACAACTTATTGTATCCTCTAAACCTACACAACTCCACCCCTTAGATCTGGATATGACTCTGCCTCCTGGATCTTGTGTGCTACTGCTCAAGGAAGCCACATTGAACATTAGCACTGATAACAGTAACTAATAATAATAATAATAATTTAAAAAAAAAAAGAATAAATTAAAAAAAAACACCAAACATGACACAAATCTAATGAAACAGATGCAAGTACTGAAGTACTTCTCATACAGGCCATATTATTTGACAAATTAAAATTGTGAGGTAATGCATTATGCACAACTGTTTTACTTGGTCAAAACAATCATACATTTGAGTGTGTTAAAAGTTGTTATAATGTTACTTTGTGCGTTCGCTTAGTGGCTAGTATGAATCAATTGCTGCACATTGCAGTCAGCTAGATTGATAATAGAATATCATATTAATAAAAGCTGGACGACTTGTGTTACCAAAGGGTATTCATTTTAAAATATATTGTACAGTGGAGAAAATGCTGTATTACTGTTACTACAATAAAGCTTTCTCTGATTGTGCTGTGTTAGCCACTTGACTAAATAGTGTTTTCTCTGGGGCTGTTTACACGACACTGTTACTGCTACAGTAAAACTTTTATGCATTTTGGCTATTCATTTAAACGACAAGATTTTTGGGTGGCTGAAAACGCAAACATTTGAAAATGGGTTTCAAATGTGTTATGCGTCATGCACATGCGTATTACATGTTCAGTCTATTGTAATTCATCACCATCTAACGGCCTGGCTGCAGAATACAGCGTTTTTAGTTTTTTTTCGCTGATCCGTGATCATTTTGAAAATCGTGACAAAAATTCAAAAACTCAACTTCTCAGTTTTAAGCATATCGATGTTGTATATACGCACCCTCTGAGGCATGGTACTGTCACAATATAACCCTGCTTGGACTTGCACCACTTCCCGCCACTAGTTTGTCATCACGGTTTCTAATTTCTAATCACTGTCAGCATTTTTCTCGTTAATCACCGCGTTTGTCTGTGTATATAAGTCCTGTGTTTTCTTTTCAGTTCACCTTTGTCCAGACTAGTTCGTGAATGGTTTTGGTTTGCTTGCTCTTCTTCATTTGCCCTGTGGATACAATTAAATACTATGAACCTTCATCGTCATCTTTGTTAGCCTCGCGAGACCATCCTGATCTCTCGAGCTTTCAAGGTTTCACTCGCAGATCAGTCTGGACACTTTCCGTTAAAGAAAATTTGGGAGCAATTCACCAAACGAACGTCCAATCAGCATTGGCTTTGAGGCGGGTTGAGGTGTGACGCAACGAGAACCGCGACAGTTCAGTCTAAAGAACATGACGGCTTCAGCGGATGAAACTAGCATCAGCGTGGCTATCGAGCAAGTTTTATCTGAATTACAGAGTATTTCTTCACTGAAAGAAGAGCAAAACACTGCTCTGGAGGCTTTTCTCAGAGGAAAAGATGTTTTTGCTCTTCTCCCGACTGGTTTCGGCAAGAGTTACGGTAAGTCATATGCTTCGTTGATCTGATTGGTTGATTTGGCCCGTCTATCACCAACATAGGCCAATCAGCTAACCAGTATTTTCGCCCCTTACCAAAATTACTTCAACGGAAGGTTTCCAGATGGATATGCGGAGCAAAGTCAGGTTAGTCAGGTTAGTCAAAGTCAAAGTCAGCAAGTCAGGTTACATCTTTGTGCCTTCATATGCGGCATAACCGTGACAGAAGACTGGAAGACTGTTTTTTTTGTATTAGTGTTTTTTGTTTTGTATCTGCCTTGCCCTTGACCAGGGAAATCGCTCCCTCAAGGCAGAATTCCTATACCTTACACATCAACCGAAATTCCCGGAATTTCACCAGCCCCACTCCCAATCCAGTGCCCAGCCAGGATCCTCCATACAGGAACGGCAGCATGAGCCCACCGCAGACAATCTTGCAACATCAACTATTATTTTGATTTTGGAGAGGAGGATCCCCTACTTCCTTTAAATCCCTCCCGAGCCTGTCTACTCTATTTTGGATGAGATGGTCTGACTCCTTCACTTTCCTCCCTTTAATCCAACAGTATCATTCAAGCTTTCGGTTCCACTGGACTGCTTTGGACCATTGGCACCACCTGGCTCAGATATCACCATCATTTTACTACAGACTTGTGGGCTGTTCGCTGCCCTCAGTTCCCTCCACCACTACGGCTCTATTTAGCTCCTCCTTTGCTCAAGCTACACCTTAGCCCTCAGGTGCTGTTTCAATTTTCGGGGGTCTTCACTGCAGCTCTGTTGCCTCCATCAGCTCTGTTACCTTCACTCGTCCCCAGGTTGGTGTGGAGACCCTTACCACCTTGGCTGCTCCCTCCAGCAACATTGGCTGTGGCCTGGATTGCCATCCAGCTGTTCCTGCTCAAGGCCATCCCCTGCTGGATCATACCATCATCTGCATCTCCCTAGACTGCCCTCTGTTCAAGGAGCTTAATGTCACAATATCACCCTGTTTGGATTCACTTGCACTACGTCCTGCCAATAGTTTGTCTACAGAAATAAAACCAGAAATAGAGGGTAACAGGCTTCATGATGCAAACGGAATTAACAGAGTTCGGCTGAATGAATGATTCATTGACTCTATTTGTCTATTTATTTCCTTTCTATCACTACAGTATCAGTGTTTAGATTCAAACGGAAGCAGCGCAAAGATTTTAATTTTGAAAGCCCATTAGTGTGATCGTATCTGTCACGTGTAGATAAGATACATGACGCAGAATTTTTAACAAAGAAATTTTAAGATACACAGAGAGTTTAACCCGGGAGAATGCACAAAGAATAATCACATTCACCACACTAAATCACAACGAGAACTGACCCAGGATTGAACAAATTACGGCGTTTTGGGGGCTTAAAAACGCAAAAAAGTGAAACCATCCTCCAGAGTGGAAATCTTAAAAACGCTCCACCGCCGCGTTCCTGTGTAAAGGGTAATAACGCAAAAGTCTGCCCTATGTACGCAGGCACGCGGACTTGGTGTTGTTGTGTGGTAGTGCTCCACATTGCCACCTAGCCGCCTGGAGTACATACTACATTGAATTTCACACACTTTTGCGTCACCGTATACATGTGGTTTTCCCACCCAAAACGCTCGTTTAAACGCAGAATAAAAAGTGATAACACAACGCCACTTTTGCGTTTTCTCTTCAGAATCGTTTCCGTGTAAACATAGCCTTATACATAGAGAAGTTAGAGAACTCAACTAGATACAGCTGGGATTATTAAAGTGTTAATACTGTAGATAGTGATTTGAAATAAAGATTGCTTTCTTTTAAGGAATTAAACTTGGCTGCTCTACTATGTACGAACAGGTTTTATCGTTATGCCAGTAGGCAGCGACAATAAACTTGATTGTGTCATGGCATTATTCACTCAAGCAATTAGTTCAAAAACAATGATTCATTCAGGAACACACAAAGCAATTCAAATAAATCATTCAAAGTGTTATTCTACATTATTTGGAACTATCTTCATTGTCAAATTAAAAATAGACCCATATTATATTTGTAGGCCATAGCTTGTTTCATAAAACCCTAAACCCCAGTGAACATTTGAACTCAGTCATCCTCATGTCTAAATGCGAACAAAAACCAGCTGACCGGCTTCCAACATATAGTTGAAAGTTCATAGAGGAGGCCGTATAGCAAAAAAGGGAGGACCACATACTTTTGTCCATCAATTGTATGAGCATGTTAACTGACTAGTTGAGGGACTGTTGGTTGTGTGGCTCTCACAGTGGTAGAATCTGTATGTATTAGATAGAATTCATTAGAATGTGGATGCAGGACATTGTTTGGCCATCCAATATTGTAGCCTGTCTATACACTAATGAGTATTGCCCGACGTGTGTGTGCATGAGGAGGTGAAATCTGTAGCTGAGTGGGAGTTAGAAATCTGTAGCTCACTTGCACATAGCTTCATACCATCGTCACCATTATTTATATAGCTCTTTATACAATTTTTTCAAAATTATTATAAAGAAAATTGGAAATCTTAAAAACGCTCCACCGCCGCGTTATTTTCCGTTATTTTTATAATTTTCCACCGCCAGAAAATTATTTCAAAGCAGCTTTACTGTGACAACAGGAGAATGATGCATTTCTGCTGTTGTTCAGCTATAGTCAGTTCAGTGTTGATTCAGTTCTGTTATAAATACCATCATGATGATACCATCATCATCTAAAGCACATTTGGCTCAAAGGGGATCTGTCCATAGTATACCGTTGCATTTATTATAGATTAGCCTATTTATGATGACTCCTATATTTCATATAATGGGTTTGTGAAAGTAAAGATAAGGTGGTAGACCGGCTTTGGTTTTGAGTGTACAGTAACTATATTTACAAGGGACACTAAACCTTCAGATAAACACGATCAGCACATGCTTTGATGTTGAGTTTCCTTGGTGATCAGTGCCACTGCAGCATTAGACATCGGCATAACTGATGCTGCATGTTTGATAGAGAATAGTGTTTTCATGGTAGTCTGCATGCTAGTCACTGTACTGTATAATGTGTTGTCATGACTAATGTGTATCCAAGTTTATACACTACCATTCAAAAGTTTGGGGTCATTAAGATTTTTTCTTAAAATAATATTTTCATTCAGCAAGGATGGATTAAATCATTTAAAAGCGACAATTAAGACTTTCATGTTATTACAACAGATTTTTATTTCAGATAAAGTATGTTCTTTTGAACTGTATTCATCAAAGAATCCTGTAAAAAAATGTTTCCACAAAAAAATCACAGTTTCCACAAAAATATTAAGCGGCACAACTGTTTTTGACATTGATAATAATAAATGGCAACTTTTGAGTAGTGTATATATTATCAATATACCAGTCTATCACAAGTCATGACATGTAAAATGCATGTTTGTGGTGTCCCGTCTGCATGTATGTTGTAAGATATCAAATTCTGCTCATTTGAAGGCCCTCCATCTCCAGATATGGACGGAAATTATGGAGGGGGACTTCTGGATATGGTGAAAGGAGGTGCTGGAAAGTTCTTCAGCAACATCAAGGACAACCTCAAAGACACCATCAAAGACACCTCTACCAAGGTTATGAACCAGGTGGCCACGTAAGTCCTCATGGTTAATTTGTGTGTAGGTTAGGTTTTGTGTACCCACAAGGAATCACCGGCATTGTCCTCAGAAAACAGCTTGTTAAATATACCAAATGGTGTTGCTCAGTATAAAAACAGTAAAAGTCCAAACAAATTTGAGTTCAAAGTTGACTTCAAAGAAAACAGAGCCAAGGTCTTTCAATAGAGTGACTTACTTTTGTGTAACGAATGTTACTATTAATAGATCAAAATTTCTCAATCGAATGACTCTGTTTAGGTATGTGTGTGTTTGTATTGGCATACGAATAGAAATGGACACTCACACAGTGATGGTCTCTCTGAGAATTGACTTAAGTATTAAGTGTTTTGACTTAAGTGTTTTACCTTATATACCTTCATAACCATTATCAGTATCATCAACTACATAACAGACCTGAGACAGAAAGCTGCTTGTTCAGCAGGAAACCCCTGTTTACTCTTTGTCATGGTTGTGTGTTTTGTGACCCAGCTGGTGTGCAGTTATCCAGAGGATACTCTGGTGATGCATGGGATAGCTGAGCTTCCAGAACTTCTGAACTATTCATGTGCGTTTATCACTCAGCTGAAAGGAAAGCATTCAACACTAATGGGTAGACATAGCACAAAGTCCTTATGTAATGTAGCATTTTACCCCTGCCCTGACTGACCCAGAAGCAGATCAGATCCAACTTAGGGTGCTCTTAAGTCAGAGAGCATTATTAAACTCAGTGAAAATTAAATGTAGGCATCCAATAATATTGCTATTAATGTTTTGTCTAATATATATTAAATCAAAGGAAAAGGATCCAAGGAGCTAGGACCCAAGGAGCAGGACCGGAGTACAGAACGTTTGAATTATTTGATTAGTACAGCATGACTAATGTTTTGATGCCCATGCGTCTTCTTCAGAGTCAAACGCATGGGCGTCGAAACATTAGTCATTCTGTACTAATAAAAATAATTCAAACGTTCTGTGTTGTGGTCCTGCTCCTTGGGTCCTTTTCCTTAGATTTCTGTGTCCTGTTCTGTGAGTACCAACTACGCTGAAGCACAAGTGACCCCTTTCTAATATATTGAATCATGATCAGGACATGAAAATGTACTGCTTAATAACCTTAACGAAAACCTATTTTCATTAGGTAAAAATTAATGAAAGAAAAACAAGTCTCCCTCCAACACTGTGTGCTTTTCTCTTACACACACTTATATTGATAATAATTAAACAAGCTGCTATTTCCACCACTGTGCAAAGGGTGAATGACACCCACACACACATACAGACCACTGCACAAACACTCACACACAGACACACTGTAAAGTTTAAACTACTAGTGTATTTCCTTCACCTCTTGCACAGAGGCTTAGAATAGTAGCTTGTTTACATATGATCCCATTAGAAGGATTTCACGCTTCAGCAGATTACACAGGTGATTTAGGTGTTGTGTAATGTGGCCCTCTATGTCTAGAATACAGTTAGACCATTCAAATACACTTCTGTTCAAAAGTTTGGGGTCAGTAAGATTTTTTTAATGTTTTTTAAACTACAGGTTACAAATGTAACTTAGGTTCCCTAAGAAGGGGAACGACATGCTGTGTCTGATTATGGGAAACATTAGGGAAACACCTCCACATGACCGGTGTCTGAAGCATGTGTCTAAACAAGACAATTTTATTGGCTGGTGACAGCCTATGACGCCACTACCAGTGCGACTGTGAGTATTAAAGGATGAGGAACACATCATCATTTGTCTGTAGGAGACGTGGCAGGCACCACGAAAGCATGGCAATCAGACACAGTGTGTCGTTCATTTGTAACCTGAGACATTTTCTTTCGAATGCAACTCGTACTGTGTCTGGCAAGATGCTTTGGGGAACAAATACCCACTCCACCATGCTGAGGGCGTTTGGCGTTGATTAAGCACTAAAAAAGCTCTAAAAGCACTAACTCAGAAACAGATTCCCCAAAGGTACGCATCAGCAAGCTGTCAGTGCCTTTGTTTACATGCACACCTTTTGTTTCAATCAAAGTGAATTCATTCCAATTGATGAATCCGAATGTAGTGCTTACATGAAAGCTAAATAAATTGTTTGGGTCGATATGCGCATGTACACTCGCAGTCCTTTCCAGTTTCAGTTTTCAATCCTATCAATTGTTCTCTCGATTGGACTAGAAAATGTATAAACCACCGCTTTCAAGCCAATCAAAATTTCATTCAGATCGAGCTCAGTCGAATCGATCAAGCTGTTTGAGGGTAATCCGATTACTAATGGATTATTTGGTTGCATGTAAACGTAGCAAGTAACATTATTCCCTTCGGCCACTGCCCAAGCTACATACCCTGTACTAGGAAAGTCCTCACAGGGCCAAGCGGTAGGGCTCGGCCCAAGAATACTTTCTGAAAAATTCCTTTAAGGGAATATGGCCAGGCTTGCAAAGAGATCTGGCCTGTCACTTCAGGGGGATTTAAAAGCATCCCTAGGATCGGCAGGGAGGCTGACCCCTGCCATTCTAGCCTGGTCAGCCTACAACCTGTCTGCCTACACAGAATCTCTAGATTCAGCACTTTCCAAAGGCCTCCAATGAAAGGGTATTGAAACATGCAGTAACCAATTCACACCAGATTCCAGAGATGAAAGTCCTAGAAAGCAGAGACTCAGCATATCGAGTAACTCTGCTCAGCCCGAAAAGGGCTTCTTCAAGACTTGTAGAGCACTTAAGTAGCTTTGGGGGAGCAGAGTACTCTACAGGATGACCCTCTAGAATTAGAGGAGTACTGACCTGCTCACTGACTGTACTGTATGCCCACTGAAAGGCACTCTGCATACTGATTCTCTAAACGAGTGGAGTACCAAACTTAGCCTACAGATTTATCTCAAGGAGGCTCACAGAGAGCCTAACAACTTAATACTGCAGATTGTCCTAGGGAGTAAGGAACTCTACATAATGGTCCTCCAATTGGGCGGAATACTAGCTAATACATTAGACTTGACTTACTGGGGAGGCTTACCTTACAACCAAGCTCAATCTAAGAGAGGTCAGCTGGAAAAAGGGGGCTCTGCTATGCGGAGGCCTCAATATGATGACTCTCAGAACAAGGAGGCTTAACTTCGTACTATACTAGGGACATCCTTACCAAGGGGGCTCCTAGAGAATCATCCCACTGGACATTGTTATCCATGCAGAGCTCAGGGATTACAAACCTCTGCAGGAAGACTCTCTAAATGAGAGGAGGTAATACTAACTCACACGAAGGCTGATTAACGAGGAGGCTCACAGGGAGCCTGATGTTACTTGATATAGCCAATATTAGGAGAACAGGCCTTCAGCAAAGACAGCCAGGTCATTTGAATTCACTATCCCAATGGTTAGCTCGAGGGAGTGGAGGCTTCAACCGAATGACTCTCAATAGACGAGTGAAAGCCTAAAAACAGTCTGTCCAAAAGCAGCCAATGCTAGTTTAAGAAAGAGCAATAGATAGTGGAGGC
This sequence comes from Cyprinella venusta, assembly GCA_038021265.1. Taxonomy (NCBI): domain Eukaryota; kingdom Metazoa; phylum Chordata; class Actinopteri; order Cypriniformes; family Leuciscidae; genus Cyprinella; species Cyprinella venusta. The sequence goes on along the minus strand of CM075868.1, from coordinate 22,828,798 downwards.
CTCAACTGGATAATTCTCTATAATGAAAGAAGGCTTGACTACACTACTCTAAGGAAGACATCCTATCAGGGGGCTCAATGAAAGCCATTCCACTTGTAACATGATCTAGCAGTAGTGCTGAAAAGTGACAAAAAAACCTCATAGAATGACTCTCCAGAGTGAGAGGAGGTCTAATCTCTCAATATCCTTAAAATACGTTGATCAAGGGAGCTCACGGAAAGGCTTGCCACTATAAACCTCTAACCTGGAGGGCCCAGAGCAGACCGGCTCAGAGGAGACTACCTCAGCAGATCCACAGTCATGGAGGCTTCTAGAAAGAAGCTCTAATGAGCGGGGGCCTCACCAAGACAATTCTCTAAAATGAGAGGAGGACTAGTTAATTTCAGTGCCTAATCATGCGGAGCTGGAAGGTCTCAGTTGGAAACTCTCAACAAAATGAGAAGAGACCTAGCAACACTCTTTGTCAAGGAGGTTTGCTTAGAGCCAGTCCACCTGACATTTACAGTAACAGTCCATAACAAACTCGACTCTCATACAACTCGACTAGTTTAATAAAAAAAACAAATTAGTCAAGGAGACTCACAAAGCCAACAGCTTGACACAGAGCCAAAAGGGTGAGGGCTGATGTTATTCCCCTCAAAGCGAAGGAGGGTTGAAATTATTTACCTTCATCAACTCTAGAGCACTGTGAGCATCTTGATCACAGATGTATCTCTGTGGCCACTATTGCCGCAATCGATGCCTATCACGGTACAGTAGCAGTCTGTTTAGTGGACTGGAGAGCAAGATTTGTGGTCATCAGGGTAAAGATGACCCAATACTGGTTTAGGTCCCTCAGCTGATTGGCTTGGTACGCTTGCAGCACCGCCAAAGTGTGCACAGCCTGACCTGCTGTATGCCCTGCCTTTTAAGTGAGATGTCATTGTGAGATGACAAGGTCAGAGCTTTCAGTGTTGATGTTTCCCTCATTTGAGAGATGGTCATTAGCATATCTTCAATAGGAGGCATGCATATTGTATGCATCCGCGTTCACACATCCCTTTGGCATTGGCATAGTTAGAATGCTGTAATTAATGGATGTGGACGGAATACCATGCTCTCTTGATCTCCATATGGAGATCGGAACGAAAGGGATGGCTCTTTGAAATGGCTCTTTGATATGGCTCCTTGAAATGGCTCATTATGTCCAGATAGAAATCTCTCTCTTCCTAATCTGCCTTGAGGAACTCCCTCCTTCTCGCGTTCCATAACCTCCAACAACTCCTCAAATAAGGGGTAGGCAGGCTGAGAAGGCTCCATTATTTCTACCTCTTCGCCTTCATTGACCATTTCCTGTTCATCTGGCTTGAAGCTAGCAGAGCACTGCCCGCTGGAGAGATAATACGAGAGAGATAACAGAGGAGCGTGAAAGGGTCATACTCCTTTCAAACTCCTTAGCAAGCTCCACCTGAGACCCCCACGATCTCAGTTTCCTTCTCACCTCAGCGACAGCAGGTCATGAGCCATGGGGTACAAGTGCGTGTCTTGGTTCCCTTAAGGATTGAGCGTGAGTGCTCTAGCCAAAACAAACACAAAGGTCTTGTGTATCATCTGGTATCAGATAACAAGGACACAGATCAACATTTTTCCTGAATGCTTTGCAACCGCCAATTTCCAAAGTGATGCAAATACTTACCAACATTCTACAAAACAAATGGCTCCTTAAGATTAAGAAGAGAATGACATTTTCCTCAGGTGTCCTATTTTCCCTTACTAATGATTGCACTGGTAGTGACGTCATAGGCGGTTGCCGGCCAATACAATTGTCGCGTTTAGACACGTGCTTTCAGACTCAAATCACGCTGAGGTATTCCCCATTCGTTTTGCCAGACACAGTGCAAGTACCCATTCAAAAGGAAACAGTAATATTGGGCAATATTCAGATAATTTAAGCTAAATAAGGCTTTGTAAATTTCCTACCGTAATTATATAAATAAAATATTTTTGTGTGCGTGGATGCAGCAAAATCGTGAACATAAATGGACAACTTTAAAGGTGATTTTCTCAATGTTTAGATTTTTTTGCACCCCTCAGATTCCAGATTTTCAAATAGTTGCATCTCGGCCAATTATTGTCCAATCCTAACAAGCCATACATCAATGTAAAGCTTATTTCTTTCAGATGTATAAATCTCAATTTAAGAAAATTGACTCATGTGACTGGTTTTGCATATATTTTTAAATTTATTCCTGTGATGCAAAGCTGAATTTTTTTGTATATACTGTAAGCACTGATGCATTTATCATTAACACAAATTGAACGTTTTAAATAAAATTGGTTATAACTTTACCAAATTTTATTGATACATTTTTATTTTACCATTGTATTGATGATACCATTTTTATTAAGGAAATTAGAATATTTTAATGAAAGCAAAAAAGGAAAAAAAAGTCAAAATTGGTATGAATATATGTTATGCTGTCGATATTGAGTTTATATGTGCTCTTGTGTACAATTTAGATATACAAAAGGAGAGTTGGACATTGCTTACATCACCACACGTATTATAGGTGAGTAATGAACAATTATGAGATAGTGAATGTTGACCATGTACGTGTACCATGGTATTAGCATTTACTCCAAGGTATTTTTGTTCCTTTTTTAACTGTTGACATATGTGTCTTTGGTTTTAACTGTTATTATATCATCAGTCAGTCAGTTTAAGGTATTTGCTAATTTCTCACTCACATGACTTTGGCCTAAATGGACAGAAGGGATGTTCAGAGGGGATATTTGTTTTTAATGACCGTACAAGTTGGTAATCCAAAATTTAAAGAAATTAATTTATACATTTTTAAATATTTTAAGAATGAAGCAATAACAAAACACTTAACAAGGATTAGGTATGTAAATGATACAATGTCAGAAAAAAAAATTCAAAATACAGCTACAAGTTTTATTTTACTGTGCAAAAGAATGAATAGAAAAACAAACAGCTCACATAGAAAAGAAAAGCATAAATCAAAAAACATAGTTATTAATATTTCATTGGTTATTTCGTGTTTTTGCATGTGTTAATTGTTTTTCCAGATAGCCTGGCCAAAAATTATGTCCACACAATTTGGAATGTTTCATTGCATTGCATCACAAATTGAACAATTGACTCCAAGTTCAATTATGAAACGTGCTATTAAAAAAATCATTGAGTTTTGAATATTTGAAAAACGGGTGAAGATGTCAATTTCCTAGGCTGGACAACTATTGTAAGAGAGTTAGTCTGGTTTAAAAGCATAAAGTGTAGGACTGTATATCAGATGCTAATATTATCGTGTTTGTGTTTCAACTATATGCACTAAACGCAATGTTTGTACTGGCCACACTAAACTTACTGGAAAGAATCATTATATAATCCTTTCCTAATTGTCCTTTTACTCTGTAAGTGATGTCATATCCTGCTGAGACGGTGGAGATGGGCTACAGGAACCACACAGAGGATATCCGTTCCTTTCTGGACTCAAGGCATGCCGACCACTACACTGTTTTCAACCTGTCACAGAGGAACTACCGAGGGGCCAAGTTCTCCAACAGAGTGAGTGCAATCAGCTGCATTTCCTGAATTACATACTTTCATTTCACATTCCAGATCACTTTACAAATTAAAGTGCCTGTGGGCTAAGTAGTAAATACTTGGAAATATTTCAGTCTTGTCTTTGTTGCAGAAGAAGTCATAACTACTTAAAATTTGTACGAAATGATAAGTTGATGAGGGAAATTTAAAACATAATTAAATTGCAACATACAAAGACTGAAAATAACTTTTCCTTTGTTAAACATGCCATCTAGATTTCATTTAGAAATAAATTTGCCTTTAGGTCTGCGAAAGTTTCTCTGTCATTGCACGCCGAACTGTCAAAAGGTGATCACAAACAACATATGGTGCTTTCACCTTCAAAGTATATACATTTTTTAACATGCATAGGCTCATCTGTATATAATTTCCACATGCATATTTCCATCAAAATATGTGATACTGCAGCACATTTAATAGTATAAGAAACTAGGAAAATATTTTAAAGGAGCTGTATGTAAGAAATTTATTTCAAATAATCATAAAATGACCCTGATGTGTCACTAGACATTAAGATATCATGTTCATTTCAAATACTTTTATCACTGACAACAGTAGTCCGGCCAGGATATTGTCATTTAAAAAGTGTTGTTGCAGCCCTCAACTGTCATGTTGTGTTTTGGTCTGATGCTCCACCCTCCCCCGATCTACCAATCACGAAGTCATTAGTGTTGCAGCATTCGGGTTGCCAGCTCTGCTCTAGTTACCACAGCTGCAGCTACAAACGTGTGGGGTAAAAAAAAGTTGGATCCTGCAGCATATCTGGCAACCTGGGGTCAGGGGGGGAGGGGGAGGGGATACACCGCTCTACAGTAATTTGAAACTGATTGCAGTACCAGTTTTGGCCACAATCTTACATACAGCTCCTTTAAATGCAAATGTTGTCTGTGCCAATAACAGAGAACACTGAAAAACATTGTTTTAAACATTATTTATTATTTTCCTCTTAGTCGATCTCCATTAAGAAATGGAAAACATCCATAAAACAAGATATATTAAACATAAGCAAAATCATATAAGATGTTAGTAGCTGTTGAACGATCTGAGGTTTTTTGAAGTCGATAGTTATGTGATTAAATTCGAGTTGACTCATCTCTGATGTTGTCATTAATAAAAAGAGATGGGAATGCTTCACAGAATGCTCATAACTCTAGATATTCCCTTATGAGGGAACTCGCATTACGTCATAGTATTGACACTTTGCTAACAAGTGGCTGTCTGTGTGAAAACTGCAACCACAACTAAGACAAGAGCACCTGCAAACCACAGTCCAAGTCCAAATCGGAAAACCTGGCGAATGTGAGGGGACATAACATAAATGACTTGGGAAACAAATGGTGTAGTGCGAGTTACTTATTCTATGAGACTCATTTCTGTCTAGAAATGATAGTGCCTGGAGTGACTCATATGGCCTTCTTTCATTAAATATTAAACAGTGCTTCTCCTGTGTAATTTAATAATTTCTAAGATAAACTGCATGACTCAACTATTTCTAGCTCATGACTTATTTGCTGCTAGAGTTATAATTATATATATATAATTTTGGGATCACTTGTTACATTCATTGATATTCTTTGACATTCATTGATATTTATACTGAAGGTTTGGCTTAAATATAAATATTATATGTGATTCTGACGTTTCCTTCTTACTCAAATTCCTTGTTGTTGTAAGAATTTTTTAAAATGTTATTTTATTTTATCCCTGATTATCCAAACCTTTATTTATTTGAATATTGTACTCTCTTTTTCATCTTCATCTCTCTAACTACTTCCTCTCATAATTGTCCTTCTCGATTATCTGTAGGTTTCTGAATGCAATTGGTCTTCCAGGCAGGCCCCTAGTCTTCACAACTTATTTGCCGTTTGTAAGAATATGTACAACTGGCTCAAGCAAAACCCCAAGAATGTGTGCGTGATCACCTGTTCGGTAAGGAAGTATTTTAATGTCCATATCTATTGCCTGTTGTGCTTACTAAGCAGTAAATGCCATGACTGTTAAACCAGATTCATTGTTTAAATTTGAGTCGTGAACTTTTCACATTGTCCAGAAAGGCCCAGAGTTTCTCAAGGCTAATAACTTGCAAAAATAAGAATTTCTGAGAGCTTGCAAAGAAAACAAAGTTCCTGGTAGTCTTGTTACAAATCATTCATCATTTTCAGCTATCTTTAATGAAAAGTTGGACAGTATATGTAATTGGCCTTTTTTAATGGAACTGTATGGTACAAAATATGCATGATTTGAATAAAGAAATTATGCCACAAATAGAAAGCTTGAAAGATTTTAAAGGTTCACAGTTTGAGTGATTGATTGATTGATTGATCGATAAATAAAGTTAAGCGAAAAATAAAGTGAAGATGATGAACAAACGACAAGGAAGAACAAAAAATGAACATACAGTACACAAGACTATATACCAGGGAAAGAGTTAAGAATCTAATTTTAGAATCTAATTTTATTCACACAAAAGAAATTCCATGACAGGTCATAAAAAACGCTTTGCATAAACAAAATCATACAGTGAAGATTAAAACACTGGGCTAAAAGTGTAATAGAAAAGGAGGAACTTAACAAGAAACATCTGTATTTTCCAAGGCTGGCCTAATGCATGTTTGCTCTTTTTAGGATGGCAGAGCTTCTTCGGGTGTGCTGGTTTGTGCCATGTTCTGTTTCTGCCACCTTTTTGCCAACCCGGTGCCAGCCATGCATCTTCTCAGCGCCAAGAGGCCTGGATCAGGCCTGTGGCCCTCCCATAGGAGGTATGATCGCAGCTCTCTGATAGAAACTACTGAATAGTATAAACACTCAACAATAATTTTACAGTAGATGATGAACTAATAATATTGATATTTATGGCAAACACTACCTTTGTCTTAAAATATTTTCATAATGTTCCCATTAAGTTATAAAAACGTTATTTCTGAGTGTTCTAGAAACGTTTAAAATGTCCAGTTTTTTTAGACGTTGTATTAACGTTCTTGCTTGGTTATAAGAATGTTATCGGAACGTTAAGAAATAACTATTTTATGTTATACTGGGCCCTATTCTATTCTGCAATATTCATTAATGACAATAAAATAGACCATCCTAAGTCAATTTATATATGTATACGGAGAGAATTGAATGTTTTACCAGAATATTTGCCCTAGATTAAACAAGGTATGACAGACTTATGTGTGTATGTGTGTATTTATTCAGGTACATAGGTTATGTATGCAGTTTAGTCTCAGAGAAGCCCACCGTACCCCACTCCAAATCGTTAGTCATTAAAGCCGTCACAATGAGTCCTGTTCCTTGCTTCAACAAACAGCGCAGTGGCTGTCGGCCATTTTGTGATGTACTTATTGGTGAGACCAAGATCTTTTCTACAGCTCAGGAGTATGAGAGAATGAGGTAAGCATTTTCATACAGTAATGGCTCATTTAACATAGCTGAAATTACTTGTAATGAGTAGTAATATATTGTCCTATCAAATATTTGAATCTTATCGTCACTTATCACAAAATCGTTTCAGATATGGTATGCAATTTGTCAAGGGAACTGGTTTGATCAAAATCCACAATTTAAGAATTCAAAAACACTAATTCAAGAGTGTGAATTTAAATTGAATTGGCCACACCCCAAAGGAAGTTGAATTGGAGATTGAATTAAGGAAAAATAATTTACTGAATTGAAATTAAATGAAATCCCCATACAGTATGTTGCTTGTATGATGAACAATGTTTATAAAAAAATAAAATGTGTTATTAAAAAGTACACTAACAACAGTAATTTATGTAATCCAATTTTAATTTTACTGAAAATCTATTTTGAATTACTATTTTTGTATCCTGCTTGCCACCTCAAATTCTAAAATGGAATTTTCTTTATCTTATTTTAAAGGGCATTTCTGAATTGTGTAAAAGTTCATTTATGTAGCACTTAAAAATAACGATATTGTTTGTGTTATGCTGAAGTATAGCTTCTTGTATGCTGCTCTCAGGGAACACAGGATTCAAGAGGGCAAAGTGGTCTTTCCTGTGGGAGTGAGTGCCCAAGGAGACGTGGTGATTTCAGTTTTTCACATGCGTTCCCATGCACTTCAGGCCAAGGTATGAGACCAATAACTAACTGTTACCCCTTTTAAATCTAAAGCTGCAGCAGAGAAAAAAAAAACTATAGAATGAGTACAGTATAGGTTCGTATGCACAAAATATGCAATTTGATTTAAACTATTTCCTAGTCTGGATAAGTATGGAAAAAAAGGAAACCGAGTATAGAAAAAATAATAGTGATTCCAGACTATTCCACCTGTTCGAAAATATAAAATTAAGAATTTGTAAAAATGTATCAAATAAGCAGAGTGTCTTCATGGCAAAGGTTTAGTGAATGTTCAGTGATAAAAGAACACGACTAAATGAATTCATGGCAAACATTTTCATTACACATTTTCACTGTCTTTGCTATAAGCAAATCTCTTTTGAATTTCAATAAACAAATGTGCACGTGCGACTCAAACTAGCAAAATATAAAGGATTAAAACAATAATCTAAATCAGACTGCACTTTGCTGCTTGGTGATCATGCAACATCAAACCACATTTACAGTATCAAACTGATCTGTCAGAGGTGAATATGTGTAGGTTATAAAGCATGTTAGGTTACTTCTGATCATGTAAGCACGTTATCAAAAAAAAAAAATATTTGATGTATGAACCTTTTGTGTTAAATACAGAGATGTTTGGAAATATGTGTCTGGACACAAATTTCTGTTGGTTGCTCTTGCTCGTTATCAGTGACTGTTAGGTTGCAACATCTTAAGCATTTATCAACGTTTAAATTTTGTGGTGTTCGCAGGTAACAAACACCCAGATATTCCAGATTCAGTTCCATACTGGTTTCATCGCCCCTGGCACAACAGTCTTAAAGTTTATGAAGTAAGTGTTTCTTTACTCTTCTTTCATAAGTATCACACTGTAACGCTGGAAAACCTGAAGCAGTTAATCTAGATTTAAGCAGAATCTAGATTTTAAATTGATTCAGATTCTTGCTCCACATAATGACTGATAAAATGACCAGCAACTCTGCCTGTCACGATTACAGCATGTTAAGACAAAAACTCGGATTTACATGGAGGAAATTGCTTTTTGCTTTTTCGTGTTATATGCAATTCCATGACATTATTAATTTATAGGCTACATGGTATAGTTGTGCTTTTAAAAACTGATTTGTACAGCCCGTTCTCATCCCAAAGCGTCATATACTGACGCTTTTGACATTTCATCTACATCCAACACACATGGCACCCTTTAGCGTCAATATGAGACACAGATATATATGGGCCAGAGGGCGCCTCCTAGTGGTCTAACCCTAACACTACCCCAGAACTAAACCTACCCATAACCGAACAAAGCTCTGTGCATGTTATATTGACACTAAAGGGTGCATTGGATTTAGACGAAATTTCAAAAGCGACACTATATGTCGCCCTAGGATGAGAATGCGTTGCAGCCGTCACACCGAAGGATGATTTAAGTACACTGGGGGAAAAAAGCTCAATTGTAATTTAAAAATGATTCATGATCATGAAACCAATCAACAACCGATAGATAAAATCAAGTCCTCGCCCTCAGTTCTTTTATTTTTCAATAATATGTTACACCTACAGATGTACGTCACATTATGGAAGAAAAGATCTGTCACTTCTTTAAATATAAACTAACTAACAACACCCCAGCATATATGTTTTCCCTTATACATCATAAAAATGTAACTCTAAAATCTAAAATAATAATAAATAAATACAGACAGACAGACAGACAGACAGAACATGCTGTTTAACTATTTGTAGCTCTGCTGTGAAGTATCTGTGTGTGTTTGTCCAGGACAGAGCTGGATGCCTGTGATTCTCCAGAGAAATACCCACAGCTGTTTCATGTGCTGTTAGACATTGAGGTTGAAAGCACAGATAAACAGAAAGATCTCACCCCACCGTGGGAGCAGTTCCCCACCAAAGACCTGAGCCCTAACGTGCTTTTCTCCTGTCATCAGGAACACCAGGATGCACTTGCTGTTGCAGGTAACACACACAAATCCTATATACTAGAATGTATAATACTACACAACACAAAAAAGCTAAACAAATGGTTCTTAATATTTTAATGAGTGCATTAAAAGTAGGTTTGGGTGATATTTTATTCACAATATATATTATAATGAATTTTCTGACGATATAAATGTAAAGCACCATTGTGAATATCATAATGGTATTTATGAAATTCATCTGGCCTTGTACCATGTGACTCAAAATTATGACGTTAAAAAGTGTAGTGTCTGATGATTGAAAAAGATACATAAAAAGTTCATAAAAATGTAGATATATTTTGAAAATCATATATATACTGAAGTTTCTTATGCTCTCTCCAAGGCTGCATTTATTTGATCAATAATGCAGTGAAAATAGTAATAATGTGAAAAATTGTTACAGTTCAAAATAACTTTTTTTCTGTTTTATTATGTCTTATTGTGATGGCAAAGTTGAATTTTCAGCAGCTGTTACTCTAGTCTCCAAAGTCACATGATCCTTCAAAGATAATTTCAATAATCTTATTTGGTGCTCTTTATGATTAACTGTTGAAAACAGTTGTGCTGCTTTTATGGAAACACTGCCACATGTTTATCAGGATTTTTTCATGAGTGGAAAGTTCAACAGAACAGCATTTTGTCCTCCATTTGCATTTACTTATTTTATTAGCTATATTTCACAGTCCTAATTTTCTTTATCTTGAAGTAAAGATACGACTTTCTCATATGATAGAGAGAGACAGTGTCCCTGTGGACTTTAATCACCATTAAGTGTTCATTAGTTTGTCCCTCAGTGAGCCTTTTAAACAAGTCAACTCATCAGTCTCTCCCTGGCATTCTGTGAGTGCCTGTGCTCCATTAAACTAAACACCATCTGTTTAATGTACTTTATTTTCTGCTGAAAAGATGAAATGGAGGGCTTGGACTTGGAAGGTAAGATGTAGTGTTGGAGTCTTGTGGGAGTCAACAGTAAATAGTTAATTGATAGATTTGTAGTTGATTATTGAATTTAGACAATTTGATGGGTAGTTGAAAACTAGGTGATTTTAGTGGCTTTGAGAGGTTGGTACAATGAAATGTTATGCTTCTCACATAAAGCTGGGCTGAGACACACCAAACCGACGCCATAGAAGAACTAGTGCTGATGAAAGCCGACTGTGTTGTCGCCTCGGACCGGGGCAAAAAAGCTGCACATGAACGCACCGAGAGAACTACTGTCAACTAGTAGGCTATGCGCGTTCTCTGCCTGCGTGTAAATGAGTCAACTATATATTTCTGCAGATAGCCTATATTCATAATTCAAAAAGGGAAACCGATGATGCAGGCTGCAGATACACAAACTGAACAAAGCAGCGCGTGCTTACCGTTTTGAATATCAATCCTGCTAATCACTTTTTATTCCACTCCGCTCATGTTAAAGGGATACTCCACTTTTTTTTGGAAATATGCTCATTTTACAACTCCCACAGAGTTAAATAGTTGAGTTTTACCGTTTTCGAATCCATTCAGCCGATTTTCTGATAATTAGAAGAATATCAGTAACCAGACAGTTTCTGGTCTCATTGACTTCCATAGTAGGAAAAAAATATACTATGGAAGTCAATGAGACCAGAAACTGTCTGGTTACTGAAATTCTTCGAAATATCAGAAAATCGGCTGAATGGATTCGAAAACGGTAAAACTCAACTGTTTATCTCTGGGGGAGTTGTAAAATGAGCCTATTTCCAAAAAAAGTGGAGTATCCCTTTAATATTAAAATATTCGAACTGGAACATTCAGGTTAGATGACGTAAAATTCGAACAGCCTTCTATCTGTAACGTTTTGACTTCTTTGCTCACTGTTTTTCTGTTATTCTCGTGCACCGACTCATTCACCAAGCTGAACGGGCAATCAGAGTTTCAAAGAATCAGAACACATCAGAAAAACCAAGTCGGCTGAAGCTCAAAAACGGCTGATCGTTGGCTTGGTGTGTCCTGGGCTAAACACACAAATCATATGGGCCAACTTTTGTTTTTTGCATCTAACCATTTCTCCGGTCTGTCCCTTAGATCCTGCCCAGGGCCATGGGAGTTGCGGAGGCAGAGTGGGTCCAAATGAGGAGAGTGAACCCTCAGATGATGAGATGCTCTCCCTTTCTAGCCAGCAGAGCAACACGAGCAATGAGAAATCAAAAGCGCTTAAGAAACCAGAGCCCCAGCCAGCGGCGGCCCCTTCTCCAGCAGCTGAGGAAGTAGATCTGCTGGGGCTGGACAGTGACGCAGCTAAGCTTCCTCCATCCTCCCCACAACCTCCGACCACCAGCACCACCACAGACCTGCTGGGGGACCTGTTTGGAGCTCCGCCCACACCACAGCCAGCCAGCGGCCCCACTTCTGCACAGTCCACCCCGCGGAGATCCGCACCCTCCTCCTCACCCTGTCCATCACCTCGATCTGGAGGCAGTAAGTATGTTTTATGGCGTTTTAAAAAAGACCGTTGAACTGATTTAGCTGAGATGTTTGTCAGGAGTCAGTGAATTGACGCAGCATCTTGTTGATAGTGTGGAATTTGAAGGACTAAATTATTAATTTGAATGACATTCATTCAGGACCAATATAAGACATAGTTGCTGTGTCCGAAATCTGCATTCAAAGCACTGCTCCCTACCCCCTATGTTAGGGGTAGAGAGCAGAGCACCATATAGTGAGCTCACCAGCATAATTCGAACACTTCTCGATCGTCTCTTGGTGCCGTTGATTACATCATCTGTCAGCTGGTGCCGAGCCGGCTCTGGGCTAAATAGATTTTTTAAAATAAATACATTACATTATATTGAGCTTATTTCTCCAAAATTTAAAAACTAAAAGTGATTTCTGGCCGTTTTTGTTATAATACGCTACTCCACACATGATTATAACTTATTTTTACGATCAGCGCAATGCATGATAGTATGTATGTAGGGCTTGGGTTAGTGACCATCGGTTGTACACTACTTTTTAAAATGCATTCTGCGATACATTGAGTGGACTAGGGTATAATAATCATCACTCTATATTCGGACTGCGCTACAAAATGGCGAGCTCACTATATAGTCCACTATATAGTGAGTAATGGGTGATTTCGGACACAGCAAGTGTCTAAGAGAACGTTCATTCATTTAAAATGGCTGGAACATGGTACATTGCTTTTATAAAATGGCAGCACTGTAATAAAAACACCCAAATTCAATTAAAAGCTATTTTATTCATATTATTATTTATTCATATCATTACACAATACCACTACTTTTGATAATAATAAAAATACATTATTAAGTTAATAGCAGTTTTCCCCCCAAAAAATAAAAAAATAATAATGTTTTTTTTATTAAGGGAGGATGCATTAAATTGATCAAAAGTGTCAGGAAAGACATTTATAATGGTTCAAAAGATTTTTATTTCAAATAAATGAAATGTTCTTTTCTATTCATCAAAGAGAGCTGTAGTAATGGCTGCTAAAAATTCAGCTTTGCCTTCACAGGAATAAGTTACATTAATATTATATATATATATATATATATATATATATAAATTACAACTAATATATTGAAACAGAAACAGTTATTTTAAATTTTAATAATGTTTCACAGTATTACTGTTTTTGTTGTATTTTTTTTATCAAATAAATCTTACTGACCCCAAACTTTTGAACTGTAGCGTATTTATGTTATTTTTATTTATTTATTAAAATTTGCAATAATTTCCTAACTATGCGTTGTTGGTTTCAAAGCAACATGACCATTTCTTTCAATAATATACCATTTTACTGATGTAAGATGTGCATATTATGCCTATTTTTAAACAGCTTTGAACTTGTTTTATCCAATCAGATGTAAGAGTCAGAACTATCTGTCTGTATAAATGTCCATTTCATCGAAAAATTCTGAATCCTGTCTTTAATTTTTCAGCTTTTGACCCGTTCGGGTCTGGGCCCGCACCTGCCTCTAAGCCGCAGGACTTCATGGGGGCGTTCCTGGGTCCAGGTAATATGGGGCAGCCAGACCCCTTCCTGCATGCTGCACGATCTCCGTCTCCTACAATGCAGAACATGTGCATGGGTAAGGCATGCGCCTTTGCCTCTTTGTACTGCCAGTGTGTGGGCAACGTCACCATAACAACCAGCCAAGCTCTTTTGTGTTAAGTCCTCCAAAATATGAGCAGAATAGCCTTGCAAATGTATCTCTATTAAACAACTCACTAGTAAATGTCTTATTTAAAGTGCTTATGTTTGATGTTTTGGAGAGAGAGGAATTATTATTGGCCCTTGAACTTGAATATTTGTTTTAAGTACAATGTGTGTGGTCGATAGCAGCATGTGCTCAATGAAGGACAACTGAAACCCTGTATTATGTTTCTCGGAATATGCAAAGCAGATTTACACCAATACAAATACAGCCATAAAATTTAACACTGTTTCCAATCCAGTATAAAAAAGCTGATATTTATTTGGAACATCTATGTTACTTATGTAATCCCCGTTCTCTGAAGTTCCGTCAAAAGTGACTGACTGATAGAGAGCTGGAAAAAGTAGCACTGTATGATGTCAAATACTGTTGATTGCTACATTCTGTTGCTCAGAGCCTTGCGTTTACTCAAAATGAGAGAAATATACTACATTATAATGTTGAAAATGTTTATTTAATCAAGCATCCATGGAAGATCATATCCCAGAATCCCATCTCATAACTTGTTTTAACTAATCTAAGAGCTTTTCTTAATCAGTTAGTTTGATGCTAAGCTAGCAGGCTAAGCTATTAGCTTGCTTGAAAACACATTATTTTTAGCTACAGTATTAATTAACATATTTTCATATGATAAATAATAGCTATTGAAATGTCTTTTTTATTGTATTAAATGAGTCATTTTAACAGTGACAGGTTTTTGCTGCATTTCACATGGTTACAGTCAGACATCTTTCAAAAACATCTTATCAATCATGTGAATGGTATTATTTTGTATAATGTATTATTTAATCTTAATTATTTAACATGTTTTTATTTTAAGATTTGTTGTAACTTTTTAATCTAACTAGGTTGTCATTTTCCTGTAATTAGTCAAAAATAGCAGGTTGCCATTCGCATTCATATTTTCTGTCTTTTTAGTATTTTGTATTGTAAATGAATATGTAGGTGATACATGGAGAGCCATCAAGTTAAATATGATCCCTTCACAGGTCGCAGTTCACCTGTGCCACCCACTACTCCCTCTGTCAACATCCAACAGCCGAACTCTACGGGAGCATGGGAATGGAGCAAACCAGCACCTGAAGGTAAGCTTTTTTTTAGCACACAAGTTGTGCCGTAGGGACATCTGGTGGCCTCTTCTGAAATTACACCTAAATAAACAAAATGACTCACTACTGACTGACCTGCCATCTGGACTGGTTTGATGAGCTCATATAGCTCATAAATGTTAATCTCTTGTGAAACATAATATGACTGACCTTTTTAAATCAGTAGAGCTGGATGCAGCTTGCCTGATCTGGCCAGTAGTTCAGATTTGTATACTGTATTTGTTTTGGAACAGTGAAAATAGTGTCGTTGTAAGTACTCATCTAACCTACTGTAATTTTACATGTACCCTAACCCTAATTTCAAAATATTACAAAAAAGTAGTTTGCCTGGATGCCAGTTCGTTCTGGACTCGATCCATTGTGAAGTAATTATGGTCTGTTCAGAAATCGTCGGGCCAATCAAATTACCAGGGTGGGCTTTATACGATGATGGACAGATGATCTCCATTTGTTAAAATCAGTCAAGTCGTGCTGCAACCGTGTTATAAGGTTGAGACGGGTCCGACAAATGCGAGCAGATTTGTTTGCTTTATTGGCAAGATATAATCCTAAACGGAAGCTTGTTCGTATATACATTCACCTTTTCTGTTTCTCACAAAAATGCTTTTCGCGTTACAAAAAGTACTCTGCAAATTCTTAAATTCGAGCAAAAATCGCTCACACTCATTATTTTACTACTTACAGCGTGCGTGCAGTTGAGTTCTGTTGACAACTAAGCGTCGCTCAACACAAGTCACTGCGTTGCTCTGATTGGTTGTAGGTCTATCCAATTGAATGCAGTTGTTTTTACCTGGTTTGGTTAAGACACGCCCCATAATCAAAGCTCTATGGAGCAGTATAAGAATTATGAGTTCATTATTACTCACACAAATACATTTTATTTAAAATCAAATATTGTGTTTTGTTTACATATAAAAATTGAAGTTTACTTACGTAGTTTAAACTAGTTTAAAATGTTGACAGTAGCAAAATTTACAACTAAATGTTTCTGGAAACCAGATAATTTAAATAATCCCTCGTTGAAGAACACTAAATTATAAATTCTGATTTGTCATAGCAGGTAAAGGTTTTGGGATGGGAAGTAAGTCCGCCAGCACTAGTCCAACCAGCTCAGTTCATGGTACTCCCACCCACCAGGCCAAACCCAACACTCTGGACCCTTTTGCAGATCTAGGTAACCTAGGAGCCGGTCTGGGAGGAGGTAAATGTAATAAAGTTATTTTAAATGAACCCTGTATGTTAATACATTTTTTATGGATTAAATTTCTAAATCTTTGTTCGTTCCAAGGTGGTTCGGGATTCTCCAGCAAACCCACCACACCTACTGGTACAGGAGGAGTATTTCCGCCTATGGGCTCCCCTCAGCGTCCTGCTCCCTCTCCTCAGCACACTGCCTCTGGAGGCTGGCATCCCAGCACAGGCTTCCCCTCATGGCAGCCTGGAGGTGGAGCTCAATGGCAGCCGCCAGCGCAGGGTGCACAACACCAGACCCCACCTAAAGCACCAGGACCCTCTATGCCTCACACATCACCACAGAATAGACCCAACTACAACGTCAGCTTCTCCAGCATGGGTGGAGCATCACCAGGAGCCACTGGACCAAAAGCACAGCCTAACATGGGTGAGTAACTGGACACGAACTGCCTTGTGGTTCGTCATAGAATCTGGTCCAGTTTTAAAGGGATAGTTCACTTTGAAATTCATTTTTGATATGTTTTAGCTTACCTCAAGGGCATCCAAGATGTTGGTGTCTTTGTTTCCACAGTATTTTCAATTTTGTCATTTTTCGGTCAAACCGTTGTTGTCCGTCAGTCATATAATTTAGGGGGTCCACGTCAAAGAGCATGCACAGAGAAGTCAAAATTAAACATAATGAGTCGTAAATGTAAGTACACGTTGATGGCCTAAGACATGAAACGAGCGGTTTGTGTGAGAAAACGAACAGTATTTGTATCGTTTTTACCTTGTGTAACCACAGCCATGTCCAACTGATCTGAATCAGTGTCATATACGCCACATTCAGCCAAAGAGACAATTATAAGCCAGTAATTTGATTTATGGTATAGCCAATAACCGATAAATGGCTGATATTAACGTTCTGTACTATTTTGAAAAAGGTGAAATAAAACACTAAAAACTACAACCAGTTGTTTTAAATACTACAAATGAACTTAGGCATCACAACATACATACATTATGTACAATATGAAAAATCTGTAGTTTTTGCGATTGGCTAAATGTTTAATTTAACAGTTAAATTTTATTTTTTTACTAAATTAAAAACTTTATGTGAGTTTTTGATGGTGACAAATGTAATCTAAATCTAAAACATAGAGAGGAAATAAGCTTGTACAAATAAATATCTAATGATACAGATGAATTAAAAAATCTCTAATATTGCAGAATGGCCGATATGGTACAGATGTTGTGCATCTCTAAATATTTACTTTACTACAACAACAAAGACTAATATAAATGGCAAGTCTTTCTGTTTCTTTCAGGAACCAGACCAAAGGTTTCTGCTGCTAACTTTGATGACCTACTCTCTGGCCAGGGCTTTGCTGGCTCAAAGGATAAGAAAGGGCCAAAAACAATAGCAGAAATGAGAAAAGAGGAGATGGCAAAAGAAATGGACCCAGAGAGACTAAAGGTAAAAAATAAAACACACACACACAGTGATTCATCAGTCATTGTCAAATATGTTTGCCGTTTAGTTTGTGATAATGATCAGCTGACTGTACATTGTCCCTTACATACTCCTATTTTGTAAATACTTTCAAATCGGAATCAGATTATTATTTTGTAATATAATGGTGCTATACATGGATTTCTTGGCAACTTCATCACTGCTTGCGCATACAACCGGGACACAGAAAAAAGACGGTTTTCCGTGGTTTCGTATTGTAGGCTAGTACCATAGTGGTGGTGTCTGTAATGTATACAAGCGTAACATAACTTATATAAAGCAAATTTGGGCTGTCCGGTAGATGCTGCACTGCTAACATTGGCTACTACATTACTAGCCTAACATGATAATTCATACATATATCACAGTAACACTGCAACATTAAAGATAGACAAACAGATTCAACTAAAATTCACTTTTTATTGAGTCAGCAGTTATATACAAACTATAAGGAAAGCTTCGATACTTCAGTTTGTTTCAGTAGCGGACCAGCTCACCAGTCTGGCTTTCTGCCTCTGGTTTGCGCACACACCCTATAATGTTTGTAAACAGGAAACCTGTGTATTTGTGTCAGATTCTGGAGTGGATTGAGGGGAAGGAGAGGAACATCAGAGCGTTACTGTCCACCATGCATACGGTGCTTTGGGAGGGGGAGAACCGCTGGAAACCTGTAGGCATGGCTGACCTTGTCACACCAGAGCAGGTGAAGAAGGTCTACCGTAAAGCTGTACTGGTAGTACACCCTGACAAGGTAAGAGATTAGTATGAAATCTTCAAAGCACAGCTGCAAAATACAGTAGCATTCAAAACTTAAGTTATGTAAAGTATAGATTCTTTTTAAATGTTTTGTGTTTTATATTGCTTATCAAGGCTGCATTGGGATTATTACAATTTAAAGATGCTGTATGTATTTTTTAGCGGCCTCTATCAGTGATGTTTCAGATTGCAACCATTTTTTACAGGGTGTCCGCGGGGTTTTAAAAAGTATTAAAAAGTGATAAATCAAAATTGTCAAATTTAAGGCCATTAAAAGTGTTAAATGTAGTCTGAGAGGTATTATTTTTATAAAATTAGGTATTATTTTTTTTTCAGACTATCAGGTGTCCTATTCTGTGTTTGCGTTTGTCCGTTTAAATATGGGCTTTAGCTTATCTGGGCACAATCAAAGATCTTTCGTCTCTGTCTATGTTTGATGCTGACGCCATATTCAGTGGTCGATCGACATCATCTGTGAACAAGTGATCACCCGGATTTAGACCTACCTATTGTATTTACATAAAGCGTTCACAGGCAAATTTGCTTTATGTTTAGGTTTATATTGCTTTTATTTCCCCGGTGTCGAAATCAGGCAAACATAAATGTCAGGCAACACGATTCCTGGCTGCATGTCAATATCCACGGATCACTGGATCTTTAGTAAGTTGTAAGGAACACTGTATTGAATCCAACATTTAGTTTAAATTGATAAAATTATTCGTTTTAGTCGCATTTTCGCAGTTTCCCCTATTAAATCCTGTCACGCAGCAGATCTTTTGCCATTTTTATATGTAATAAATGTCAAAATCTGTGTAAATAATAGAAAGGTTGCTGCTGATTAACACTTAATTCAGTGTCGTGATGGTTTTAAAAAAAAATCTGAAGGTAGTAAAAAAGGTATTAAAAAGTAGTAAATTTAACTTAAGGAATACTGTATATACCCTGTTTTACAAGAGCGAGTACTCATGGTACCCGGCCACAATGAGACTTTACACACACCAGAAAAAAATATCACACAACATGATGGAAACTCATGTAAACTCCCACTGTAACATTACAATAATAGGCTACTTTTATCAGCTTGCCATTGAACTAATGCTTCATGCATAAGGCATTTCACTAACTATTCATGTATCTTTCACAATCAGCAATGTCAACATAGGTGAATGTATAGGTACGATTAGACTGAACAATTTCAGTGTAACAGTGAGATCGTAGGACGTAAAATTACTGTACTGAGTGAGTCTGGAAATGTGTATTATAAACACTTATGATAGTAGTGGGATGAGTGACATTAGACAGTAGATCTAGTACATAAAGCACCTAGTTTTTGTTATCCTGGAACAGTCGTTTGTATCCATTTTATGTCTCATATATGTTGTATACAGTTCCATACAGCACCTTTAAAAGAACTGATTTCTATCTGAGTATATTTAAAAATGCAAAGCTGAATTTAACATCGTTACTCCAGTCTTCATATGACCCTTCAGAAATCATTCTAATGTGCTGATTTGCTGCTCAAGATTCTTAATGCTATCAAGGTTGACTTGTGCTGCTTAATATTTTTTTATGAAAACCTTGATATTTGACTACAAATGAAATTTTAAATGGGAGTGTACCTTGCGATTTAAATACCAAGGTCAGAGAGAAAGAGGTCATGAAAAATTTGCCTTGACGGGTAAAATACATTAATAAGTGGATCTTGGGGAGTATGATATGACCCCCTTGAAATATCTAGTAAAGGCATTTTAAAGACAAAATGTGTATGTTTCCCCCCTCCTCCCATCTGCAGGCTACTGGACAACCCTATGAACAATATGCCAAGATGATTTTTATGGAACTAAATGATGCCTGGTCAGAATTTGACAGCCAAGGACAGAAAGCACTATACTAAGACTTACAATATATGTTCAAAACCAGTCAGCGGTTCCTGCCCAGATTAGACGCCCTGCAACCCAAAAGTCCTTGAAAGTCTCCTTTGTTATCTCTCCCACCTCCAGGACCCTGCTTCATAGAGACGTCAGAGCTTATCTACAGTATGTAGTTATGTGTATCTCTCTATCGTTCATGCTCTAGGCCAACATAACTGCTGTATGAGAAGACTGCTGTTGGGAAAAAGTAGCATTCAGCATTGTTAAAAAACAACTCTTATTTGTGTCTTTCCCTGGACTTGCCTACATACTATAACAAAGTTCAGACTTTGTCATTACACAGCTGTGAAATAAGAACATAATCAGTCAACCAGGTCATCATAGAATGTTGGGTAAAATGTATTCAGGAGTCTTTGGGTGAAGTTATCATTTATTAAAGAGGTTTAGTGCTGAGGAATCAAGTGAAAAAAATATGTCAGAATTCTGCAAGACAAGCCACACACTATGTTAAACAATACAAAAGTTTGGTCCAAATCCTTCATAGAGAGTTATTTAGTAAAGTTTTGCATGCTACAGCAGTATGCAGGACCTTTTCTATTTCTTCCATTGCATTGACTGTCCTAGTGTACCTACCTGCTCGCGACTGCATAGATGTGCGAGGGGTGTTTATTTATTTATTGGCTTTGCAAGACAACTATGAAATGTTGGTCTCGATAAAGTGAGCGAAGACTCTGTGGTTTCCCGCACAGTCAGGGGCTAGATGTTTAGAAAGATATCCTCAAATGAAAGAACACTCAGACAAAAACCTGCAAAAATTGAAAGATCTTGTGTGGTATAACATGTAACTTCTTTCAGAAGCTAAGAGGCGCTGTGCTGGGAGGCAAAAGCACAATAAATATGAGAGACTTTACAGGAAATGGGAGGTTTTCTCAAACTTGATCTGTGAAATGCAGTAGATTTAACTAGCAGTTTATTCTTATGTTGTTTTCTACTGAATATTGATCTGTCTGTATATGTTGCACTATAATAACATACTGTTTACAACATACATATGTCCAAGGAACATCTTCATTCATGTAGTTATTCCATAGAAATTGAATATTGATATTGAACATTGAATATTGATATTGAACATTACGGTTGTCTTTAACACAATTTATGTTAACCTGATATCTTTAACTGGTTAATAGTGCCCTAAAGAACAAGTCATACTTAGTACTTTTTGTCTTAGTACTAAATGTATTAAAATCCGCTCGAAGCTTCTAATGCTTGATAATGAAACAAGGCCTTTTGACTGAGAAATGTGAGTGTTCAAATCCCATTGTTTTCTTATCATAGGTGTCTTTTAAACCAACTGAACATATCATGTGGACCATTAATACTTTGACATATGAAATCATAAATGCCATTAAGCAACATAAGTGGATACATCTTTACAATCCAGCTCTTTTAGCATATCTCGGTCGGTATCCTCATAATGTACTGCATGTTTGACTGTAAGTGGCAAGTGGTCCAGAAGAAGTTTCTAGAGTGTACAGCCACTAATCTGCCCTTTCTCTTCTCAGTATATTTGCACTTGAATGGCATTAGGTAAATCCAGAACACACTTACGTAACTTGCAGTACTTGCTGTACATCTCGTTCATGCTTTGCCTTCCTCTTTTCGCTATCATGCAGTGATATACTGAAGCTTTACCGGGTATTTGAAGCAGTCTTCTCTTACATTTTGCCATCAGTTACCCTCCTCTTGACACAGTCTGGCACTAAAGACTTGAATGCACACAATGGACAAAGACTACAAATTAGCAGGAATTGAATAAAGATGGAACTTTCCCACCACCCTCTTGTGGACTGAGCCGTTTATCTTCAATCTTAGGATATAATGTTCGGAAGCTAACCTCTGTATACAATAGTGAATGTGTGGTGTTCAATAATGCTGTTTCTCTGTAAGGAAGTGCTATGGTTTGGATGCAGCTCTGTGTTTGTTTGCTGTATCAGTATTATTGTGACATGAATTTGTTTTCTGTGTCTTTTCTTTCTGTTTTTATTTTCTCCATATGGAGCTGTACATATGATAATGTGCATTGCACAAATAAATGGGAAAAAAATAAGGCTAGTTTGATTTTTATTGTATTTTTTTTAAGTGGTATTTGAAAGGTGAAAGCTTGTTGTTAAAAGTACAGGGGAATTAAAGTGATGGTTCATCCAAATGTTAAAATTCTGTCGTTTACTCACCCTCATGTTACTCAAAAAGAGTTTGTCAAAAATAGTTGTTTTTTTACTATGATAATCAATATGCTCCAATGTAGTTTGATTACCACGCTTCAAAATATCTTCTTTTGTGTTGTGAAGAAAGAAAGGCATACAGGTTTGGAAGAACATGAGTGAGAATTTTCATTTTTTGGGTGAACTATACCTTTAAGATTGCATAAGCATCATGCTAATGGGATCCGGAAAAAGTTTAACTTCAGTTTATGCTTTTCATGCAAATACAATGACTAACTTTCAAAAGTCATGAACATATAAAAAGTGGTATGTCATCACTCTTAAAAACAGCGAGGAGTGAATCATATTACAAAATGGCTATAAGTTTATAGTCCACAACATTAGCAGTAAAGAAAGCAATGAAGGGACTGACTAATCCCACACTGAGTCATCAGATCCCCTTTCTTTGGCTGATTCATTCGGGTTGTCCCGCCCACATCTTTGGCATGTGAGGGTTTTTAATTACCACAATTTGTTGGGATGAAGGTAAGAATGTAACAATAAAAGGAAAAGGATAAAGTTTGATGCTAAGGATTGCTGAGGGATCTGCTCTAAAGCAAAGTACACTGGCTTTTACAAAGAAAGGGAGTAAAGATGTAGTATTTGCTTGACACTACTGACTTTGTTCTTTAACGCAGATTAATCTGTGCCCTATTAACCCATGGCAGCCTGACCTTTGATCCCTGAGAATCCCCTCAGCTTTGATTAGATATAGTGCCCACAAGATGGCAGCAAAACGATGATCTTCTTCTATTTCCAAGAATCTTTAACTTTCTGTGCTACATCTTCATGTATGAATTAAACGAAATAAAATGCATTTAAAAAGAATAATAATGTTCAGCCAATAAAATGTCATTTGTTATGTGATATGACATCCCGTTTCACTAAAATTGAATTTACCTTGTTCTTCGCATTTTTTGGGCAAAAAGGAAGTGATGGAAATATTAGCACTTGTTGGCACCATGGTAACTTTATTTTAGAATAGAATAGAATAATAGTACATCCTAATGTGCTATTTAGAGATTTTAATTTTTCATGCAAATTTTAGAATAATAATGAAGAAATAAAAAAAACCCCTCAAAGACCTAAAAAAAATCTATGCATCATGCATAAATAATAATAATAATAATAATATTTGGGTTACACATTTACTGTGATTTGGAATTTGAGAAATTAAAAAAAAAAAGTTTTTAATATCATTTTAAACTATGACATTATTTTACATTTTCCAGACAGTGAAAATGCAATTATGTCAAGTTTTAACCAATTTTCCAAAAATTACTTCATAAGTTATAATGATGGCCTCCTACAAAAGTTCAGATGTTGAAAACAAATTTTATAAAATTATTTTAATTTTAACTATACATAAATATATAATAATTATCTTGTAAGAAATGTAATTTCTCATTTAAATGTGTAAAAAAAAAAAACACTTTATGCACTCCAGGGTGTCATAGATATAACAGTGCATCATATTTTACAGTTAAGTACTTAGATCATAACAGCAAATGGCCCAGGTCATTATGTTAAAGCAGCACTATGCAGTTTTTTTACCTTAACTGAATAGCTTCGGATTTATTGCAATGGTTATATTTTCAGGTTGAATATTGGGCGTCTAATGTATAATGAAATTCTGCTCTATCAAGAACACTTCATTTTCTCTCTACCATGTTAATCTTTATAGAACCTGCCCTCTGGTCTTCTCAGTACTTGAGGCACATTGATGGAATCTACTTAATTTAAGGTATTACCAATCCTTATCCCTATAATCCAGAGTAAATGTGCTTCCTTATTGACTTCTGTAACATTTTGCCAGTTGTTTTGATACTTTTCTAGGTAAAATTTTGCGTGCAGATGCATACATCATATGTCCATACCTTTAAAAGTAAAGTTCACCCAAAAATGTTAAATCTTGTACTCACCCTCCAGTTTAAAACTTGTATGTATCATCAAACTGTAATTTTATTTTTCCTCTTATAATAAAAGGTGCAATTTATAATGAGATATTTTGCTTTCATTGCCTGCTTTTCCACTTCTAAGCAATCCTCTATGTGGGGTGTATCAAGTCATTTGATTCCCTATTGGCCATTAATGTGAACAAAACATAACAGTGTTTGTACAGTTTCTAAAGTAACCAAAATGGCAGTTTCATCACCTTGCACCTGCACTGTAACTCACCTGCGCTATCAACATGATGTGTACTTGACATGCATGGATATTCATGTAAAGATATGGAGATGTGCATAGACAGGAGAGTTGGCATTGCAGCTCCATTTACGTCAGTGGGCTGCGAGGATGAAGTTTTAACAAGGCCAGCGACGAGTCAGGCCAGAAAACTTTATGAGTGACAATAAAATAAAATGTGCTTAACACAAAATGGAAAAATGATTCTGTGGTCCAAGAGAAACAAGAATACAGCACAAAAGCTGTCAGGATGGCAAAGAGGGACCTTCGTTTTGACAGTAGCTTAAATAAATATTGTGAAAGTTTTGTGCAGATTAACATTCAGTTGGGTCTCTTTCTCTCATTCCTGCTGCTGCTCCCCGGGAGTAAGTGAAAGTAATGCCCTAATTCTGAGCCAAGCCCCAAGGTTCAATTAAAGCAGTCACATAAAGGAGTAGTTCACTTTAAAATTTAAATTAGCCCATGATTTACTCACCCTCAAGCCAGGTGTATATGACTTTCTTCTTTCAGACGAATACAATCTGAGTTATATTAATAAACACCCTAATAGCAGTGGATTACAACCATTGCAAACATCAGATTAAAGCTCAAGAAAAATATTACGCCTTATTTAGCCAGCCGCCATTTTGTTTCCAGAACGAGGCTGTGAGGGGAAACAGGAAATATCAACAACCGGACATGGCCGTGTGGACTAGCAATCAAACGTTTCTTCCTCCTCTTACAATCAACCTTGTGGAGTCGAGGGTGGACAAAGACTCAAAAATACCTAGGTCCATCCTTCTGAAGGGATACAGCAATTGGATTGAGGGGTTTATTCACAAAGTTGAAGGTAAAATCTACTTTTTTTTGGCTTTCTTGTGCGGTTAGCTTAGCGAGGTGATTATGTGTCATTTTACCCTTTTTGAGTTATGTCTTCTGCTAAATGTACACATGCATGAAGTGTACGTCATATTAATTTTACAGAACATTAGGGTGATTCATTCAATAGGCTGCTTATTTGTGTTTTGTATCAGGTATGTTTTCTCTGTTGCATTATTTCCTTGTCTATTATCCATCATTTCCTTATATATTATTATAACTCAATTTGTTTCATACTGCTTTTTGCCCTTTTGCATTACCAAATAATAGAGAAAACAAGGGTGATTCACTCTAAATGGGCTGCTTATTTTTGTTTTGTATCAGGGAGAGAAGGAATAAAAGATCCAGAGAAACTGCTGTCCTGTGTCGAACTCCACAAAGCTTCTGTACACAAGAATCAAGTGTTTTATAACCAGTGTCGCCGGTCACATATCACTTTTAGCATCGTGAGCCATCGCTTGACTTTAAATCACATCAATGGTTTGGTCTAATTATGAATTATACTTCAATTCATATGAAATGAAAGTATAATTATTGAAATGAATACATACTTCATAAAATTATACTTATTTTTAGACTATGAAATATTATTGGCAACGTGAAAGAACTGGGAATATTGTGTCTAAAGGCAAGTAAAAGCAAAATATAACATTCACCATCATTCAGTTTTCACAAGCATAAGGCTGTGATTACCATGTGATTAACATCATGGCTGAATCTAAAATTCGGGAATCTGTATTATGAATGGCAGAAAGAGTGACATACTTTAAATTTAAGGCAAGGCAAGGCAAGTTTATTTATATAGCACATTTCATACACAGTGGCAATTCAAAGTGCTTTACATGGAAGAAATTTAAAATATTCAAAAGAAATCAGAATAATTAAAACAGTTTAGAATAAAAGAAAAATCATAAAAATAAAATACAGTAAATAACTAAAACAATTTAGAATCAAAAATAAAATGAAGTACAGTAAAAACAGTCGGACGAACAGTGGCACAGTGCTCATTCAGTAAATGCATAGCTAAACAGATGTGTTTTGAGTCTGGATTTGAATGTGACTGCTGTAGGAGCACACCTACAGCAAGTAATAGCTTAAGTAGCTTAAGTAATAGCTGCTCAAAACAGAAGAGCTTATAAAAATACAAGATTAAAGATAGATAGATCTGATAGATATGCACTCTGGGTTCGCATAAAGGAAGGAGCTTTAAAGAGTACATGCAATGCATACAGTAAACGATATTTTCAAAGTCCTGAGAACAGACATGATTAATCATAGTGAATTATTTATGATCCAGAGTTTTGGTTTTGAATCCTAACTACCATCCACACAGAACTGTTGGTTCATTATTTATGTGAAATAACATGACGACATTTACCCAAACACAGTCTCTTTCAAGTCAGGCAGGCTTCACAAATGTAATTGATCAGTTCCTTGAAGTGTGATTTCAATTGTTGATCCCTGCACGTCCTTTAGAAGTTAGCATTGCCATTGTGACATTTCCTGAAGATGTGTTTTATCTAACCCAGTATAATGGTACATTTTTATTCATCTCACAATTTTTATAATGAGAAAATATTCCTCCAAGCTCACCGTAGGACAGGATCTCAACTTCTCTACTGGAAACCCAAGGGCAGTCATATGAGGTTATATCAGCCCAGTATTGCTGTACATGTGGCAAAGAATAAAGTCAAGCACTAGAACTATATCAGTATTAAAAATGCACAACTCAGAAGTAATTTATCTCTTCTTCACTTGTCCACGCCGAAACACCAGATAATTAGTTTAGTCAATATTTATGTTTTATTTTGTGGTTAAATGCTCCTTTGAATGTTTAATATGAACTTTTAAATACACATTTTAACCAATGAAAGAATTCATGTAAGAAAAATAGCAAAAGAACACATTGAAAACTTTTGTTTTCTTGACAACAATATGTTTTAAACGGAGAAATTTTTCCTTTGACTCTTTCGCTTTCAGCATTGTCAAAATGATTTCCATTCACACGGATCTGCAAAAACGGCTAAAAACACTGTATTTTGCTGCCAGGCCATTAGATGGCGATCAAACAAGATTGAACACGATTGTTATTGGAGACGGTTTTCAAAACCGTTCACTTTGAAAATGTATTCAAACGTTTACGTTTTCAGGCACCTAAAACACCATTGTAGAGTAAATGAACAGCCAAAGCGCATAAAAAGTTTTCCATTTTTTAGTTGAAACGGTGTCGACAGCCTCTAAGGAGCCTTAAGGCCTTATGCTTCTGCGTCAACTCCACGGCGTAGCTACGTCGTCACAATACGGCGTCGTGGCTATACGTCGTCACTATACGGCGTCGTTTTATGCTTCTGCGTCAGGTTCGCAGTGCATTTTGTTGTTGCACCTGGAGCTAATCGACGTTGAACAACAAGACGACACAAACTTTGCCCCCATAGAACCAACACGGATGTCCAGGGCCCCGTCCCACCCGAGCTGCCATAGCTGTTCTCCAGTCTCCACATGGAACTGTGCCTTGGCAGGATAATGTAGTGTCCCATGGCAGACTTGGTTAGTAACGTTACTGTATTATCAATGATGTAACCGTAAACATTGTATTGAAAATAAAACAATAAACTGTTTCAAAACAAACGTTGATTTATTGATTGATTGAAGTATATATGCGAGCAAAAAAGAAAGAAAAGAATATTGACATATTAACAATGAAATAAAAAACAACAGTTTTTTTTAGTTTAGTCTTTATTTACTTTCTTTATTTAAGTGTATTATAATTATCAGTACGAGGGTGCAAATGTTAAAAATGGCGCTATAGCAGGAGGGGGAAATCGGAAAAGTTAAACTCCTGAATTGATGTATAATCTGGCCAATCAAAGCCCTTGCTGTCTGCGTTGCCTCGACGCATAGTTACAAATTTTTATCGAGGGGTCGGAGAGGGATTCGCGTCGACGCATAGGGGTCTGCGGGGGTACGCCGTCGATTCGACGCAGAAGCAAAACAGGCTTCAGCTCCGACTACGCATGCAGGCGCCGTGAATGAGCGCAAAAACAAACAACAAATTTGTTTGGGCCTGAAATCATTGATACAACCTTTAAGGCACAAATATTTCGTTTTTTTCACCACAAGAGGGCGCAGTTTCCAACAACAATAGAGGCGTAGACACAGTGATGAGCTAAATGATGGGACTTCCTGTCAAGCTGATGGATCTAATCATGTTTCTGGATGAGTGCAAACATTCATGTTTTTTAACATTGCAGTGGTGTCGCGATTGCTAAAGAGACAGATATCACATGTGAGTCCCATGGATATGCAGATTATTTCACACAGTTTATATGAATGAAACTGTATGAAACTGATATTGAACGCTCATTTGAATATGTTCCAAGAAACCTAAAAATAGGCAATTCTTCATCCTCTTTTACTGCTAATCAGGATACGCATTGCAGCTGCTGCTGGGGAAACTACAGCTATAACAGACAAAATAATAAATAGTTTGGAGGAGGTTTATGGGAAATGTTTAATCTTAACCAGAATAACAGGTGTAGGGATTTCACACAGTAGCTTTGATGGAGCCATTTATTCCGTCTGTCAAGAATAGAAAGCTTTAAAATTTAAGATGAGCAGATAGCTGTGAACAGCTGTGAACTGAAATGCTGTGAGATATTGCAAAAGAGATTGTTGAGATTTTTTTTATGTAGGCTAATGCATATTGGTCATAATGTTAACCACCTCAATGTTTACCACCTCCACCTATAAAACAATTACATGGCGTTTAGGACTCAAGGGAATCAAGGAATCAAAGGAATCAATCTTGACTGTTTGCAAACAAATAGCATTTTAGTTTAATAATTAGATTTTCCAACAGGAGCTTTGTATATTGGATCCATTGTCTTGCTGATGTAAAGGAAACATGCTGGCACATAACTGGCAAACATTCTGAATATGCAAAAACATACACATGTATTTTTAGTGAGCAATCCAGTACTTGTTAAACCAAGTGTTTGTTGCCTGGCAAATTCAGAACTAGTCTTGTGCCAAATCGCACACACGCACATATGCACACGCACACATAGTTGATTGGTGTGTATTTCTGGCACTCCCTCTCAAAATAGCTTTATGTTTGCCCGGAGACCCACGGGAAAGTAGAAATGGGGGTCTACAAATTCACTGGAAGAAAACTTAGCTCTCTTACTTTTCACTAACATTCACTGATGTTTTCTCACTTTTCAAGAGCACAGGCTGCATACAAACAAAACAGGTGAGTTTCTCAACTTTCAGCAAATCAGTCGCATAGTTCTTGATTCTCGTTTGTTCTTGAGAATGCAAGTATAGCTATGGGCTAACTGCTGTATTTGTTAAAGGTATATCGTTCAAGCCTATAAATGGTCAGCTGGTGAATTATATTTTGAGTTATTATTATATAGGGTAGCTGTGATACCAGATGGAAAATTAATTTGAGGATTACATGTGATTTAGTTATGGCTTACTGATGCAACATGTGGGCATGGCTGTTTTATCTACTGTAGGCCTATCTATTCCTTGATCCCTTAGTAGCCTCAGTTCGCCAAATTGATTCAAACCGAAGCCATAGGCTCAGGTTAAGTCATATTTTTGCTTAGATCTTGCACATTAAGAGCTGAGGGTTGTTTTGTTGTCCTATACGGACAGAAAGAGAGCCCTTGGGTGCACCTTATCAGCTTCAGATCTAGTTGATTAAGCAGCCAGGTGGGGTCACCAACAGCAGCATCCCAAAAACATCCCGTATCTTCAGTTAATGTTCAAAAAACCTTTTCAAAAACCCCATTTGGCATATGATGGTGAATTATCCTTCCAGGTTTTCTTAAACTGTAATAACATAATGACTAAAAGCTGTCAGAATAGTAACCAAAATATATAGTGCAGGTACCAAAACTATGTGTATGAAATCTTCAATAAACTATTTTATGGAAAAATGGAGGCTACATTGTAGATCTCATTCAAAGTGTTTTGTACGACCTGTTTCCTACAAATTTACTCATTTATATCAATACTAAAATGCCACCTCGTAGTTGTAACATAGTTATGTTTTGGCATAAGATCAGGTTTAGTGCTATAGGGAGCCAGTGAAAGCTTGAACAGCACATGGCTCAATCTTAAGGCGACAGAGTTTTCGGGATTCATATTTTGATAAGCTTTTTCAGTATGTTGCAAGAGAATGGCTCATATGATTATCTTCACTGCATTAACACTAATGACCAGCACAAAAGCTGCGGACATGGTGAACGGCTGTTAGTGCGGGATGCAGGATTGTTTTGTTGATGGGTCATCCAACGATTGTTCAGCAGTTCCAGGAATATGCCTGCTGTCTTATTCTAATGATCAATTAGCATTAGTGAATCAGTGTGGTGTGCTCGCGTTCCATTTAAGTTATAGTATAATCCAGTATGTGGCTATTTGTGTGCCATTAGGGCCAAGCTATCAGGTCTGTTGGGTGGCAGGAGCTTGTGCCAAGACCCCTATGGAACTCTGATCAGTCTGATGTTGATACTTGCAAAGAATTATTTTGTTGCTCTGCTGTCACTGGTAATAACACTGGTGTGTTTATAATGTTGATTAATCAATGTCAATCACTAATGTGATGCCATATTATATTATTATTTTATATTATATTATATTTTATATTATATTATTATATCTGAGTGGGTTCATTCAGCAGTTCTGCACATGAATGAGTCTAATAGGTTTCACATTCCCCAACCTGCTGGATGAATGGTGTTCATATAAGACTCTGAATGTAGATGGCATTATATCTTATGGTCAAATAAATGTTTACCACAGAGGCTCTTTGCATTCATAAGTCTATAAAAGATCCTGTAAACTCATTCTGTGAGTTGTCACACACCATCAGTTATTTAGTTTGGCTCTATAGTCTGAGTGGGTTCATTCAGAAAAATGGAGCAGTTCTACACATGAATGAGTCTAATAGGTTTCACATTCCCCAACCTGCTGGATGAAAGGTTTTCATAAGACTCTGAATGTAGATGGCATTATACAGTTCCCACATGCACATCCCTCATCACACTTAATGAAAGATTATGTGGGTGAGTCTAACACTGTAATGTAGCTTTTATGGCCTATGCATGAATACATAACTTGCAATATGTTTTCTTTTTCATGTGCTATGTAATAGAGGTGGAAGCATTTTGACCATGCTTCAATATCTGACGCTTTAGGCACCCTTTAGCGTCAGTAAGATGAGGATAGGATCACGTCACGTAGCCTAACAGACGCTAAAGGGTGCCTAAAGCGTCAGATGTTGAAACAGTAAAAATTGTCAGTTAGATGATGCCTTGGGATGAGAATGCGTTGAGATGTGACACAATCAATCATTCTTTATTGTGTGAACTTGTCACTTGTCAGGGATTTGTCATACAGTAATATCAGCTTACACCATCCACTTCCACAATCAGTCTTTTCTCTTTTCTTGTCCATGGTTGGATGTTTAACATACAGTACATGAGGGGTGGTACTATTTGGACCAGTGAGATGTTAGTGTGGGCAGAGCTATGTGGTGCTACGGTGTATAAATAGAAAATAAAATGTAGGCTGAGCTCAGAAGAGTATGTATGTTAAAGATAAGTAGAAACTGTAAGTGTACACTACAATTCTTGTGCTTAGTATTTATATGCTGTTTAGTAGTGTAAGTAGTGTGTTGTGTTCACACTGAAAAATTCCATCAGAAACAGTGGACTTCAAAAAAAAAAAAGAAAGAAAAAAAGAAAAGAAAAGAAAATGTGTTCTCAAGCTATGTGTTGATGTGTTCTCAAGCTATGTCAGTATTAAGAAGGTTGGGCTTCTGTTTTCTGTTTTGAGAAAAGGCTGGTTAAACACATAGATCTGGGAAACTTTGTATGAAGGACATTACTGCTCAGTTTTATGCCAGCAAGATGTCAGTTATGAAATCCACATGTTTTTTTTGTGTAACCAGGCCACCCTGATGACACCAGACTATTAGTGTTGCAATAGATTATTTAGAAGACAGGAAACCATTAGTTGTCATCTAACCCTGTGTGAAGCTCATTGTTTATCTTTGCTTCTTAAAATATAAACTGAACTTTTTTCATACCACAAAAAAGGGTTTTGAACTTTGTTATGTGGGCGAAATGAACAGTGTGAGATGTTGTTGAGATCTCTTCTGAAACAGAGGGGGGAAAATTAGTAAAAAAAAAAAAACTAGCCAATGACCACTTAATGTGATAACTGTGACGTTTTAGTCACACCCTATAGAATACCTGTTTGTTAAAGTGACCTGTTTGTCTGCTGCCATTCGCTCACTGAGGAAGGTTTGTTTATGTCAGTATTTTTGATTACTTTACTGTGACGTTCTTTGGCTGTGGGCAAAAGAGGCTGCGGTGAATCAAACCTGTTTGTTCTTGAGTCCTTGTCCTCAGTCTTTATTGCTTCAGTACATCTGAATGTCTCAGAGACAACACAATAAAGCAGACTGACGCATTATGTGTGGTATCATGAGTATAGATGGTAGCTGGGGGAACAGAGGTGGAGATGGAAATTTGGAAGGCCAGTGGGTTTGTGCTAAGGTCAAATGGGGACATTGCTCTTCCTGGAGAAGCAGCTGATTAGGCATGTTTTAAGTTCACATATGAAGTTCTCACAGGGCATACATATAACAGATATGGCAAATGTTCTGTTTTAAATATTCTAATGTACAATTTATTAATTAAATGATTTGATGAAATATTTTGTATGTTAAATGTTGCCTAATCATTTCACTGAAAAGTGACAAATTATATAATGGAAACCATGCATAGGGGAATCTTTTTTTCCCCTATGCATAATTTTTTTTTTTAAGATTAGGGGAATTTAATCTTTATGATATGTGCCTATAGAAATGTAATTTAAGATATAAATCTACACAAGTCAAGTGTGACAACTAGCCCCAGGCTTATACAGAGCATCTTATGTCATATATATACTAAAACATTCGGTTTCACTTTATTTGGATGGTCCCTTTAACACATTCAGTTGACTATAAATAATGTTGCACCTACATCTCTACTAACTCTCACAAGAGTATTAGTAGAGGATAGGGTTAGGAATAGAATAAGTTGACATGACAAAGTTACTTATAAACAGTAGATTGTCTGTTGGAGGAGCATTACAATAAAGAGTTGGCAGATATTAAGCAGACAGTCTATTATACTCTAATGAAATGTAGTTGCAAAGTTACTTATAGTCAACAACAGGATGTTCAAAAGGGACCATCAAAATAAAGTGTTACCAAACATGCTAACAGACTGTAAAAACTAGCAAAAAAGCTCATAATAGTAATCCATCAGCCAGAAAATGAAGCCTCTCGGGAAGCCGGCATTGTAGCAGAATTTTTGCCTGATGTTAGTGTTAGCATTCCATTGACTCCCATTCATTTTGGCGTCACTTTGACAGCAAATAACTTTACATATGAGGCGTCCAAAGACTTAATTTGTCCATTATTTATTTTTAAACAAACACCGCAACATATAAAAGGCTCCTTGTCACTTTGTATCTTACGTGATGGCCCCGTAGAAGCCATTTTTGTGCAAATAGGCTAACGATTGCGTCATAACCACGCAACTTTCTGTCGCACAATAGAGACATTACAGACAGGAGGAGAAGCTTGCAGGCAATCTTTTACTGTCTATAAGGTAATCGGGGGGACATGGAGGCATAAAGTCAATGGAGAAGCTCATAGAGAGTCCATAAAAGCAACAGGACAAAATATTTGAATCAGATTTGTCTTAGCACAGCTACTAGAAGATTTAAACCTGTCAGACTGTCATCAGGCTCAGTTTAAGCCTGCGCAGTCACTCAGATATCAGGCAGGAAGTGCAATAATCCATCGCATTCTCATCCTAGGGCGTCATATAGTGACACTTGAAATTTCGTCTAAATCCAACACAAATGGCACATTTTGGTGTCAATATAACATGCACAGAGCTTTGTTCGGTTAGGTTTAGGTCTGGGGTAGGGTTAGGGTTAGACCACTAGGATCTGTGTCTCATAATGACGTGCCATGTCGGGTGTAGACGAAATGTCAAAAGCGTCAGTATATGACGCCTTGGGATGAGAACGGGCTGAATAATCAGGCTTCGGTCTTCTCCGTTGAAATGAATGGGGTCGCTTTGCCCATTTCTTTTATTGTCTATGCTCATACCATGTGAGATGGTTTCATTAGTTTTTGTAAGAAAGGGAAAGGAAGTGAATGGAAATGTAATTTGCTGTGTGCCCTGTTACAAAAACAAGTAGCAGAATCCCCTCCTCAGCAGTTTTAAGTTTTAACTTTCACTTTCTCTGAATTGTTTTCTTTTTCCTTACAGTTGGCATATAAAACACTATTAAATTTGCTCACTTCTGGGAAATGAACATCTCTGGCAACATACTTGTCAACCATGTGACATGACTTAAGGAGTCAGATATAATTTTTTGCAGACTACAACTAAACCTGTGTTACTGTGCTGATTATTTGCTTACACATATTAAATGCAAAACATGCTGTATGAACATTTAATTTGAAGTCATTGAACTTGCAGATTAGCACAAAATCATAACAAAAACTTAAGAGAATGAATCCAGAGTTCAAATGTTTTGTGAAAACCCATGTGCAGAATGGGACTCTAGACTTAACTGAACTTTTTAACAAAGTATCCTTAACCTATTATGACGTAAACTGTGTGATTAACCTTTAGGCTAGAGGTAATTTCCTTTCCCTGAGAAGACCGCATTATTTATTCTGTCTCCCATGGTACTTAAACCAAATCTAGTTATTGATCTGTTGACATGCATTTTGTTTTCCTATATCTGCAGGCAGAAAAAAAAGTCTGGTTTCAACCAACATAAAAGATTTCAGAAAAGAAAATCGTGGGAGCATATAACTGCACTTTTTCAAATAAAATGATTATGCAAAACAGAGATGGTCTAAATGTGCCCAACCTGAACTTTTATGGCAAAAGGTGCAATCTTTATTAAAAAGAGGTGTGTTTGCACTGAAAGTCATGCCGTCACAGTAGTATCCCTGTATATTTCTCTCATAATTAAACTGGATTGCGACACATTTTTTAGACATATTTCAGAGCTTTTTTCTGAAATATAGTGGCACGACTGTTTTATGAAATCCCCCCACAGTAATTTAGCATCTCAACGTGACTAGTCACAATCCTCACACTGATATTCATTCATACTGAACCTTTCAAGCAACATGGCATGGGCTCAACAACAATAAGGTGGGAAAATATAGACCCTTCACAGACAGAAAAGGGGCCTCTATGATTTCAGGAGAAAATAAATAATTGCCCATGATTTCCAACTTTGCAGAAATTAATGGAAGAAATCATTGCTTATTACGTATACTTACCTGTCTTTTGGCTGAAGTTCTTTTTTCAATGTGGTCTATGGTACATCAATTGCAATGGTAGACCCCCTAGAGAAACCCAGTGTTAAGTGCCTTGCTCGAGGACATAATAACATGGGAAAAGTGCTGCTAACAGGTTTTGCATTAGCAGTCTGGATCACTTAAACTTATGCTAGCAGCACCACTTCTCTGTAATTTGCATAATTGGCCTTTTGCACAGCTCCACTACTTCCTGAACTTCAGCCAGCTCCTTGTTCCCTGTCTACCTTTATTGGACAAACTGATTAATCCAGGTGTGTCTGACCTCAGTAGTCACAACAACAATAATCAGGCACACCTGAATGAATCAAGTTTGTCAAATAATGGCAGACAGGAAACAAGGAGCTGGCTGAAGTTCAGGAAGTAGTGCAGCTGTGCATAAAGCCAATTGGAATGTAGACTTGTCTTGTGAATATGCTATTTATTCCATAGGAGTTTGCCTTGGATTATCAGTTCATACCAAATAGACAGTTCATCAGTCATTTTCCAAAAAATGTTATATGTAGAATATTATACAAATTAAATATTTACACATACAGCTGGCGTGCGCGAACAGACGCGCAAGCTGTCGAGCGCACCTTTTCACAGACACTGGAAATGTTGTAGTTCGGTCAGATATGTCAGTAGCACGTAAATTAAAACGAGGCACATATAACTTGCGTGAACTGATGGTAAAGAGAGAGAGCGCACTTCTGTTCTATGTTCTTGCTTGCTGTTCGTTCACTCAGCACACGTGTTGTTTGGATGAAAACCAAATGTGCCACTGTGCCACCCAAAAAACAAAGGAATTCTCTTTCCGTCTTTGCGAATTCACATACAATTGTGTAAAAACACCCATCTTTGCAAGTATCTTAGTAAACATTATTGGTTAGTCAGCAATAGTTGGCAATGTACATGTGTAACAGTACATTGTATCCGTGCATTTGGTCTTAAAGAGACAGCAGCTAAATAAACCTGCTGCTGTTGCTTTATTGTTAATCAAATAATAAAGGACAAAGAAATCACTCACTCCTCTGACTGAATGACTTTAGTAACTTTAATAAAGATGAATCTACATGTAATTTATACAGTGAATATGCAGTGTCATTTTACATTTGATTACTTGAAAATTACCTGAAAAGCACTGTTTTGTATTTATTTGTGCTATTTGTAACTGGATTATTGTTTCTTATTTTATTACAGACTGTTTACTTGTCTTTAATAATGTTATACATTTTAAATATATATGATTATTAAAATATTATAAAGCAATAGAATGAACAGTGAAAGTAATACATTTTAACTGGCACATTTAAGCATGAATAACTGAAGGAAATTTATATTTGCTAAACAAATTAAACCAGTGAATATGGGGGGCGATCTAATGATGCTGGGTTTTAGATAGTTAGTTGACCAGTAAAAGAAGAGAGTTACCTCTCTCTTCTTTTAGAAGAGAGTTACCTCTCTTCTAAAAGAAGAGGCTACCTCTCACGTATGCCAACATGCCTTGCTGGCTGTGTTTTGGAAAAGTCCTTGTTGGAAAATATTTGGTTTCATGGCCAATCATAAGTAATCAAGATTATGTGGGGACTGCCATGGCTTAAATGCAAAAATGCTATCGATGCTATCCCATACCTCAAATTCAGGATATTCTGGAATCAGTACATGGAGCGACAGTGTTTATTACACGTGACCTAAAGTCTGGCTATTGGAAAATGGAATCAGAGAGTATACAGAAGACAGACGTTGTTACATCTGCAGGTCTATTTGAATTTCTGCGGTTTCCCTTTGGCCTCAAAAAGGCTGTTGCTTCATTCCAGAGGCTGATGGAGCATGTTTTCGGGACCTGAAAGGAAAATGTTGTCTTGTGTACATTGATGATTACTCTGAAAATGAAGAAAAGTATTTACAACATCTCAATCAAGTGGTTAGCTGTATCTATATTGCAGGCCTCACTCTGAATCTTTTTTTCAGAGATCCCTTTCTTTCTTAGGCCATCTCATATCTGGAAAAAGAGTCAAGACTGATCCGTCCAAGGTGTCTGCAGTATGTGAGTTTCCTCTGTTCCTCAATCTCTCAAGGACGTACAACATTGTTTTGGACTATCAATCATTGATTTATACCCAAATTGTCAGAGAAGGCTGCTCCGCCACATGCCCTAAAACTAAAGGAAGCCACATTGTCCTGGACGGATTATTGCTAAAAAGCTTTTGATACCATCAAGCGAGACCTAACCAATACACCTGAGTTAGTTCCACCTGACTTTAACAAGCTATTCAAAGTACAGACGGATGCTAGTGTGGCTGCCTTATTTACTAAATGGTTTAAAATTCATGTTAATATTTATGACCCTCCCTAATATCATATTTATAACACGTGTTCAAAGAAGCATGTGCAGTTATAGCCTGATGGGATGTCCAGTGAATGCACACTTCAGAGTCTCGGCATATATGTCATCTGTACTTTTCGCCTATACTGTTTTATAAAAACTGAAAATTCAGGCATCAAATACCAATCATTTCACATCAGTGTCCAAATTCGAATAAAACTGAGAAATAATTGAAGACCAATTACATGGAAACTTTAACTAGCTTGTGTGTGTGTGTGTGTGTGTGTGTGTGTGGGTTGATTTGTGGTAATCAGGCAGATGCTGCTGTATGAGTCAGCTCATTAGAGGGGGTTAATTGAAATGGTGACTTAGGGCTCAAATATGTGTCAGTTTGTTTGGGACCAACAGCTTTGTAC
The DNA here is from genome assembly GCA_038021265.1 of Cyprinella venusta. Taxonomy (NCBI): domain Eukaryota; kingdom Metazoa; phylum Chordata; class Actinopteri; order Cypriniformes; family Leuciscidae; genus Cyprinella; species Cyprinella venusta. Next base: position 22,790,058 of record CM075868.1, on the reverse strand, counting down.
TCAGAATTAAACATCTAAATCTGTTACTGACCTTTACAAGGCTTGTAGATCATGCACTGCATTGACAAGAAAGTGAGCAAGTTCAAAGGGTTTAAATTGGTTTCACAGATAATGTGTCCTGTTTTGGAGAAAAATGTATATGTATAGCCAGCACTTAAAATAGAACATTTATAGCATTAAAAACTAGATGTACTGTATAATTTCTCAGATTGGTTTCATTATCATTAGTATATTCCACACTTATCCTACTGTTACCAATCTGTCTTCCTTGCTCTTCAGTCTTGATCTTGTGATCTACAATAACACCACATATGTTACTGTTACTGTTTCCATCAGAAGACTGTGTCAATGTAATATTGCTGACATTTTGTTCACCAGTAGTTGATGATTGTAACCTCATTACGGTATGCTTCTCATTAGTTACCACAGTCAGTCCTCCTGACAATATCTCAACCCTGATTGTGAATGGTGCCTGGTCATTGGGTGCCAAAGGAAAGATTGTCGAATTGTAAATCTCCCTTTGTCTTCAGCATGCCGTAAAATTGGCCATTACCCATTGCTTTATTTCTTTCCTAGAAAGGAACAAATCTCTGTCAGAGCCTATTGTGTTTAAAATGGTTTGGCTTTAACGTCCAACTATACAGTATGTCTGAGAAACACATGTGCTACACCTCTGTTAGAGAGGAGAGGAAATAGATAGTACGACACGGTAGCTTCAGTCAAGTCCAATGTTGTAATATATACGTTCTGTACACAGAGTGAACGAGGCATTAGCAATCGTTAACATCCTCCAATCACAAACTGGTACTTAAACCTTCGGCAAAAAGAAAGTTAAACAAAGACTGCATATTGTAATTTAAGGTGCATTTCCCCGAAATGTAATAGAAGTTAAATGCATTTTAAACACAGTCTTTTTATCCTATTAATCTATTTAGCCTCTTTTACAGAAAAATCAATGATTACAGACCATAAGTGTATTTTAAATTTCTCCAGTTTTAAAAAGAAATAACCAAATAATAATCGTATCATAACCAAATAATCATTTAAAGCATTTTTACTTAGCAGTTTTAACTTTCCCCTTTTAATAGACCATTTTAAGTATCTTTTAACACCATTTTAAGTATCTTTTAATTTATATCAACCCTTTTTATGAACCATTATTAGATCATTTTTATCATCCTTATATGCACCTCTGTTTTGGAGTAAATGAGCATTTTACCTTCTTTATTTCCAAAACTAGTGTGTGAGCAAACATCTGAATATTTAATTAGTGCTGCACATGCAAGTTCTCTTGGGATCATGACGTGAGTGTGTGAGGTTGACGTCCTTGTTCTCTTGAGATCATGACATAGTGAGTGCATGAGGCTATCCCTCTGATTGTGAGAGATCCTATTCCTAACTAAAGGAATTTGACATCATCCACGTCTTAACTAAAGGAATCTGAGCAGTACATCCTCAGTCTTTTATCTAAATCATTTCTTCAGTCACACATTTAGTGCTTTGATAGGATAGAATCAGCTACACAAAAGGCATAAACATCATACTTTCTCAGACTCTTGGCATTTCAAATGCTATTTGAAAAAATGCACATTTTGCAGATTCTTAATTTGATGCACACTTCAGAATGTGGAAGTAGTAGGTCATTCATACTTTTCGAAGTCTGTTTTAGTAAAAATACTAGTCTTTAATGTACTACTTTTCACCAATACAGAAGTGAAGTGTACTTTCAGGTGCAGGGCTTGAGTTGGTTAAAAATAATCTGGAAAAAAATGCTCAGAAAAGTGTTTCTGAAAAAGGTTTAGCAGGATTTTTGAATAAAAAAAGTATTTATTTTTGCAGTTACCACTTGATTTGAACTACTTTTGCCTCATATTCAGTGCTTTGATATGACAGATGCTATATGAGGACATAATCACATGATTCTTTCCCAGACTCTTGGCATTTCTAGAACTTAGAAGTTAGAAGAACTTAGACTTAGAAGTTATAATTTCTATTTCTAGAAAAAAAAATCAGATTGTCCATTGAATGCACTCTTTTGGATCTCAAGTAGGAAGGTTATTGTACTGTTTTATAAATTTTGCTAATTCAGACCTACTACTTTTCACAGTTTGGTATGCATATTCGACTTAATATGGTTAAAAATATCTGTGAAAATGGAACAGAAAATGAATTCAGAGATTTTTATTTTATTTTAGTTACTTAATGGTTTAAGTAACTTTTTCAGTGCTTTGATTTGACAGATGCAATATGTGCTACAACGAACATAAACACATGATACTTTCCGTAACCATTTCAAAAACTTAAAAGTTTGTAATTTCTAGGAAAAATACAAATTATGGATCTTTAATTGGATTATATATATATTTTAATGCTTTTACATAATAACAATCAGTGCAACAGTTGTTGTGCAGCCATAATGCAGTATTAGAGGCCATGTCGTGACTCATTTGAAACATCTCTCTTGGTGATGCGCCCAAGCTCTAATGATTTAACCACAACTCATGCTATGCATGACTAGTCTCATTTTTCCAGGCCAGACCTGAGCAGAAGGAGAGCGTCAGCCCCCCTGCAGTCAAAGAACACCTACATGACACTGAGATTCATACAAACCATTTGCTGCCTACATGCAAACATTTACCCACACAAACGCATCTGTTCTGCTGTCACCATTTACTGCGGCAACACCTGTAAACTTGGAGAGCCTGTGGGGAGAACAACATGAATCCTTTGGATGTTTTAAAACAAACAAGCATCTTACTGCATCTAATCTCTGAACTGAGTCAATTAACTAGACGAATCAACTCTTTTTGACATGTTAGATTCATAACGAACTGAAGGAATGTGCAGAAGCTTATTGTTAGAGCATGTGAAGTGAACTAAGGATTTGACTGATGCATGAGGCAAAAATAGCTGACGACTTCGCTGTACGACAGTTTTATCAACCAATATGAAACATGAGAGATAATAGTTTTAATACTTGTTTAATGTGTGTATGTGTTAGCCTACATCCACCTAGTGCCCCATGATCTCCATCAGAGGGCACTGCCTCGACTCCTTTATCTCACCATGAACTACATTTCCCATAGCCCATTGTCTGGACTCGGTTTGATTACTTCCACCTGTGTGTCATTTGCTTGCCAATGTTGCAGATCTGGTTGTTTCTCAAACGGAAGGCTGCATCCTACGAAGGCTGCATATCTCGACTGCCACGTCATCAAATGTTGCTAAAGCCTTCATTTTGCGTCCTTCATTCTGCCTGTTTTAAAGGATGAATCGGATGTATTTTTTTGTGGCACTATATTCCCCACAATCCTTTGCACACATTCCAGATCACAAAAATAAGACTGAGAACAAGTCGGTACTGAGCTTGTCTTTGTTTGTTATGTAAGACAAAAATACGATTTTTGAACATGAAAGTATGTTATCTGTGGTTTTGCTGTAAATGAATCACTAATACTGAACTGACAATACTAATTCACTATATTTCAAGCCAGTTAATATGAAGATTTGTAATAGTATTATTTCTAAATGAAGTTTTATTATTTTCGTGCCGTGACTGTGGGGACGGGAACATGTGTGACGTAGCCAAGCGCTCTTACTAGACCGTCTCATTTAGCGTTTAAATGACACTCCACTTTTTTTGGAAATAGGTTCATTTTACAACTCCCCTAGTTAAACGGTTGAGTTTTACCGTTTTCGAATCCATTCAGCCGATTTTCTGATATTTAGAAGAATATCAGTAACCAGACAGTTTCTGTTCTCATTGACTTCCATATATTTTTTTCCTATATGGAAAGTCTATGAGACCAGAAACTGTCTGGTTAGTGATATTCTTCTAAATATCAGAAAATTCACTGAATGGATTCGAAAACGGTAAAACTCAACTGTTTAACTCTGGGGGAGTTTAAAATGAGCCTATTTCCAAAAAAAGTGGAGTATCCCTTTAATTGCTTAGGATTGTACAAGCCTCAGTAGAACTGAACTATATGGATGCATCTCATTAGGATGCAGCCTTCTGTTTGAGAAACACCCTTCCTCTCATACCTTTGAAGTCTTGTTGATTTAGCAAATGCATTTCTGAGTTTGGTTTCCTGTTCTTTGGTTTTGATCTTCTGCCTGTTACCTGGATTGCCTTGTTTGCCTTATTACCTGTTTCTTGGACTTTGCAAATAGATTAATCTGGTGTGTTTTGGCCTATTGCCTGTTCTTGGCTATATAGATTACCTTGAAATAAAGCTGCGGTTGGATCTTTCACCAAGTCTCAGAGAAGTTTGGTAACAGAATGCATCATAGCTATATCTATATAAAAAAAATGACATGACATAGTATTTTAACGGAAATTGCCATTAACCCTTAAAACACAACCTAATACAATGCTTATTTCAAAATACATGCAAAACACCTTTAATCATCATCATTATTTATAAATATTATTAATACACATTAATCACATTGTGTCCTATTTTTTTACAGTATTTTATATATAATATTTATATAATATTATATATATATATATATATATATATATATATATATATATATATATATATATATATATGTATGTATTAAATATAGTTGGCAAGTTGTACACACTTCACCTTTATTTTCCACAGCTGTAAATCCAATTCATATAGCCCATGATTGTTATGGATATAGGCTATATAATGGATTTTAAGGTTTTTATTTTAAGGTTTTGATAAACATGGTCACCATCCAAATTGCCTCCTGCTGACTGTCTCCATCCTGCTGTGAACATCTAGAGATGGTGGTCTTGGTCCATGTCACAGGATGAGAGGGGCCACATAGTGCATGTCATGCATTTAAATGTTTATTGTGAGCACTGGGCTAGCAGCATTATGTGAATGAGCCTGGAAAAAGCCGATAAAAATTGATAAACATTCAAGCCTCTGAGCATCATATGCTGCTTTGGTGTTGGTATCTGCATTCACATAGTGACTCAAATGTTTGCGAGTATTTTGCGTAGCCTTACCGAAAATCACTTTGGGTTCAACATCATCCAAGGTCTAATAGATGTCACAGCAGAGATGAATAAACGCCTTTATGTTGTTATAATAGCCTATTTAGGTTTAATAATAAATAATGATGAAATATATTTTCTTATGAAAGGCTGTAATAAGTGATTGGTCGAAAAATAAATAGATTGTAATAAGTGAGAGATGGATTAAGTATTATGTAGGCTAAATGTGTTCCAGACTGAAAATCAAATGTGAAATAAATTTTATTTTTCCAGAGTTTGGCAAATCAGAGAATCACATCACGTGCAGTGCCTCCTCGTGCTCATTTTAGATGATGACAGCATGTTGAGATCATGCGGATGACGTTATGCTGCTAAACTGCAACTGCAAGTGATACAGTCATACAGTAAGACGTTCGTTTTAACCAATTATTACTCTGTTGAAACAGTTACGATAGTGTATATAATTAAAAAATACCACATTACTGATTGAAGTGTGATAATTTCAACTTTACCTTCAACTATATTTTCTGTTCTTATGTCGGAAGCGTTTAGGAATTAAAAATAAAGAAATTAACATTATAATGGAGGGGCTATGTTTTGAATACCTCTATTTACTCTATTCCAGTGAAATTCATATTCGGGTAGGCTTACTGGCTTTCCCATTAGCCCTATCCGAATATGAATTTCACTGGAATAGAATAAATAGAGGTATTCATATATTTCCTTAAGGAAGGTGTGTACATAAAAATGTTGTAGACTTTCTTTTCCTTGCCAAAAATGAAACAATGAAGATGGTTATGGTGTGACGCAATAGGCTCCGTAGATGTTGCCCCTCCCTCCGCCGGGAACTCACAGACTGAGCACAGCGGCAGTGCTCGAGTTCAGGATGCCGAGCTCTGGAAACATTCAGAAAGTAACACGCCTCTCCTAGTCTGCATAACCGACTACAGACATTCCTTATTACAGGAGGAAGAGTTTACCTCTGGATCTGTAGCTCATTTTTGTGTGGAGTAGGACACGGAAGACTTTAATAAGATAGTTGGATCAAATCTGCAGAAGTGCGTTTCAGGTGAGACGTTCTTCACATATTTCACACTTGAGTTCAAGCGGATGATAAAGGCATCCGGCAGCGTTTAACGGCAAAACTGATCGATCACTTCTAAGTCACTTCATCTGCCTTGTCATATTTTAATCATAAAACCACGTTGACGTTTTCATTCATTTCCTATTTGTTTAGTCACCTTTTATAATTCAGTAACATTGTGCGCGTTTATCAATACTCTACATGTTCCTAGTGACCAGTCTAATGTATTTAGCCTATATAGTACACAGACACGATTCATGTTGTGTTTTTAATATATGAGGCAGTATAGCCTACACTTTTTTTCTTGGGGTTTCCTCCTCCATCTGTGTCGGGAGAAACCTCGGTGTCTTTGTGTATATGATGTCAATCAAAAACCCAATTCGTGAATGAATTGATAGTAAATAAATTGGTCTGAGCAGTTTGTGAGTCATTAACTCACTGAACGGATTAATTGAACTGGGAATCATCTCTTTCAGACATGTCCGATTCATTATGAGATGAAGGGCTGAGCTGAGTTCCATCATCATGTAACTGATGGTGCGAAAGTTATGTTTATGACATAAAAAATGTAAATTCATTAATACAAGCATACACATTATATTTAGATGCTTTGTTTGCATAAAATGGTATAGAATTTACAGCCTAAACATACAACCTCTCCAAAAAACAGTCGACAATAAACCTTTAGAGACAGCTAGGCTTTATGTCGAGCGTCACGTGACCAAACCGGAAAACGGGTCTCATCGCATCCGCTTGTCATAGAAAGTGTTAACGGCCGTAAGAACTGACTACGATATCTATGGATTTGTAAGGTAATCAGCTAACCTACCTATTTCACTTTGTTATTGGCGTTTTATTCCATTTAAATATCTAAACGTTACTGTGAAGAATAAAAAATATAAAACGTTTAAATATCAATCTGCACACATGTGAGGGATATTGGTTATGCTAATCTTTATCGCTCCTTTTAAGTTATCTTGATTAAAACCGCAAAAAATTTCATGAAGCACATACAAAAGATCTGGACCGGAAGCGACGAGACCCGTTTTACAGAGAATGCGGAAGTAAGTTGTGCATAAAGCCTATTGTGAGCTATAAGGTTGTTAGTAGGCCTAAATTCTTTTTTTTTTTCATGGAATATTGCTATTTGCAGTGTTTATTATAAATATTTGTCTGTCCACATTTTTTTAAAGTCATAATCTTAATAACTTCCCCTCCCTCTTGAAGCCACCTCTAGTCTCCTCATTGATGATGTGTTTTTCGGTGTGAGGGTGGGACAACCTGAGATCACAGCAATAGCAAACCACAATGTTCCAACAACCCAGTTAGTTCCTGACAGACAAAATAAAGTTTGGGCCTACATAAGGTGCTGAGGAGCCTTACTGAACCACTGAAACCACTAAAAAAGCCTTTTCATTTGCCAAAAATATAATTAAAAAAATTTTCAGTACAAACAAGCAATTCAAGCTCAGGTGAGAAAATGTAATGCAGAATTAACTGAACACATTCCATTCCATAAATAGTAACTTACTCAATTAGTTACTTTTTTAGGGAGTAACGCAATATTGTAACATTACTTAGAAAAGTACATTTTCCCTATACTGCTGATTTTCAAAAAATGTTTTACTTCAAATCAAAGTTTGTTACCACCTTGTAGCTTTTTGGTTTGGTTCTTGGCTTTTATAACTCTTTCATGAAGACTTTTTGAAAGATCCCTATTGAAAAATTACTTCTGGAACCAAGGCCGCTAAAGAAGAAGAAGCCTTTTGATTTTTTTTTTTACTGGTTCTTTGAAAGGAACCACTTGAACGAATCAAGGTGTATGTTTCGTACTTTGCATTGCATGACAGTTCAGAAAATAATAAAAGGAGTGTATGGATTCCAATTTCTTATCAACTTTGATGGGTTGATAAGTTTCTGATCCTCTAATTAAAAGGCATTGTAATTAAAATGGTTAATGATCTGATTGGTCTAGTAACTGAAAGGTTGTATGTTCAAACCCCTTAACAGCTTTAATTATCTCTATTGTGTCATCTGAAGTTGGTCATTTGGGGGTAAACATCTATTGGTTTGATTTTTTTTTGCCCAGTTCTGTAGCATTTCATTTGATAAACACCTGTGGGTCCAATGGAGGGTACAATTCCAGAACATGTGGACTCTGTTTTGAATGGCTTTACTACAAAATTTTCCCACATTGCAATAATCAAACCATTTCTTATTTGTTTTTTTCTGTCAGCTTCAAGACATTAGTTTCTTTCTCATGTATCTAGCTTTAAATATGCAACTTTGCAGCATAATGAAAGCATAAAAGCGAGCAGCTGGATATAAACTTATACAAATAGATGGTAGCAACTGTGACATTCAACATTTTTTTTATCATATTTATAATAATATCAAACATGTATGATAGTGTATTGTATAGCATACGCATACCGTTTTATTGTCCGTTTTATATTCGCATTTGAAGTGTCGGAGCGGGACAAATAGCTTGCGTGTATAGGGCTGGGTCTTGATTCCGATGTCTTGTTTCGATTCCCGATTTGCAAGATTTCCATTACACGAGAGTAGATGTTCACTACATGCTGATTTGTACTCGGCTTTCGCCAAGATAAGCACAAATTAAGACGTAGCTTTACAGTAAACTATGCTTCTCCATCCATTTACGCTTCTTTCCATATGGTGGTGTGACTCCCCTTCTGTCCGGCGTTAACGGCTACAGTGTACTTGGCGCGTCAACACACATGACGCGTGTGGTCTCCCCAGTGGAACAGCATGAAAACCGTCTGAATTGAGCTGTGTAGAGGACATCTCTAGGGTCTTCAAGTGGGCACCTTCCATCCTCAGTGTTTCGTCGACTAGCCCACGACACCTCAAGAGGGCTCAACAGTGACTCTGGTGTCCCAGAGTCACCGCCCTCCGTCCCGCGACTCAACTCAGCCCAGCTTACTGACCTCTACATCCCTCATCCTCCTGCTGCTGAGACCTAACCACAATCTCACAATCTCTCCACAATCCAACCATACGCACCAACCCGTTTTACTAAGGCTGTCGAGCCCTACTGGTGCATTAAAGCAGTTTCAGTGGCAACGGTTCCGAAATATACACAGGAACGTAATGACTGTAAATACTATGCAACCTATACGAATAAACCAACAGACCCTTCAAGTTTTCCAAGAACGTCTTCTGAGGAACCGGGTTGTAGAGTGTGCCACAAAACCTCAACAAACCACTTCCACTGGATAAACCCGGACTCTTCATCCTCACTGTTCTGCTTCATTGGCCAGATGAGCATATCACAGTTTCTTCCTCTGATATGCCTCATCTACCGCATCCTCCTATGGCACTGTTAACTTTATCAGTTGAACAATACGTGCTAATCCAGACCACAAAACAATATTTGGTCGTAGGTTAGTGGGGGCAATCTCAGGTGGAAAAATAAGCCGTTGATCAAGATCAGCCAGAATCTTCCAGCCCCTAGCAGCTTCTAGTTGTCCTGTGCGAGAATTGGTGCTACTCTTGCCTTCCAATGCTAAAGCCAAACATTGCAGTGGTTAAGAGCCACCTTGCATCCTGTCAAAATGCGCAAGATCTTAATTCGATTTGATTCTCTATTTTCGATTTGTTATTTTTTGTTGTTTGTGCAGCCATGCTCTTGCGCTTCAATGCTTAAATTGGCAAGGCTTGAAAACGTGTGCAAATTATAAACTTTCGTGTCCATGCAGCACTGGTCCGGTCTGGACACTGACGGTGTCCTTTAACTGTCCAGAACGTCTTTCAAGCTAAAAGGCAATCTTGGATCCACTATGTTCAGCACTGAATAAATCTCAGTGTCCCTGCTGTAACAATGGCGCGTGCTAGGTAAAAAAGAGAATGACGTCTAGTGTAAAAGACTAATAATAAGATTAACGTCAGATATTATCTTTAATGTTTGCGGGAATACATATGGAAAAAATATCGTTTCATGGCTTTTGAGAATCGATATCGAATCGACCACCTAAAAAAATAGATATCGGATTGACCACATTTTAAAATGCCCTATAGTGTCAAAACAAACTCCATGAGGTTTCAGTGATCGTTTTTATTTCGCCTATGGAGGCCGCTCTTGTACAGTATGAAGACAGCAGCCCCATCTCAGCCGCTCTAGCAAGGGACAAAATGTATTTTTGGTATGGCAAAAGCGATCAATCGGTCAACCTCTATTTAACCCTCCTGTTACCCTCAAATCTGATGACTTTTTTATCCACTGGGGTCAATTTTTTTTTTACAAAGGATTGTCTCAGATAATTTATGTCTTTGTTGACTACTTATAACCTTTTAAGTTGACATCCACCCAACACCCCCTTCCCTACCCCACCTAACCCCTGATACATCCTGAATACTCATTGCGCGGCTATGGACAAATTTACAAATAAACATTAAATCTTACTGATTGACCTAAAATTGGAAAAGTATATATATATATATATATATATATATTTGTTTTTTTATTTGTTTTATTATCTTTCTGTATAGATTTTGTAATCTGTAACATTTGGAAAGAAAAACTATTTATTTTATCGAGGATAGTAACACAAGTTATGTTTGGGGTCAGTCTTGCAAAAATTATGTTTTCCCCTCCCCCATGCCAAGGGAATCATCATAGTTCTCGCAAAAAATGCTGTTTTTCCATCCTCATGGCACAGGAAAGAATTATTAGTTCTCATGAGAATTATGTCACATGTCATGTGAACTACTAGTGGTTCTCGCAATACTACAGATATGGTTATGTTTGGTTAGAGCCCTAAAACAGAAGGATGTTTCTTGAATATGATATTGAATATGCAAAATTACAATGAACATTATAAATTCAAATTATAACATGTTATAGTGACATCAATAAAACAACCAAAACAAATGTGTGTGAAATTTTAATATTTCTTAATATTTCTTTAATATTTCTAAGAGCCTGGGGTCAAATTGACCCCAAGGAACACCGATGCTACAAAATGTGTACAGGACTTTTAAAGGGTAATTTTATATTTACAGAGTTGTCCCCATTAAATTAGGAAAAGTCATTAAATCTGAAGCAAAATAAATAAATAAATAAATAAAATGATATATTTACAGATGTTAAACCTTGAATGGAGTCAAATTGACCCCAAGGATAATAGGAGGGTTAATATGTTCCAGCATTTCACCTTTTGATATTTGTTTAGGTGAGCATTTGGTTTTATGTTGTTGACACAAAATTGAACATCATCAAAGTTGTTTTGATATTTGATAGGGAATTGTATATGAATATATATTATGTTATCACAAGAGCCTTCATGGAAAAAGGCTTTACGTAAATTGGCACTTGGCTTTTCTCCCTCCATATTCATGTCTGATTTGTTTTTATGTCAGATTATCTTATGTCAAGTTTGGTTCAGCAGCTGGCTCTAACAGATGGTGTGGAAAACATTGCATTATGGGGTCTGTAGTGTTATATTTGCTGAATGAAAGTCAGGTAACGAAACACTGGTATTGATATTTTTTATACATTGACTTTGTTCACTTGTGTACTGGCCGGAACATCATTGCATAATTGTGGCAAAACAGGTTTCTGATTTCACAATATTCCTTATAATAAAATGCCAGGAAATGGTTAAACATGGGCGTTGCTGTCGTTAACATGTTTGCGCAGGCATTTAATCAAAACAGTAATTCGCTTTGTTAATTTATCTTAGAATTTAAATACATCCACTGGCTGAGAAAATAGGATTCAGGGAAGCATGTCGTGCTCGTCATTGATTTGAACAAGAAAGGTGACTTGCCTCATCAGAGAGAGTATGCCATCAAAACAAATATGGTTAGAGCAGAGTAATTCATTCTGAAACTGGTGTCATATTACTGCCTGATACGTGAAATGTGTGGCAAAAACTTTTTGCCTGCTCTCTTTTCCACTAAGTGACTCAGGAATGAAGTCTGTGTCCCTTAAGAGAGTCAAACTATGCCTACGCTTTTCTTCTTCAGTGTTTTCACTAATTGAATTTGTCTGTCTAAGAATTTTCCCACACAGAGTGTCGTCACCATTCCTCTCTTATTCTCTCTCATTGCAGGCTCCATCACTCCACCAAGAAGAGAAATGAAGCTCACGATTAAGTGAAATGATGCAAGTATCTCTTGAGGCATATGACTATTACTTGACATTGATTACTCATTTCCTAATGGTTAATGAATTCTTAATGAGAGGGAATTTGCATTTGTGTAATTTGGTTGAGTTGTTTTGTTTTGGAGTATGTTAAACTAGCCATGTGATATCGCACACATTTCATGCAAAGAGTTTGATGACACATTCTTTTAATTGTCTTTCTTATCATTTTCCAAAGTAGCTTATGGGGAGAGGCGTGCTAATTACTTTTAATAAATCTCATAGACTAGAGTTGAACTGTACTGTGTATCGGCACCAAATTTCTTATTGGCTGATATTTTATTGGTAACAGTACCATTTATCAGTTTTTTGTCTTATCACAATATTGTGAATGTTTAATATTGTGGTGTATAAATGTGCATGTTAATTTACCTTTGTCCTCAACCACAGCTAAACAAAATAATATATCAATAATTTAATTACACTGTTTAATGTAATCTTTACTTTAGCAAATTTTTCATACTGCACATTATAATGTTAATTTAAAATGATTGATTTTGTGTGTTTTTTTTTATACAAAAAAGTATCAATGTATCAAAAGTGTCAATGGCCATAACATTAAAATAATTATCGCCTTATCGGTGTCAGTAAGAACTGTTATAATAGTGCAATTAAAAATGTTTCTTTATCAACTGATTGTAATGTTGAAGTACTAAAATTACTAAACGTAAATGAATATAAATGAAAAAACTACAGTAAATAGAAATATTAAGAAAAATGACAAAAGCAAATAACAAAATGACTAAATCTTAAATTAAAATGAAATGAAAATAAAAGCTTATTCAAAACATGAATACAAAATATATATAAATAAAACTAAAATAACACTGCATAGCAATAACCTACTGTAACATTGTGATACGTTTCAATTAGTACTACTCACGTTTTATTTATAAAATGTTTAAATCTTTGTAATTTTGTTTGGAAGCCTTGTAATAAAACAACAACAGAAATCATTTGAATTAGGCAGTTTTGGACTTTAATGTATAGTGAGTAAACTAAACACTGTCACGCTATTTGAGCTTAAATGAACACTCCACCGTTATTTGTTTTAGTTTGGCAGTGCCACCGCTAGCTTAGCTTAGCATAATGAATGGAATCCTTTGTTGCCAGCTAGCATGTCGTGAGTAGAAGTGATAAAAAAACCCCTTACCCCCTCCCCCTCCCAATGTAGATAAAGACTAGGTGATTTCCTAGGGCAGAGATATCACACAACACCTGAAATCCCCCAACTTCCGTCAACATACCGGCGTGAATAGTTGCTGGCTATTTTTCCTACAGTAGACATAGTGAATGGCTATAAACATGGCAATTCATAGAGAGATGAAAAGGGTGACTTCTTAGACAGTCAAGATCCAGAAACACACCTCCATGAACCAGAGTTTTCAGAAGAGGAGCTGCATTCTTTGGAAATATAACAACAGGAGGAGGTGGTTGCGATCGCTCAACAGCCTGAGGATGTGAGGATGAGAGCCAACATGAATTGGTGGTGTGAATGTATGCCCTTTGCTTGTTCTCACAACCTTTTGCTATGCAGGCAAATACCATGTTTGCTGTAACTTCTCAAACTCAACACAATCCAAAAGTGAAGATACTCGGCGCAGGTCACGCCGGTATGTTGACGGAAGTTGGGGGATTTCAGTTGTTGAAATCTTCCAACTTAAGATCTCTGCGCCTAAGTAGCAGTGCTTCGCCTCTGCTTCACCCCAATATAGACCCAAGTCAATATTTGCCTAGGAAATCGCTTAGTCTTAATCTGCATTGCTATTTGTACTCATTGTGAATACACAGGCCACAAGAAGTAGTCTTTTTTTAAAATATTTTTTTTAATCACTTTTACTCATGACATGGTAGCTGGCAACAAATGATTCCATTCATTGCACTAAGCTAAGCTAGCGACGGCGCTGCCAAACTAAAACAATGCATGCACTGAGACAAGAAAAGAGTTTTCCCACCTATCTAAATGTAGGAAATACGGTGAATAAGCCCTATTTAAAAAACAAACAAACAAAATAAAACAGTGGAGTGTTCCTTTAAAGATTTGACCATTCCAGCATAGAAGATAGTGAGTCATATCCTTACTGAACCATTTCACAGATGTCCTTTCTTTCCCACAGGTTTATGTTTATCACGCTTACGATTCTAGCGAATTTCATTACCGTTTCACAAGGTGAGTCGTTGATGCATTTACTGCAACTACTTTGCAGAAATGATACTTCCTGTTTTCATTCAAATTCTCTGTGTTAGCCTGACCCGCTATCTAAGGTCTTCACATTGTTTTCCATTTCCCATTTGCTGTGGAGGCAAAGACCTACAAAACATGCTGGACACCCACCAGCTGTCAACAGTCCCTCTGTCCTTCTCAGAGATGCATTAGTGTGGGTTATGCTTGAGCGCACAGAGTGCAGGAGGCTGATGAATGGACGGAGAGATAGGAAAAGGCAGAGAGATAGTGAGAGAGAGATATAGATTGAAAGTAAGGGCTGGAGGAGGGTGGTGATTACACCCACATCATGAATCAGACTATAAACCTTTAACGGCCCCCCAGGGGTGTCACGTATAGACAGATGTACAGAGGAGAAAGGGCCACAGGCCTTCAAAAACACTGGTAGCAAGGTGAAGTGTATTGTCATTTAATTTTGTTGTTTTCTGCCAAATGAATGAATGTAAATGGATAGGGATGCACGATACAGCAGTGCCATATTGATTATCGGATGATGTTGGAATTTTATTAGTTAATAACATAACATTATGCCACCTGAAGGGCAAAACGAGGCTTACCTCAATTGCCAGCACCTTAAAGAAGTTAGAGACATCACCCACCTCTACTGTAAAGATGGAAACTGCAACGATGCCAAAAGTGTAAATGCATTTGATTGTTGAAAACATATGTAAAGTTTACTATTTCCAAAAATCCAAAAATATAACATGTGAGAGCATGTTATAGGGTATATGTAATGTTATAGCCAGATACGACGTCGCTACTGCAGCACGCATTACCGCAGATGAGAAGCTGAACATCTATTCATCAAGTCAACGAGCAAACTATCACTAATCAATGTGAAAGTCAGTCTCAGAAGTACAGTAACACACAATCATTATCATTAAAAGTAAAGATCTTACCAGTACTTGTTCCGCTCTCTCTTATTGCGTTCTTTGGTTTTGATTATAGCTGATGACCTGCTAGCTGATCTGTTTGCTTTCGGTGACGTGCACTAAAAAAACATTTATGTGACCAGGTGTAAATGGAACCGTTTTGATAAATCAGCTATCCGATCTGAGAAAACGTATTAAGCGGCCAGGTGTAAACAGCCCATTTGTTAGTCATGTGACTGAAAACTGAACAACACAGTAACTCAAATGATGGCATTATTTGGGCCGGGGATATGATCTTACCGCCCAATGACAGATGGGGGAGTGTTCGGGAAACTTGTTTGAGAATAGTCATTATTTTTGTAGTTCCATTTGTTGCAGAGAGTTAACACACTACATTTAATATATTAAAGGGTTAGTTAACCCAAAAATGAAAATTCTCTCAGTATTTACTCACCTTCGTGTTGTTCCAAACCTATGTGTTTATTTGTTCTGCTGAACATAAAGGAAGATATTTGGAAGAATGTTTCAACCAAACAGATCTCAATCCCTATTGACTACCATAGTAGGAAAAAATACATACTATGGTAATCAATGGGGAATGAGATCTGTTTGATTAAAACATTCTTACTAATATCTTTCTTTGTGTTCAGCAGAACAAATAAACACATCGAGGTTTGGAACAACATGAGGGTGAGTAAATACTGACAGAATTTTCATTTTTGGGTGAACTAACCCTTTAATCATGCTCTTTATTGAGACAAAAAAACTTAAAGATGTTATGATTTTCTTAAAATAAGTGTATGCACACACTCAAGGTAAAAAAGACTGTCTTTGTCTGGAAATATATGATAGCTCACCTATGTTGGAGTTCTACACAAGTTGTGTTGTCCTTGAGCAGCTTTCAGATGAATGTTCAATTCTGAGCACTTCAAAGAATTGAATCTGTCTATAGATAAGATGTTTTTTTTTTCTTATAAATGACATTGGTACTGCCGATTGTTTATTTTTCCCATTGCTTGATTGTTCTTTTTGAACAGTATTGACTCACGTGGAGATCCTTGTGTTTCAGGTCTTGCTGCTCCGAGTCCTTCACATGGCAGGGGTGGTGTTTATGAAGACCAGAAGTGGACGTCTCTGCTGTGTTGTGAGCTGCCCTTTGCTCAGACAATTGACAGTGGTCTTTCAGAACACCCTGCAGAACCGTGTCAGCTGTTAAATGCTTCAAAACCGGAATCCTCTAGTAAATCACTCACCCTTTCTGGTAAATTCATCATGTCTTACAGTCATTGTTTTTATTCATTGATAGCTGTATTAACCCACTGGGGACCAAAAACGCGTCCCTGCGTTTTGATTGTTTTTTTTTTTCACATAGCTGCAACAAAGACTTAAAATTGTCCGTTATTAATGGTTATAATCTTATCAAAAATTGTATAACCACGCATAAACAATATTCTCTTAAAAATACAAACATGTACATACATGTTGACCATATATTATGGTAGCCCAGTCTGTGCTATATAGAGTGAATTTACCCCTTTGCTATTAATATTATTTATAAATTTATTTATATATTATTTATAAATAACTGAAAAAAGCACGGATGTCAGTGGATGTCAAAACATCCCAAGGACCCCAAATAGCCCTTGGTCCCCAGGGGGTTAACACTGGCATTTTAGGAATAAAGAAAAATTACATAAAAGTACAAGTTTTTTTTGTCCATGTTTGCAAAAATGTTGGAGTAGCATTATTTATTGATAGTCACAGCATTGTCGATCATCTGAGTAAGCTGATAATATGTAATTGTTTTTTTATTGGTAAAATGTAATTGTCTTTTTATTGGCGAAGAGCTATAAAATTCATTTAATTTGTCTTTATCAGTGTTCTGTCGGCATTCTGTCAGTTTGTTGTTTACGTTTTGACGTCAGTACCAGAGAAAGGTTCAATACATTGAATTTCCTTTAAATGTTTTCTTGCTCTGTCAGGAAAGATACAATTTTTTTTATAAAAAGTTGATTTTAGATAGTTATCAGCATTCTGTTCTACATAAACTAACATTCAAACGTCTGGAGTGATTCTTTTTTTTAATAAATATTTTTTTTTGTTCAACGAGGATGTATTAAATTGGTCAAAAGGGACAGTAAAGACTTTCAGAGTACATTGTTACAAAAAATTCTATTAAATGCGATTCTTTTGAACTTTCTTTCTTTAAAGAATCCTGAAAAAATCATCATCCTTTTTTCCTTCTAAAGTATTAAGCAGCACAACTGTTTTCTTAGATAATAATAAGAAATGTTTATTGAGCCCCAAATCAGCATGTAAGAATGATTTACTGTTTTAATTGTATTTTTTATCAAATAAATGTAGCCTGAGTGAGCAAGTGACTTTGAAATCTAAAATCTTACAACCCCTTTTGAACGGTAGTGTTCAAAATAAATGATAGACAATATGTGAGTTAGTCTTGCCACTTTAATTTCTCAAAAAAGCTGTTTAGTTTATATTTGCTTGAGATGACCTTGTCCATTAAGCGAAGAAGTCTTAGCTACAGCTATGAACCAGAGAGACCCCTCCAGACAAGTAGATGGGTTCCAATACACATGCTAATCAATTCTCATTACTGTCTCTTCTGTGCAGTAGGCCTCAGGACAAAGTCCACTAGTAAATGTAGATTTAAATGTAAATAAGTTAGGGTTTACAATCCTATTAAAGTGTGAATGAGCTGTTCAGAAATAGAAAATGAATCAATACAAATACTCAGATTTAGATGCTTATTTTTCATAACATTTTAAAGCATTCATAAAACTCAGTTTAAAGAAAAAATAATCCCCAGATACTTTTACTGGACTCCTGCAAAAGCGCAAGTATAAGATTAATTTGATGTTTCAATGCACCGTGTTTTCATGTTATTTGCACACCATTTAATGAGCCTGTGTTCTGACATGAATAATTTGCAGATGTTCTTTCTAGAGGCTTCTAATTGCGATAGGCTCTGATGAAAGAAGCTAACAAGGGAATGCAATCTCTTTTCAGGAAACTGTTTGGACATCCTGTGCTGGCTTGAAGGTGAACGGACAAATCTGATTTGTAATGCAAAGAGCCACAGAGCAGCAGCCACAGCCAGTCTGTTCAATGTTAGTCGTCAACAATTAATGTGAGTCCTCTGTTTTCATTCTGCTCTCCACATACTGATTGGTTGAATGGCTGCTCCCACAAATTAAGTGTGTATGTGGGGAGATTATGCAGATGATGTATAATACATCTCGAGACTATACTATTAATGGTCAACTTTCATATTCATTATTAATTCATATTATTTATTTTTACCCTATATAGATAATCTGACTTATTGCTGATTATTTCCCCTGTGAAAAATATTATCCCAAACGTACTGTAGGACACCTATGATGAAGCTACTGTTATTTATGTTGTTTAAGAGTTCCTAGGAGTTTATTGTAGTGTTGTGGGAACAAAATAAGCATTAATGATTGTTTACTCTTTTTTGTTTTTCATTTTAGTCTACAGATGGATATACTTTCTGACAAAAACCATCCTGCTCAGTGTGCGGGGGAAGATACTGCCACGTGCTCAGTTTCTCTTCATGGCAATGATGCAACTGTCTCGTTGACCCTCAGTATATCTGTGAATGGGACTACTGCACTGTCACCGAAGATACAAATCAGCACTTATCATCTAAGTAAGAATTTAATTTTGATTTTAAGTTATTTTAAGATTTTATTTTAAAGTATCATCCATCCATCCATCCATCCATCCAGCCATCCAGCCATCCATCCATCCATCCATCCATCCATCCATCCATCCATCCATCCATCCATCCATCCATCCATCCATCCATCCATCCATCCATCCATCCATCCATCCATCCATCCATCCATCCATATATACTACATTCATTCATCCATATATACTACATTCATTCATCCATTCATCCATCCATCCACATCCATCCATATTTCCTTCTTTCAATGTCAATGTCAATGTCACATTTATTTGTATAGCACATTTTCAAGGCCAAGGCCTACCAAAGTACTTCACAGTAAAAAAAAGCACAAAAATATTAAACACTTTCCTATGCATGTTTACTTTGGAAGCTATAAAGTTACTAGTACTGCTGAGTTTCCTTTTGGCAAAATGCACTGCAGATTCAGGTTTTTCATATTTTTACATGTAGGTCTTAAATATGGTCTCATATCACTAACCTTTATTGGGGACAACTGCTAAATTCCTTTTATTTTATCTGCTAACTCAAGTAGAAATGGGCAAACATTTCAATTACAGTTTATTATTATTGTAAGTGATGATTATTTATTTACTAACCGAGTAAAATCTTATGGTAATCTGACATAAATGATCATATAGTCAATCATTATTAATTTTTTTTTTGTCGTGGAAATATTTTCGGAAGTAAAATTAATTTTCACATTTATTTGTAAATGCGTCATTCTAGCTTAATTGTTACTTTAAAACATATGTTTAAAGTATGGAGACCGATGCCAGGCCAACAGGAGTTTTTTTAGGGTGTGTTTGTTCTTCGGGCCGTAGAATACACATCTCTCACAAGTGGTTTTCCAGGCAATAGAATTTCCCAATGCCATGGTTAAATGACTTAGAGGTCCAAACCTTTAATCAATCTCTTCGATTTCTTTTGATTGAATAAATTAAAATGTATTCTTTTTTTTATTTTATTTAAAGAAATTAAATAATTAAAGTATTAAAAGCGATTTTGCACTTGAACAAATATTGTCCTTTTGTCAAATATTCTCATAAGACCAGTTACATCCTAAATTAAATTAAATAGTTGTGAGAAAATGAGATATGCATCAGATCTGTGTCATCATGTGCAGCAGTGGCAGATCCTAAAGTGACAGCAGCCTAATAAACCATTTACTGCCTTTTATCAATGTCAATCAAAGAACAAAGAAAATTCTAGCTTTAATAAGGATTCATCTATAATTAATTTATAATTTATGCAGTTGACAATGAAATGTTACAACTATGATGTTTTTAATCGTGATTAATTACAGAAAAAATGTGTATACATATATGTAATGTATATATATATAATATATATATATATATATGAATGGACTGTAGTCTGTTCTTAGAACTTGCTTTAAAGGTTCACATTATATACAATATAGTAATTTCTTAAGTATTTAACAACAGAATGTACACAGTCCACTTTGACACTGTTTTCATATTTAACACTGCAAAGCTGTTTGCTTTAAAGCATTCTATTGTATAAAGTGCTATATAAATTAACATAATGTGACTTGACTGGAGTATCGAATTGCATAGCTAGTGGAAACATATTCATATTGCTATGATCAGATGCTTTCTTAACTACTTTTTTCTCACAGCTGTTATTTTTGTTGCATGTTTATTTTGTCATTGAGAGGAAAGCGTGCGGCACATATTTACATATTCATTTAACTGCTTCTCTCAGCAGCGCGGATGACGTTGGGATGTTATTTGAGCTCTTATTCAGTATGTTTCCTGATATTGCAAACAACATGACTTTTGTCAATCTCCTTAGTGCCTTTATTAGCAAAAAATGAGCCAAAATGAGTCCCCACTTTGGCTCTGTATAATTATTTTGTCTTCCGTTGGTGGCGACTATTTAGCTGAGTTTGCTAATGCTAACATTAGCAGTGCATCCTTGTGGTTCTCCCTGTTACAGTTTATGTTCAGCAATGGCAACAATGGCATCTAGGGGTCGAGGATCCACTGCCACGAATCTTGAAAATAAACAAATATATATATCAATACAGATTTTTAGGAATCGCCAAAAATAATTCTGCAATATTCACGTGTATCAGGATTTTCTTATACCCCTTAGCCAAAAATCTTGACCATCAGCTGTCAAATTCCAGAAAGGAAACTAAAATAAAACAAAACTATAAAAAAAACATCACTTTCACTGAAATTTAAGTCGTTATTCACCGAAAGTCTTGCTTGACTGACATGGTCACTATTTAATTTCCTTGTATGGATTCTACAAAATAACTGTGTTCCATAGAGCAAAGAAAGTACCATAATGAAGGCGAGTAAATGATGACAGAATTGTCTTTTATGTTGCTTAATTTCACTTTTGAAGTAAAAAGAATTGAAATATACATAATGTGTCTTTGTTAATCAATCTTGTTGTATCTGTACAATAATAATACATTATGTTCAAAGTTTAATTTATTTGGGTGAACGTTTCTTTAAGGTTCAATATCAAGAGAACAAGTTGTCCTGACAATTTCACTTCCTTTCAAGTACATTGGACGTGTGCTGGAAAGAAGTGAATGAGAAAAATCATTAAATGAATAAAAAGTCCAATTAATGTAAGCCTATTTGTATTAAATGCAAGAGCAGAAGCCATTTACTGTATAATATGTTAGTGTCAGTGAGGCGGTGTTTTTAGAAGATAATGCCTGTTAATAAAGACTGCCTCAACTGATTGCTATTAATGGTATTGCCATTATTCAAATAAAGAAAATTGCTTAACCCCCCTCCCTTTTTTTTAACAAAGCGGTGGCTGCTGCCTGCTGAGGCCATCTTGTTCTAGACAGACTTAAATGCTGTCTGCAGAACAAAATAATATTTGAATTTGAACAACTACATGTATGTTTTTCGCAATACTAGCTAAAGGAAAAACATGGATTTGTTCTTAGTTTTGCTCTCATACTCTCTTAAAGGGTTACTCCACTTTTTTTGGAAATGGGCTCATTTTACAACTTCCTCAGATTTAAACACTTTCGTTGAGTTTTACCATTTTCGAATCCATTCAGCCGATATTCTGATATTTAGAAGAAAACCAGTAACCAGACAGTTTCTGGTCTCATTGAATTCCATATGAGACCAGAAACTGTCTGGTTACTGATTTTCTTCTAAATATCAGAAAATCGGCTGAATGGATTCGAAAATGGTAAAACTCAATGAAAGTGTTTAAATCTGAGGAAGTTGTAAAATGAGCCCATTTCCAAAAAAGTGGAGTATCCCTTTAAAGAAATTCAGAAGTTCACCCAAAAAAGTACATTTGCTACTAAAAATCATCTACTGGATGGCCCGTGGTTTGAGTAAATTAACAGCAAATTTTCATTTTTGGGTGAAGTACTCCTTAAAGGGTTAGTTCACCCAAAAATGAAAATTCTGTCAGTATTTACTCACCCTCATGTTGTTACAACCCCGTAAGACCTTTGTTCATCTTCGTAACACAAATTAAGATATTTAAGATATTAAGATCACTCCTGCATACTAGTCCATAGGGTTCTTGAGGGAATGACATTTGCTGGCATCTAAAAGTCATTAAAGACATCGTTAAAATAGCCCAAGTGACTACAGTGGCTCAATTTTAACTTTATCAAACGACTAGAATACTTTTTGTGCGCAAAAACAAACAAAAATAACGACTTTAAACCCTTTAAATGTTGATCACATACTCTTGATGTCTCTTAATGATTCATATTCGGCCAGGCCTTTCTAGAATGAACGAATTTTATTTTCATGTGGAATTGGTTTTGCTGAAGATGATGCCAGTCTTTGAAAAATGGGGATTCCCCTTCGAAACTGTGGAGTGTAACTGGTGATTTTTGCCAAATTAACACCCTCCACCACTTTCTCTCAATGTGTGGATTCCCCACCCTCAGACAAAGGTCAAAGACACTCTCAAAAACAAAATCTCATAAGGATGATTAAAAAATAAAATTATAATACATCATGAGACGGCGTTCTATCTTTAGGATGTCTAGACGGTTGTTGGCCTCATAGGCTTTACTAGTTGTTGTTTTGAAATAACATGAAGTTAATTATTCATCAGTATTACTTATTTTTAATGGACATGATGGTTGATCACGATCACCCATAACAACTGTAAAAAAAATATGTATATATAAAATAATTTACTTTCTTTGCAAATAACAAAAATTGAATATATTGTGATTGTCTGCCTTTCACAGGAAGACCAGACCCACCTTTCAATCTGCATTACAATGTGACAAAACGAGGCGAAGTCATTTTCAGATGGAGTGGCACACAACCTGACAGTGATGCCATAAACTATGAGATCCGATACTCTTCCAATTCCTCGCTTCAGCAGTGGGAGGTAATTGGATTCATTTGTTGGTTTAATGAATATGCTGTATTGGCATTACAATGTAATGTTTGTGAGAACTATGTAAAAATATATATTACACACAACGCATAAATAAACGTTAGTTTTATTTTTTAACTAAAATCATTATTTCATGTAATATGGCAAAGCAATTTGACCTTCACAGTATGAGTGGATCTATATGAACTGTGGCTCTTTTAGGTGGTGAAGGTCAGAGGCTTTACATGGGTGCCTCTGAATGAGCTCAGTTCTGGGATCAGATACATAGTCCAAGTGCGCTGCCAAAACTACTTAAACTACTGGAGTGAATGGAGCCAACCTTTCTATTTCACATTAGATGGTAAGGATCTGTAGTACAGAAGAACTCTACATTCTACTTCCCTTCATGCTGTATGTTTATACATTCGAGTAATAAATTCATTTAGGTCTGTAATCAAAGACCTCTTCCTTTTAATGACTCACCAGGTATATCAAATCAGTAAACGTATGCAAATACTGACATTTGTGAAAGTGTACTTCAAATTGCTGCCTGATATTCTCAACAACAGAGTGCACAGGTTGAGACATTTACCCTTACATTAATGGGTTTTAGTGTACGTCAGACTTCATGCAAAAGTGCTTTTGCTGTTCCAGTTATATGTTTCTTTCAGAGAGATCCTTTGTCTTCTCTAAGCCTCCATGTTAAGAGTTAAATGTTTGATAATTATATTCATATCTACTCTTTGCTACTCTAAATCTGAATAGTACTTTCGCTTGTTGCTATGCACACACATTACCTCTTTGATTTGTTCCCTAAAAGATGCATCTAATTCACTGTCAATTTTCAGAATTAATTACCATGGTAAACAACGTTCAATGTTTTATAAAAGCATTAGTATGCCATTTTCTTGGCAAAATGAGGTCAGGCATTGCATTTGCCAAGGTAGAGGTTATTTGCATACTTAAAGCAGACGTACACTAGGGTTTGTGCACTATTGAAATGTACATATTTTAATCATGAAAACTCTCGCAGTGGTTATCGAACATGGCAATGTATTTGGTCTTGGTGGACTAGATCTGCTGCATGTATGGACTTGCTACTGCTAATAGATACACTGACACACTGCTGTGAGCGTGGAAGATAAGCTACAGCATGAATAGACATACAAATCCACAGATCTAGACAGGTGGAGGTGTGGGAGGTGGAAGGTTTTAGTGGAACTGTTATAGGACTAGCCTACAGCAAACACTGAACCAGGCTATTTAAATGTTAAGCGAGCGATGTCATTGGCTGCAGCAGGATCAGCAGAGGCCAATCAGATTGTGTCATACGGTAATGATGTGATTGTAGATCGCATTTAAAGCTGCACTGTGTGATTTTTACCCCATCTAGTGGTGAAAAGGTATATGACCATCCAGTGAATATTAGTTTCCTCTCAATTCTGATTTCGTTTTAACTCCTACGGTGGCCAATGTAGTCCAAGATTAACATGGCTTCCAGTTCGACCTCGTCCATGAGTGTTAACTCAAACGTAAACGCGAAAGGCGAAGCTTGAATTCACGGGTATGTCCCTCGTTGGCTAATGTACTTTCAAGATGGAGGAGCAACATGCCGACCGACATTAGAACCCTATTTTCAGTGGCATATTATACACTCACGAGAATACTTTATTACTTGAACGAAGTAAATATACATTAATGAGCACATATATTTTTGAAAGAACTAAGTGTTTTTAGCTAAGAGTAAACTAAAAGAGTTACACAGTGTAGCTTTAAAGGATCTATCAGCTTGCGGCTCTTGAGTTTCATGACTGAACTAGATATATAAACCGAATTTAATGTCAAAATGGTGTTAACAAGGTTGGATGTGTGCATGTATGTCCCTAGTTTAAAATAGTTACAATAGACTTTTATTCATTCACTTGTCGGCAACTGGATGCGTAACGAGTTTTAAGGAGCGTAAAATGCATCTCAACTCCTGTGAGTTTTTGTAAAAGGTCAGAATATGGCTTAATCGTGTGCACACACACCTATACAAACAAGCGCACCATACCGTAGAATGACTCAGTATTGTGAAATAAGCTTTTTTTCTGTAACCTGAATGAAGCAACTTGGAGATGAACTGTTAAGATATAAAAACTCCCCCTCCCCCATGGTAGAAAAGGATTTAATTGTTCTTCTTAGCCAAATTCTGACACTAATCAATTGGGTGTCTTATCTTGCTATTAAAATACCCACACCACATCAGTGCCCATAAATAATATTAGATTAGTTATAACAATTTAATGCAGTATCCAGTCATAGGTAGGTACTATTGCCAACTAATGCTGCACTTAGAGCTGTCTGCATATTAGATAATGTTTTAACCGTTCCAGCTTGATTTAACCTCATGATACAGTCATGAAAGACTGGATTCTGTCTCTGTTTTCTTCCTTGGATATGTTTTTTTCTTATATGTCAGTATATTTGCAGAATCCATGCTGTGCAAGTCACCATGGCAACTAAGCTTCAGGTTGTTGACTAGCATTACAATAAAACAGCTTTCTCATTTCTGCAAGGGACCAAGATAGGAAGAGGGGGAAATAAGAATCAATACAAGGCTAAATCTCGTATCACCTGTCAGGAACATGTCCAGGTTTTTTTTCCATCTTAAAATCAAAAGAAACTTTTGGTAACACTTTCAATGATGCCTGTATTTATAATACATTATTAGGGAATTCTTGATGCATTATAATACATGCAGAATGCCGTACAAACAACCGTATTATATGACAATTGTACAACAGTTACAATACATTTTATTACTCACCTATAGACCATTTCACAAGATGTAAACAACACTGGTCCAGAAGCACTTCCTGTTTCAGTGTTTTAACACTACATAAAAGCTGGGATAAAATACAACCAACAGAACATTTAAAACTGAATCAAAAAGTTAAACAAACATCTTTAAGATGTTTTCTTTACATGTGAAATAAAGAAAACAGTTACAAACTGAAACATGAAGTGATTCTGGACCAGTGTTGTTTACATCTTGTGAAATGGTCTATAGAGCACAATTCATCATAACACCAGATGAAGCCTGCATTTAAAATGTATCATAAGAGTGAAAATTAAACCAGACAGAGTTTTTTTTTTTTTTTTTTTTTACTTATATGCCACATGTTTTCTCTAGTTTGGTTTATTTATTCACAGCACAAAATGCAATTGAAGTGCTGCAAAGGGTGTAAAATCTTTGGTTGCTGTGGATAATTGTGCTCGAAATCAAATTAATACTCCAAGGCACTCGAATTGTGCATACAAAAGTTGAAAAATCTTTATTAGATCGTGGCTTTTGTCCATAAAATTGGTGACAGATACACCTACGTGTTACGGCTTATGCCTTTGTCAGGGTGTGTGTGTGTATACACAATTTGAGTGCCTAGGAGTATTACTTTGATTTGGTTTATTTATTGGTATGTGTAGTGCTCTAAACACTCACTCTCTGTTTTTTTCACACATTTTCTGCTCATTAAAGTCAGTTACATCCCTGCTGAAGTCTTCACGACGCCCGGTTCAGAGGTAACGATTTATGCCGTCTTCCACAACCGCAGCTGGAATGCGAGTAAAGCTGTGTGGATGCTAAATGGGCAACAGAAGATTCCAGAAAGCCACTACAGTGTGATCAATGATCAGGTTAGCGCAGTAACTATAAGGTTAGATGAACCCGGGTTTGATGTTCTGATGTGCTGCCAACCGTGGGGAGAGAGGTTCAAATGCAGCATCGCCTATTCCAAAATATACACAGAAGGTGGGCTATGAATTATGGAGGACATCTTTAACCAGACAGTTAATCCAATTTTGCTTGTTTAAAAAGCTAGATCATTTAAAATGGGCTTTTTTCTTCAGGGATGTTTAATGCGGATATTACCTGCGAGAGCAAGAACTCGATGGTGGACACCATGAGGTGTGAGTGGAATAAAAGTGTTTGGGCACAGGTCAGACTCCTTTACAGGTATGAACACATTTATAGCTCATTCGTTTTCTATTCCTGTCAGATTGTTTGCTGCACAGATGTTAAAGATCTTACATTTTTGTTATAGACAATATACCTCAATATGTGAAACCGTACCAAAGACGCAGGAAAGTGAAGAAACTGAAGAAAACATGTCTTTGGTAAAGGAGTGCCCATCTGGAGCAGGGGACCACAGAGAATGCACTTTAAGCGACCTTAGCTTGTTCTTTTGCTACAAAATCTGGTTGGAAGTGGAAGGAGGGCGTGGCAAAGTGAGATCACTTCCTGTCTATGTTTTACCCATTGACTATGGTGAGTTCCAAAGATTTCCAGCTGCATTCTGATCCAATCTCCAAAGTTATAAGTATTCTGTTGGCAAAAATACAGTAGAACAGCAATTTTGTAAAGTATTATTGCAGTTTAAAATAATTGTTTTCTGTTTTAAACATTTTTACAGTGAAATTGATTCCTGTTATGGCAAAGCTAAATTTTAAGCATCTTTATTCCAGTGTTCAGGGTCACATGATCCTTCAGAAATCATTTTAATATGCTGATTTGGTGATTCTGTAACATTACTTCTTACACAGTTGAAAATGGTTGTGCTGCTTAATGCTTTTGTGCTTTGCTGTCACTTTTAATTCATATATGGCTTCCTATTCTTGCCACTGTATTCATGTTTCAAGCTGAGATGAATAACAATTTCCCTCTGTGTTTTTCAAAGTGAAACCATCTCCTCCCTCAGTCTATGAAGCGATCACTTTGCCAAACAAAACCTTGAGCGTAAAGTGGAAACCTCCCCATTTACCTGCATACGACATGCAGTATGAGCTGCGCTGCGTGCCTTTGCGTGGGATGGCTAATGTGCAATGGGAGGTAGGAAGACGTTTTTGGAAGTTGGAGTCTCAGGTGGACAATCAAACCAGACAGCTGAAGAAAATATATTTTAGCAAATGATTCATGCATAGTGCTCCATCACAGGGGGAAGGCAATGAAGTACTTTGGTCTGATCTGTTTATCTGTAATTGAGATGTTTCGGATTGAAATGAAAAGCTAAACTGATCCTAAATTAATAAATCAAAGTAAAACGTTCCTCTTCTCATACAAACTAAATTCTTAGAACTTTATTTTCAAATTATCCTTTTTAGATTTCATAAGGAAGATGATTATATTCTGTACTCAGGGATAATGACTTCAATTTACTGTGGTATTTACAGGTCATCAGTTCTCTATTGGAACCACAGGCAGAGATTCCACTTGAAGATTCCTGTGTTCAGATTAAAGTAGAAGTTCGCTGTAAAAGACTGAATGGCTCTGGATATTGGAGTGACTGGAGCAGGAGTTACACTTCGATTGTTTACAACAGGAAAGGTAAAGTTATCTATATAGATCTGCTACTATTATTTATGTTACACAGAAGCCTTAATTTTCTCCTAATCTCAACATGGCAACCTGTATTAATTGCTCACCATTTCTCTGGTCATTGGCAAACCATTTATCTGTCAAACACCATTCTATAACCATGCAGACATCCTTTGAGCTGGCTGGCAGTGAAATTGACCATATGTTCTTCAAAGTGACTGTAGTGTCAACGATAGTGTCATACTCCTCAAATATCTGAACCATTTCAGCCTGAGACTCTGGTCAACGAAATAGCTTTTGTTACCTACAGATCAAGAAAATATTATTTATATTTTATTATATCATTATATAATAAATTAAATATAATAATTTATTATTTATATTATCTAATTATATAATATAATATTATTTATATTTTATTATATATATATTATAATAATATTTAATTATTTATAATATTAATTTGTTATGTAGAGATCACAAGGAAATTAAAAATTAAGGAAAGCAACTTTTGTTATTTGGATATCACAAGAAAATTGTCAACATCTTGAAAAAAACTATTGTCTGTTATAGTAAATATATGCTTTTCTCCTGTGAGATGCATTTTTTTTTGCATAGTAAAATAATATCTTTAGTTGTGGTTTGCTTTTTTGTCAAATATTTTTTTAGATATTAATTTATTTTTTTGTTCTTCCCTCACATTTAATATATTTTAAAAATATGAAACATTTTCCTTATATTTCCATGGTTTAATCAAACTTGTAGGGCCATTAAAAACAATTATGCCCTCGGACATCGCTTTTGACCACTACTGTGTAACAAAAAAATGACAACAGCGTAAAAGAAGACCAAAGTGGAACTGGTGAAAAGAATGTGCAGCTGCAGGCTGATAAATCAGAAGAAATCATTCTTTCATTTTGACCTTGGTAGCCCATGTGATTTTTAACGTATTCTGAACACACACCTGCTTTATAATAGCCATTGTATGTACATGAGTCATGAGTACTTTTGTAATTTGTGAGAACGTCACATGAATGAAGTATAAGTGATGTTTACGAGGATGTATTCAGAGGGCCGAGGACAATTTAGAATTGAATTTTATTGTTTTATTTACTTGTCAGAAACCCTGAATAAAAGCTTCTCAGTGGTTTAATTTGTTAGTGTGAATGTAATAATTTAAATGGCTCTGCATATATTAGTTGGCTTTGTCTTCATATTGTGAATGTTTTGAACTGAACAGAGTTACGTTAGAAAAATCCATTTGGGTTAATGTGGACCCACATTAAACTGCAATGCAACTGCTGAGGTGAAGATCAATGTTCTTACAACACCATTTGTCAGCTCTTCACAGAACCTTTCTAAAATACATTTTTCAGAAGAAACTATTGGTAGCAGAATGTCCAGGGTATCACAATCATTCTTGTTTGGTACAGTAAGTATGGGGTTTTAGGAATTTGCCACACCTTCTTTCTTAGTTACTTACATGAATACTTTTTATTCATGGTTTGTAGTCAGAAGGTATGCTAGTGACAGATAATAGAGAAATATTTCATATGATAAGCTTTCTAGTAAAATTACAAAAAATGTAGCAGTCATAGCCTTGGTGACAGTGCTCTGACATTCAGTATGGTGAGAGCTGTTGTGAACTTTTTTCTTCTAAATTGTA
Organism: Cyprinella venusta; assembly: GCA_038021265.1. Taxonomy (NCBI): domain Eukaryota; kingdom Metazoa; phylum Chordata; class Actinopteri; order Cypriniformes; family Leuciscidae; genus Cyprinella; species Cyprinella venusta. The sequence continues at coordinate 22,759,620 of CM075868.1, read as the reverse complement.
GGAAACTCAGAAGCGAAGACCAGGAGACTCGGTTGTATCTTTTTAAACAGGATTCTTTATTGCTGTTGCATGGCTGTAGTCTGCTTTGTCCAAAAATCTTAGCCAAGTCTGCCTAAGGTAGTATATGTTGTAGTTGATATACCTTTCAATGGGGAGGGGTCACATAGAGGTGGAAACAAAGCATGTGGCTCAGAACAGGAAGGAGCAGGACTTCTCGTACTGAGTCAAGAACTCCAAGACAAATGGTGACAGAGAGATCAGGACAGTCAGGAATATCCTGCTGGGAATCCCTTGCGTTTGCAGAGATTTCCTGATCTCATCATTTACTGTATGCTCAATATAAAATACTCTTGTATTGGAATCTAAATGAAACATTTAAACAAATTTTTATCCTACATATGTGGCTCATTTTTCTCTCCTATCCAATTATTTCCTGTCTTTCTGGGCTTGTCCCTTCCAAATACTGTAAAGGCAAAAAGTCCAAGAAAGAATCTACTTATTGAATGAAAAAAGCTTACTTTTTAATGCTAATTTTGTAAAGTCGTTTAATACCTTTTTGAAGGTTAATTTAATTTAAAGGTTTATTATGCTTATATTAATATTTATTTTATAATGTATAACATTCAAGAACAATCCAACTACATGAAGGAACCAACAACTTCTATTTAGGTTTGGGAAGGTGGTTAAATAAGAGTTTTTTTTTTGTGCGTGATCATTTCTCATTTCCATTTTTTCCCACTGGTTTATAATCAAAAAAATAATTTGAAATGACATTTTTGAGTTTTGCCTATGTACTACAGTCCAAAAGTTTGGAATCAGTATGATTTAAAAAAAAAAATGTTTTTATAGTTTTTTTTTTTCAGGTTACAGATTTCTATTTAAAATGCTGTTCGTTGAATTCTAAAAATACGTATCTCAATTTCCATACAAATATTAAGCAGCACAAACTATTTTCAACATTAATATTTGAATGATTTTATGAAGTAACACTTGGCATTGAAGACTGGAGTAATGTTAAAAAAATTCAGCTTTTCCTTCACAAGGAATAAATTATATTATTATATTTGTATTATTTATTTACATGACATATATAATGTATTATATTTTTTATATATTAAATGTAGTATAATGTTGTTATATTAAATTGTTGTATATTTACCATATTCCTGTTTTTACTCTATTTTTGGTCAAATAAATGCAACTTTGATGAACATAAGAGCCTTATTTAAAAAAAAAAAATCTTTTGATCCCAACTTATACCATTTCCCTTTAATTCATCTATAGTTTCCCCATCCCCTCTTTCGTTTCTCAGTAATAAAAAGAGCAAAAGACATTAGACATGGTCTATTAAAAAGACCACACTCTATTTCAACTTTAATATACCTTTTTGAACGTTAGATGTAGTGTCCTGGAAATAATCATAACTGTATAACCTTGTCATTTCAGCACCAGAAATGGGACCAGACTTCTGGCGCGTTCTACAAGAGGATCCTGTTAGGAATGTGACAAATGTCACACTGATCTTTAAGGTTGGTAAAGATTTACGTGATTAACTTTCTTTAGCAGCCAAATGATTGTGATATAAAAAAAATGTCTGCTGTTTTTGAGCCTGAATGTTTTTGTTTTGTTTTTTGTCAATTTTAGCAGCCTGTCCTTGCAGGAGATCCATATAGTTGTGTGGAGGATCTCGTGATTGAACACCAGGCCTCAGGTGGAGCCGTGTGGTCTAAAGAAACAACCTTGGCTCAGTTTCACTCTTTCCAGTGGAGGAAGGAAGTGCACACAGTCACTGTAATGTCTCGCAACGCTTTGGGCACCTCTACACGGAATAGAAACATGACGCTGTTACATCAACCCAAACGTGAGCTGACATGCTTCATACTCTTTCACACAAAATTCTTTCATATTCAGTCTAATGCATTTCCAATGTTTGATGCGTTCAAACTAAACATGTGTCTATGTATGTGCCTAAAGATGGTGTTTTAATTCATCCGGCCCTAAATTTTCAAAGTAACTGTTTTGATAGGAGCTTAATGTTGTTTTGTTGGTGAAAGTGTTATTGAGGAAGAATAAGTGGATTAGTTATTACATATACACTCACCTGAAGGATTATTAGGATTTCAGTGTTCAATTTCACTGTATTCTGAACTCCAAACTGAATGTCAGAATGGGAAAGAAAGGTGATTTAAGCAATTTTTAGTGTGGCATGGTTGTTCACTACAAATAGGAAAAAGAGGCAACAATTTGCAAGAGCTTACCAAAATTGAACAGTTGAAGAATGGAAAAATGTTGCCTGGTCTCGATTTCTGTTGAGACATTCTGATGGTAGAGTCAGAATTTGGCGTGAACAGAATGAGAACATGGATCCATCATGCCTTGTTACCACTGTGCAGGCTGGTGGTGGTGGTGTAATGGTGTGGGGGATGTTTTCTTGGCACTTTAGGCCCTTTAGTGCCAATTGGGCATCGTTTCAAATACCACCATGTTACCCATCCGCTGATGGCTACCTCCAGCAGGATAATGCACCTTGTCACAAAGCTCGAATCATTTCAAATTGGTTTCTTGAACATGACAATGAGTTCACTGTACTAAAATGGCCCCCACAGTCACCATATCTCAAACCAATAGAGCATCTCTGGGATGTGGTGGAACGGGAGCTTCGTGCCCTGGATGTGCATCCCACAAATCTCCATCAACTGCAAGATGCCATCCTAGCAATATGGGCCAACATTTCTAAAGAATGTTTTCAGCACCATGTTGAATCAATGCCACGTAGAATTAAGGCAGTTCTGAAGGGGTCAAACACAGTATTAGTATGGTGTTCCTAATAATCCTTTAGGTGAGTGTATACAATGAGAGATAATAGGATTCTCTGATATTTTGTTCCTGCTTGTTATTATTATGTCCCTGCACACAGAAATATAAAAATGTTCCCTGTTATTTGAATTAATAAAGTCCTTCTTTCCTTTTTTAGGACGATGTGTACGTTCGTTCAGCGCAGTTGCAAATGCGAGCTGCGTGCATCTCTCCTGGAGCCTGTTACCTGATCAGCCAGTGCCTCAGTCATTTGTCATTGAATGGTTAGACCTGAACAAAGACCCTAAACAGGACGGATCTCTAACCGAGAGGCTACAGTGGGTCAGAGTTCAGTCCGCATCGAGGGATCTCTCTCTTTGCCGTATGTTATTTTTGTTGATATTTTCAGGGTTCCCATGCTTCTTGAAAGTATGAATTTTAGACAAGAATGTCAAGCACTGTAAATTATATGAAAACAAACATAGGTCCTTGAAAGTAACATATAAATACATATAGCCTATTAAAGGCTATATGTATTTATTAGTGGCCTCTCTCCGTCTATATACATTTACATTAAGTCATTTAGCAGACGCTTTTATCCAAAGCGACTTACATTTGAGGACTATATCAAACAAGTCATCATGAAGAGGCAACAACATAAGAAGTGCTCAAAATACAAAGTTCAAACATTGCTCAGAGTAGCATAAACCAGGCAAGTTTTTTTTTTTTTTATGATAATTGCTCATGGAAGAGATGAGTTTTTAGTTGTCTTTTGAATGCTGTCAGGGATTCTGCATTCCGGATGATGATGGGCAGATCAGGGAGGGACAAAGGGAGGGAGGGACAAACATGGAGGCAGCCCTGCATGATGAACCAGTGAAAAGCGTAGAGCTAGTAGTGGAGCAAGGAGATAGTTCATCAAAAAATGAAAATTTTCTGATAATTAACTCACCCTCAAGTTGTTCCAAACATTTATGTGTTTCTTTCTTCTGTTGAACACAAAAGAAGATATTTTGAAGAATGTTGGTAATCAAAGAGTTGACAGTCACCATTGACATTGAATTCCAAAATACAATGGAATTGAATGGCTACCATCAACTGTCCAGTTACCAACATTCTTTAAAATATCTTTTGTGTTTAACAGAAGCAATAAGTTGAAATGTTTTCAATAATGATTCATAAAAAAGGAAAACAAACCAGGAATAAGAAAGCTGAAAACTGCATCTCTCGGTCAAACTCGCTCTCTCTCATACAGATTCGCTCTCTCTCTCTCTCTCTCGTCATTGATTTTTTTAAAAAGGTCATATGACCTTTAAATTTGATTTTAGTTGTCAATATATGCCTTAACATTACTGCAGCAATGATAGACACAGGTGCAGCTGGTTTTTGATGCTGCCCAGATAGGTAGTAACAAATTCACCTTTATTGTCTTTATTGTGCTTGATATAAAATAAAAGGTGCTGTAAAAAGTCCTTGAAAGTCCTCAAATCTGGTTTCATGAAACATGACACAAATAAAAAAAGAGTTTATTCTTAGCAGTATAAATGATCTTTGACAGAATAATTTGTTTTTGTACAGGTCGTTTTTATGGCTCAGAGAAGTTCACATTGTATCCAGTGTTTGTGGATGGTGAGGGGGAGCCGGTTCGATACACAGGTGAGTTTTATAGCAGTGACAAACAATGCATTGACGTCATCATTTGATCAATTAAACAACTGAAGCCATTTTCTTTTACACACATTTGGTGTTTGGTAAGTGGTCCCTGGTTGACATAGATTATAGTATTGTCTAAAATATTAATTTATTGACTGACAACTGTGTTCACATTATACAAATAGCTGTCTGAAAAAACAAATAAATGTACATCTAAAGAAAATATGTGAAAATCATATTGATTTGATTGTAAGTTGTGTTTTGTTGTGTCTTTCAGCGACTAGAGGCAACCCTGCAGCGTACATACTGCTATTGATCATTGCGTTCCTGTCAGTGGTGCTGTTTGTCACACTCATGATGTCACAAAACCAGTAAGACCTACAACTATCTTCACATTCTCAAGATAAAGATATTATAGGTTTTGTCTGCAACCTCTAGAGTATCCAGTGAGATATTGCAGGGGTCTGACAAATATATCTGATATACTGAGTTTGTGAAACGATTAAAATAATTTAGGGCTGTCGATTTAACATTAATTTAATTAGTTATAGAAAAATAAAAACTCGCTGCTTGATTTAGCCTATATAATTGGGAATGCCCCTAAAAGTCAAGATATCATGGCAAAAATACCCCTGTATGAGTTTTTGTCTTATATTTATATAATATGATATAGTTAACCAATGTCACATGAGTAACAAGTACAATATTACGAGTGTTGTTTTTGTGCCAAACAAGAGCAAATGTGATATTGATTTTATACAAATGTCCAATAATTAAGAAGTTACTGTAATGTTGTTATATTTTAGTCACGATATTGTCTGTTTTCGCTCAATGAAACCCCAAATCAGAAAAAGTTGGGACATTTTGTACAATGCAATAAAATCAAGAATCTGTTATTTGTTCATTCTTTTTAACCTTTTTTTTTTAACTGATAGAAGTACTAAGAAACGTTGTGCAATATTTTCTCTGACCAACATAATTGTATTTTGTGAATAAGAACAAATTTTGATTTTGATGGCTGCAACATGAGACATGTTTACCACTGTGTCACATCACCTTTCCTTTTAATCACATTTTATAATCATTTGGGAGTTGAGGATACTAATTGTTGGAGTTTTGCTAGTGGAGTATTTGCCCAATTTTGTCTGATACAAGACAGCCGCTGGTGAACAGTCTGTGGTCATCGTTGCCTGAGGTCGACTGCTTTACCCAACACAGACTGAGATTTCTCTGGATTGCCTGAATCTTGTGACAGTATTATGTATGGAAGATGATGAAAGGCATACATGCTTTGAAATCTTGCATTGAGAAATGTGATTATGAGCCATGACCCATCTTTGCTTAAAAAGACTTAAACACCCAAACATGATGCCCACAACTATTACCAATTCACCTGCTTATTGTGGACTGTTTCAAAATAGTTGGATAATCTAATTTGGATAATCTTTTCACTTTTATTTGGTATCTGTCCCAATTTTTTGGGGTGTGTTGCAGCCATCAAAATCAAAATTGGTTTATATTTACAAAATACAATTATGTTGGTCAGTGAAAACATTGGAAAATGTTTCTTTGTACCTTTGTCAGCTAATAAAAGGTTAAATAGAATGGATGGACAAATCACAGATTCTTGATTTTATTGCATTTTACAAAATGTCCTAACCTTTTCTGATTTGGGGTTGTATTACCTGTAAAGCCAGAGCAGAACTGTTGTGCGTCTCCGAGAAACACAGCGGTGTTTCCTTTTTGAATGAATCTGTGTTTTTGAGCTAATCAATCTGGTGAACCAGTGACTCAATGGCCCATTTATAAAGAGAGACATTTACTTAGAAATGTCATTTACTTTACGAGAAATAGTTCACTTAAAAATGAAAATTCTGTCATCATTTACTCACCCGCGGTTGTTTCAAACCTGTATGAGTTTCTTTCTTCTGTGGAACACAGAAGATATTTTGAAGAATGTCGGCAACCAGAGTTGATGGACCCCATTGACTTAAAAAATACTGAAAATAATTTTTTCTTTCTAAAACTAATTTTTGTATTGTCAATTTGATGCTTTTCTCATTTAACACAACAATGATTTTAAATGACCTTTTGGAGGTCATTTCTCAGCCAAATTTGATGTTCTATTAATTTGCATAATTAAAACATTTATTTGCCGTATATATATATTTTTTTTATCTAATTAATTACATGATGTGCCAATTAATTAATCTAAAAAATGTAATCATTAAATCAAAATATATTAACTATTAAATATTAAAAAGCTTAAAGGTTTAGAGACATGTTTTGTTGAAAGGTTGAATTATAATGTGCAATAATTATATATTACTCTATAATAAGTATTTAATTGCTTTGCAATACAACTATCATGACAAAGAATGTACCGGTACTTCAAATGCATGAATATGCATGACATGTTATTATAGCCTTGGAGCTTTCGTGGAACATTCAGTTTGTGACCTGCTGCTCTATTCACCAATGGATAATGGATAAATAAGACTAAAAAACTGGCCTGAAAGAAAAATCAGTCAAATCAGATTATAAAATCACAGTTCATATATCTAGGTTACCTCTTCTAGCAGAGCACATTCAAAAGATTGAATGTGTTTGTTGGAAGCTACAGTGTATATTGATTGTGTAAGACAAGTTTGAATTAAAGCGAGGCATTGTAAGCTGATTTGGGATTTTGTTTGGTTGTATTGAATGTCAGATTTACAATACATAACTGGGTTTACAGAGTGAACAAGGAATGTAATGTACATAAATTGCTATCGTGGTCATTCTTAGCAATGGTGTAGTTTGCTTGAGGGTAAATATTTCACAGATACTTGCCAAAGTCACTGATACAATCTTTGCTGCTCATCTGTTTAGACTTGTTTCCCAAAGGATACAATCGTGACTGACTGTGTACCACAAAAGGGGCATGCCTATTAACCACGTTTAAGGAGTGGCAGAAATACTTATTTTCTTATGTTTGAGTACAAAATACATTTTCGGCCTGTAACATTTTTAAATGTTTTGAAAGAAGTCTATATTTGTTTGATCAAAAATTCAGTAATAGAATAATCCTAAAATCCATCATTTTACAGGATGAGAAAACTCATGTGGAAGGATGTTCCAAATCCCAACAACTGCTCCTGGGCCAAAGGAATGGACTTCAGGCAGGTCAGTGTGTGACCAACTGTCACAAATTCGCATCCAGTGACCGAAAATTAAACCATTTGGACCAAGTTGAAATTTCTGCCTTTCTATTAAAGGGATACGCTACCGTTTTTTTCATATTAAACTATGTTATTCCCCTTAACTAAGACGTGTTGATGCATACCTCTCTCGTCTCAGTGCGAGCACTTAATCGATCTGGCGCGCGACACATTTTGATAACACTTCGCTTAGCCCAGTTCATTCAATAGGATCCAAGCAGAGAAGCGACCAAACACCTCCACATTTTCCTTATTTAAATACAGTACACGAGTAGTGTTACTCCACCAAGAATGGTGTCTCCGGACTCGGAGTGATGATATTTCAGCGCTGAGAAAATACAGATCTGCATACATCCTGAAAAATCACATCCCTGGTGTTTTCTTCAAAATTATGCTGCAGTTAAAGCTAATAGGAGAAACTTTTAACACATTCATAATACATAAGTTATCACATTTCCACAACACTTCTGTTTCTTGCTCCTTGCAGATTGACACCATGGAGAACTTGTTCCCTCACTCAGAAGGTCTCACTGCCTGTCCGCTGCTGCTGGTCTCTGAGACCATCTGTGAGGTGGAAATCGAGAAATCCCCTCCTCTCATGCTTGAACATGAAAAAGAAAATGAAGTACTCATTTATAACTCTGAAAAACAGGAAACCACAGACTCCTCTGAACCTTTATCACTGGAGGCTTCCACTGCTGCTGTTACCCCAGAAACATCAGGCCAGTCCTCAGTGACATACTCCACCGTTCTCCTCTCCGATCAGCCTGCTCTCCTTCGAAAGCAGCAGGAGAGTCTGTGCAGCTCCAGCGACGAGGGCAACTTCTCTGCCAACAACTCAGACATTTCTGGCTCCTTCCCTGGAGGACTCTGGGACATGTGCTCGGACAGCACCAATCCTCGCCATTCCAGCTCCTACAACTCCGTGGAAGAGTTCTCGGAAACATCGGAACAAGATTATGAAGCATCGGAAAGCACTGGTGTAGTCAAAGACCTCTACTACCTCAAGATGAATGAGGAGGAGAAGGAGGAAGGAGAAGAGGATATTGAGGAAGCACAGGATGGGAACGAGATAGTTATGAGGGTGGACGTCAGGCCTCTTCTAGAAGGCAAAAATTCCACAGCCGTTGATTCCAATAATGTATCTCATAGCATTCCACTTTATCTGCCTCAGTTTCGAACCGACTGCATTAATCCACCCTGAAATAATGAGAACAGCACCACCTGGTTGTAATGTGGGATAATTTTATTCTTCACTGGATGCAAGTCCATAAAATGCCTTAGTGGTTTTCCTAGGGCTGCAGTTTTTTTTTTTAAAGCTCCAGGCTGAACAATTTGAGGGAAAAAAATTGACTTACGAATTTTGTGATTTATACAGTATGATTATAAAGTACAGCATTACTATGAAATTATACATATTATTATAATTTTTTTATTAAGATTATTAGTATTACTAAAAGAAAAATATTAAGCAAAATAAAAATATTACTAATGTAATATTTCACTGTAAAATAAAAATAATTTAAGAAAAAAATATAATAATAATATTTTTATTTTACAGTATGACAGTACAATTATATTACTAATATGAATGGCTGTCTTAGTTTCTTCATTTTCACAAATTAAACCATCAACTACTGGGAAAACTACACAGAGCCCTTAAAGTTTCTCTTTTGTTGACAACAGCCAGCTTCTCGTTACAACTTTGGGAAGATGCTTTTCCGCAAGTTTTTACACAATGCATAATTAAGCAGATACAGAGAAAATGCAGAGATGAGTTTGTGTGGAGCAGCCTTTACTGAAAGACACTGAAAACACTAGGGGCCTCATTTATAACCATTGCGTACGCACAAAACAGGCCCTGAAAGAGGCGTATGCCACTTCCATACTTGTAATGCATAAGTTGTAATTTATTAAAACAAACTTGACGGGAAAAATTGCGATCCTGCGCGCAAACTCTGACCCATGCGTACGAACGTTTTGGAGATGGAGCAGTTTGGCGACACCGATGGTGAGCTGGAGTTAAATGACTTTTTGGTCACTATTAGACAAAAATTATACATCTACAGAAAGATAATACAAATATAATTTCACAAACCTATCATCACTTCTTCTCAAACATCCATCCCTTCTTAAATGTCTGCGCTTTGAGTGCGTTGGGCCGTTTAGTGAAACTGACGCATAGCCTATCTAACGGCAGATGAAGTAAAACCGTAAATCTTCATTATGAGTCCTAATCATAAATACAGTGCATGTTCACAATAACAGTTTAAATAAATAAAATAATTATTTAAACTATGTTTTACTTCTGATATAAACATTTAAATTAAATATGCCATTCTCATTAATGGTATTAAACACTTAAACTACATGAAATCATTACTGAGAAGTTACAAAAAAAGTGCTTTTGAACACTTATCCTCTGGCATGTTGTGTTTTAATGTTTTAACTGATAGCTAATAGCAGATTATCTGAGAATATTGTTTTGTGCAAATAATGCACAACAAGGTCTATCTGTTTCCATTAAAAATATAAATCAATCAAAAATACTATTTGGCTAGTGGAAAAGATTGAGAAAAACTTTATCTGAAATGTAACACTATTTGAGTTATTTATTCAAAACAAGGCAAGGATAGGCTACTAAAAAAATATGTTTGTAATAATGTGATGGCACATCTGTATTTCATATTTTACAAATGTCTTGTACCGTTAAACATGGTATCACGTGGATGAGGATATCCATAGTAAAACTAGGCGTTGTAATCTCCATATATGGTTATTTCGGGGAGGAGACTCATGTGTGCGCATTCTTCCGCTGACTGGGATTTATAAAGTGAATTCTGCGCAGGTTCTGGCGTACGAACAGTTTTATAAGTCCGAATATTTTTTTGCGTACGCCATTTTCGGCTTTCGGGCACATGTACACTTTTATTAAGGATCCTACGCACAGTTTTATTAATGAGGCCCCAGATCATGAGATGTGTACGTGTAAAAGAACTCAGTGTGGCAATTCACTCTGAAACATGCAGTGCATATATTTATTTAATTAAATTGCAGCCTTTTTTAAATATGTTAATTGCACTAAGCTTCATTGCGATTTTGGTTTCATTTCCATTAATCGTGCAGCCCTACTTTCGACCCCCAACCTGTATCCAACAATATCTACCATCTATTCCATGTCCTAATTTTGTGTATCTTGAGTAAAACAACCAAAACATTGTCACATTTCACCTCCAACCTACTGAGTGTTTTAGTTGACTCTTTTATGATCGGTTTGACTCAACTCTAATATAATATACATTTGAAGGTTTACAACCAGATTTCCCAAGCTCTGCTGATAAGAGCATCCAAGCACAGTTTAAACTCTGAATGTCTCTGATGGGTTGATGATCAGCCTGTCATTGCAGGAACTTGCTGCTTTCCACCTTTATTAACATGGAACATTTCATAAGTGTTTGAAGGCTGAAATAAAATCTTATAAAGACCACATTAACTGGAATGAAGTGCTATAGCAGAAAGAGACTGAAGACGAAAGGACTTTATTTACTCTCTCAGTGTGGTGGTCACAGTCGCAGTCACGCTTTAGTGGCTGTGTGTGCTTCATCAAGTCCAGCTTATAAGTGAAGAGACTTTTTAAGAAGTGTCCATCTAAATATCAGCTTTGTGAAGAAATATCTTCTCATGTCTGCTTTTACATTGGGCTTATTCATTCAATATGAATGTGTATTTTGTCAGTGAGATCTGTGCTCTTTGGAAACTCAAATATTTTGAGTCTACAACATGTCCTCTATTTTCAGTGTATGCTCATTTTCGATGAAATGAGGGTTGAATGTAACTCAGTGAATAAAACTGGTTAAATACATGTCAATCAGTAAGAATGTGTGTACAGTACACATGTATTTCTTGTCTATTTTTCTGGTCAGAATAAACTATTTATTGCAGTTATGGGCAAATGTTACTTGTTTTCTTCTATTTAATTAGTTACAACATTTCTACATATTTTAAGAAATAAAGCTTTTATCCATATTTGTTTACATAAGCTATGCCTGCTGCCTATAACATTGAATGTGTTTGCCTTGAGAAAACCATAAGATAAAATGATTTATTTCAAGACATAAATTTCATTTCATTTCCTGGAGTAACCACTAGGTGCTATTTGTGTATTACAAGTGTTGTGTTCTTACCTGGGAAGTTAGTGGAAGAAGCTGTCCCACGTGGGAGGATGTATCTGAAATCGCCCCCTAAACCCCCATTCACTATTCCCATACTGTTCACTGTTCACTTTAAGGAGTGAATGAAACTGAGTAAGTAGGACTGAAACGATTAGTCGACAACAATAAAAAAAATGCCTACAAATATCTTTGTTGTCGAGTAGTCGTTTGATCTCATGTGACCTAATGTAAGGACGTGCAATATTGCGATTTGACCGCTACGGCGCTCTGGCGCTAGAGTCAAATGCTGCTGCGGTAAAATAAAAAGAAGAAGAAGAAAAAAAAAACAGCGCGAATTATGACGGAGTGCAAACGAATCCGAACTAGCAAGGTTTGGGAAAGTTTCACAAAACTTAAAACCAACAATGCTGTCATGTGCAATACATGCAAGGCAGGACTTGCTTTTCACGGGAGCACAACATGCATGTTGCAGCACTTAAAGAGGAACCATCCTAGCGAAAGAGGAGCCGGTGAGAATTCAGTGTCCAGCTGGAGGCTAACTAATAGTGTGGTAAAGTAAATCTCTTTATTAGATAATGCAGTAATAATAGTATTAATATTATCAATAATAATATAATTACGGGGTACTTTCCTGTTATCCGGATACTTTCCTGTTACCCACCTCAAAAAACAGTAAAAAAACTATTTTTTGAAATAGTTAATTCCCCATTCATCCAATAAGCATTCAACAAAGCAATATAAGATCATGACAATAACGTTACTTGACTTGTGGTGGCCAATGAATCTTCACTTTTTTTTTTTATTGAACTTTTTCTTATTACAATAAGCAATAAAGAAATCCAACAAAGAGAGAATCAATGACAATCTCAAAGTGTACAATGTAAATAATATTGTAAACAAATCAAGATTCACACCTCCCGCACATCTAAAAAGACAACCTCTGCACTGTTTACATGACAAGGGAGGTGAATCTTCACTTCTTCCACTAGTTGCATGTGGCCACCATTTTGGATTTCTGATCAGTGAGTGCGGTTGGACACTTCCGGTTTCGCTTTACGCCGGTTCAGGGAGTCGGAGATAGACGAAAATGGTCTCTATAGTTGTTTATTGAATCAACTATATCATTTAAAATACTACTGAGATATACTATCACACAAGCAAATGTCAGTCTTATCACTCGCCTGTATTTTGTTAGCCTGACTACGTCAGACTTCCTACTTCCGCTAATGAATTTTGCTCCAAGCAAAGTGAAGTAGCAGAGTCTGGTATTACCAGGCTAGTATTTTGTTCCATAATCATGAAGATTTAAAAAGGAGATGTTAGGAAGAATAACATGGCAGTTTCTTTTTCTTTTTCATACTATAAATTAAAAGGTGAAAGAGAACGTCTCTGTCAGCTCAATTGCCATTTAAAAAAGATTGCAGTTTTATATTTATAATAATGGTTTGCAGATTAATATTTTACCATTTTTGTGTTCTGAAGTAAATGGCCCTTTTTTCTGTTTCAGTTCTAAGAAAAACAGTGGTCCTATTAAACAATGCTTAGAGAGCATGTGTGTGATTTGAGTTGGACTGAAATCTGAAATCAAAAGAGAATGACCTGTTTAGTTTGCTCAAGTTCATTAAAACAACTATTTCAGAAGCTGAACTTTTCTTTTTTATATTATAGTAAGAATATGTATAACTCAATGTTTTAACTAATTGAAAAAGATGAATAACCGTTCCAGACTTACTGATAAGCCGGTAAAATAATCGACGATTAGCCGACTAATCGTTCTAATAATCGTTAGATTAATCGATTATCAAAATAATTGTTTGTTGCAGCCCTACGATTGAGCGAATTCAGATAGCTGTTGTGTGTACATTGGTTGTACACTTAATTGCAGTGCAATAAGGGATTGAATAAGTGCACTCAATAACATCCACTATGGTTTCGGACACCACTACAAATGTCTGTCCCCCCAAATAATGCCCTATTTGAGGGTATAGGAGGCAATTTGGAATTCAGCCATTTATGTTTGTTGCTGTAACTGCAGCAAAGTAAAGTGTTATCTTTAACTCAATTCATGTATTATTCTTGTATTGAAGATAATAAAGACAGCAAGCCAAGTTACTTTATTTTTAACTGGGAGACTCCACCGTTTTTTCATATTAAACTATGTTGTACCCTTAACTAAGACGAGTTGATGCATACCTCTCTCTTGTCTCAGTGCGTGCACTTAATCGCTCTGGCTCGCGAGACACTTTGATAGCACTTAAATTAGCCCAGTTCATTTAATAGGTTCCAAGCAGAGAAGCGACCAAACACCTCCACGTTTTCAAGTTGCACTTTTCTAAGCGTGTAAAGTGTGTAACTATAATGCATAGTTATATTCAACTATGCATACATATCTATGGACTCTGCGCATCAATATCATCACTCGGAGAGGGAGGATTTTTCAGGAGCGATGATATTACTGTGCCGAGTCGAAGTGCTCCCAAGCCCTTGCTGTGGTATTTCGCCATACATTATAGTTATCCACTTTACTCGCTTAGAAACGTGCAAAGTTTTGTGTCACCACTCTTAGTCAAGTTACACTACTGATGTATTTAAATTGGTCATTCAACCATGTTGGTTAATGATGTCATGGTGGAGATGATCTGCACATTCATGTATTTTGAAGGAGGTGTGGCCTTGAAGATGCTCTGAAGGGAGGGTGGGATTAAATGTTTTCAAAGCTAGCTTGCTTCAAAGCTAGCCGCCTTGAAATTGCCTACCCTACCTTTAATTTACAAGCGCTTCATCATATGCATGTTACAGCAAACATGCTAATTCAATAATATGGGTGAAAAAGAAGAGAAATATCAAATCTATATTTTTTTATTTATTTATTTTTTTGTAAATTTGTTCACTGATACATTTTTTAAGGGAATTCTACATGTAAATGCACATTTGTGTGTTAATTGTAACGTTTTGTTATCCATGTGTATTTAATATTGATTATTATAAATGAATAAAATATAAATAAATAAAATTATAATAAGTTAATATAAGTTAAGTAAAATTCTTTTTAAAATCAATTAAATAACAATTGGTCATGATGGAGAGAGTACCTTTCAAAAGCTGATGCAAAACCTTTAGGCTTAGGCTATATCTGCAGGATGCAGGACAAACCACTTTACACAATTGTAAACCGTACTTGGTATATCCATATCAATTTGTAACACTTGGTTGGTATATCCATGTTGATTTGGATGCGTTGGATCTCCTGTGATCAGAGAGAAATTTCACTGCTTCTAGGTGGCCAACAGATGGCACTGAAACACTGTTATTTGCCATCATACACCTGCCAGTGCATTACTCATGCAGATTAGTCCTTCTTGTATTTTATTATACAGTGTGTGTGTGTGTGTGTGTGTGTGAACCATTAGCATTGATAATGAAAAACTAACAAACTTCTTTAGTTTATAACTGCATTACCCACCTAAGACAGAACAATAGCTTAAATAAGATGAAAAAAATATGTACAGTATAGATCACATTATCTATTTCAAAACATATAGATTTTTTTTAAGTAAATTTCTAAATGTTGCATGGGAGCCTATGACCTCCTGTAACTCCATGGATGATGCACAAGAAGCTGTTTGCATGCTTCACGTTGCTTTTATGCAACAACTAATAAGATTTATTGTAATGTGTTTAGCTGCCCCAAAATTAAAAGTGTCTATTTCCCAATCATTGAGATGGAAAACAGACTCAGTCCAATAATAGTTTAATCAGCAGGTCTGAGTGCACTCCTCATCTCTGATACTTCGACACCTCTCGGTAATCTACTTAAGACAGCTTGAACGATCTCATTAGAGACAGGTCAATTGGTTATGCACTCACTCATTCTTATATCCTGCTTATCCTGCTCAACTAACAAACACATCTACTTTAAAGAATCCCTCTGCAGCTCAACATAAAATCCGATCCTTTGAAAGTAGTCTCTTGCTCGCCAAGTCTGCATTTATTTGATCAAAAATAGGCTACAGGAAAAAAAGTAGTATTGTGCAATATTATTACAAAACAATTTAAAATAAATGTTTTCTGTTTTTATATGTTTTAAAATGTTATTTATTCCTGTGACAGCAAAGCTGAATTTTGAGATGTCTTAATTGTTACCGAATCCTTCAGAAATCATTCTGATTTGGTGGTTATTAAAATTTCTGTTGAAACCATGTTACATTTTTTTCAGAATTTTCTGATAAATCAAAAATAAAAATAAATCATTTTAAATATATTTTTTTGATTTTTTTTTTGTAACAATAAAGTATTTGGTGTTACTTACAAAATATATATAATTGTATTATTATTAATTTATTACCATAAGTTTATCCAATCTTCACTCAGTAATAAAACATATTTTTAATTGATAAAAATAACCAAAATTAATTAATTGGCTGATTAATTAACTTAGCAAATCATGTTGTAGACAATAATGTGTGATAAAATGTTTCTGTTGACAGGTATTCATAACTTTGGACAGATCAGTATATGAAAAAATGTTTGACGCTTGAAGTGTTTAAATTAATGACACATTGAGCAGTATTTGTAACACAGCACGTTTAATCTTAATATGTGAAGCAATTGCTGCACTCGTATTGTGTTCTCATGTCATCTGAGAGAAAATATTTATAAACTTTTGTTCAAAAGCTATTGTATCAAATGGACATATCTAAAGATGTTTGAACTGTGCATTTTCACAGCTGCCAGACACCAGTCAGAACACATAGAAGAAAAGAAAAACAACAGATATGGCGCTTGGCCCTAAAGATACCTTATGTCTGATGATTTGGAAGCAATGCTTGTTACAGCCCAATCAAACTATTGGGAAGATTTTATTACATAAGATGATTGTGTTCCTTGAGGCAATGTACAACGAGAAAATGCTGTAATAATCTTAGATATTTATATCATATCTGTTTCAGTTCTCTCTATGAGTTGGAGGACTGATTATGTTTGATTTAATGGCACTGGATGTATAAAGTGGTTTCAAGCGGAAACAAAAAGTTTCTTCTATAAATAACCCTGCGGTCACCTTTTCTCATTACCGCGAGGTAAACGTTCCTCTGTGACTTGGGAATAATCTTCAGCTCAACCTTTATGGGCATTTTCTCTAAAGCTTTCACAAAACCAGATCAAATATGAGACACTAAACAGCTCAGTAGAAAATCTGTGCGGGGTAGAGATGGCTTGAAATGGAATAAGATTGTGCTGTGCTTGTTCAGGTACCAGTGAGTGCTGCTAAGTGGCTCTTTCATCTAGTGAACAGTCCAAAAATTGGTCTCCTGCTGGAATCGGCATTTCATATGAGATATTCCATTAGGTTGCATCTGATGGACATCACTTAGCCTGCACAGGAACTGCTTTCACTTTGAGAGCCTCTGATAGTGATTTTAAGGTCATAGCCAGGCAGAAGAACTCATTATCTCCTGAAGTAAAAACACTGGAATAGTATCCAAATAGATATCGAAAAGTTTACTGTAAATGGGAAAGGATAGAGAGAAAAGAGAGAGCATAACGTTGATTTTTTGAATTTGTGTGCCTGTATGAAACTGCTTTCTTCTGTACAGCGAAATGTTCAGGGAACAGATGGGATCACTGATTTGAATGTAGCGGAACAGAAATAGTAGGAAAAAAGCATGGAACTTGTCAGACAGTTGACTGATCACTCAAGGTTATTTTCCTGAGGGCTTGGAAACACGTTACATAACTTGATGTATAGAAACATGTTAGTCCTCAGCTTAAAGTAATTGAAGGGCAGGAAGAAAGTCACTCATAGTTTACATTAAAGATTACATAAAAATAAATAGCATAGAAAAGCAAAAACTCATGAACGTTTTCCATAATACCGCAATCTGTTTTAACTCCCAAGGCATCAAAAACGTTTAGCGTCACTATTGATGAACTATAGGAACTCCATTGCTTTCAATGAGGGCTTGGTAATTGTATTGTCATGAAATTATATAATGGGAATAATTTTTTTACAATGACATATGTTGGGGTATAATTTTCAATTTAAACAGCAACAATAATTTTATATACATTACATTATTTAGACGTGTTTAAGCACTTAACCCATACCCATAAACCTAACCCTAACAATTTGTCAATTTATAAAACTAATAAAACCCATCAAGTAGATGCAATGTCATCATAGTTTATTCAAAAATAAAAAATTGTCCAAGTCTTCCAAGGCTAAAAGATTGCTTTGTATGAGGAAAACCCCCAAAAGCGATCGCTGTCTCCAGCAACCATAATTCTCAAATCACAGACACATTCAAGCTTTGATTGGGAAATAGCCGCCTACCAATGGCTCTAGTCTGTCTTGGAACCTATGGCAATGCTAAATTTTGGATTTTAAATGATGTATGATTGTGTTAATGGAGCAGGGGCATTTTTCAACACTGTTCCTCACATAAAGATGTTGTAGCCTTTGGTAATGCATACGGTATATATAAAGCTGAATCATAGGCCTACTATATACACTCTAAAAAAATGGTGCTAAATAGCACTAAAAGTGGTTCATTGGCTTGTAATCATAGGGGAACCACTTTAAGTGCCATATAGCACTTATCTTTTCATATGGTGCTACGTAGAACCATAAGAGGTGCCATAGAGCATGTTAACCACCCCAGAGAACCACTGAAGAACCGCTGAAGAATCAAACTGGGCTTAGTGGTGCTATATAGCACCATGACCACCGCAAAGAACCCCTGAAGAACCTTTTTTTTAGAGTGTATATATAGAGTGTTTGTGTTCCCAGGGGAACACAAACCATTCTCAAAAACTCCTTCAAAAAATCCTTCAAAAACTGTATAGTCATATCAAGTCCCTTGTTCCCATAACCCCTTCAATACCCCTGTATATATATATATATATATATATATATATATATATATATACTGTGTGCATGTGTGTGTGTGTGTGTGTTTGCGTAAAAGCTTGATATGCGTGGTTTTGTATTAATCTTGTCACTTTAATATTTTAAAAGAGCATGGAAAAAGTGAATCATGTTCACTGAATAATACATGAAGCTGGGTTGTCCCCTTTAGCTAGGTAAGGATTAATTCTTCCTCTGAGATACTTCAAAGGTGTTGCACAGTCTAATTCATATGATCTACTATCATGTGGCAATGTCCTCCAAGAACGTAGGAGATGCTGTTGCCACCACAGAGACCATACCTTATTTTGTTCCCCTTCGTCAGATCACTACAACGTGAGTCAGACGTGAGTCACCATGGTGCTCGGTCAACCAGACAGTGCGACTCAGAGGAGCATGTCCGGTCAGTGTTGAACTGCTTGAGTACAATCAAGAGCAGGACAGCGGTCCCACTGAAACTTTTTCAGAGGCTCCTGGGCTATATGGCATCCGCAGCTGCAGTAACGCCGCTCGGGTTGCTTCATATGAGACTGTTACAGCATTGGCTTCATGGCCGAGTCCCGAGATGTCCGTGGCAGAGTGGCATGTACTGGGTGCACGTCGGTGGTCGGACCCTTCGTTTCTATGGGCAGGTGTTCCCCTAGAACAAGTTTCCAGGCATGCTGTGGTCTTCACAGATGCCTCTGCCACTGGCTGGGGGGCCACGTACAACGGGCATGCTGTTTCAGGTCTGTGGACGAGGCCTCAAATGCATTGGGACATCAACTGCATTGGCACATCAATTGCCTCGAGTTGCTCACAGTACGTCTTGCGTTGGGCCGCCTCAAAGGCCCACAACGTGGCAAGCACGTTCTGGTCCGTATGGACAACACTGCGACTGTTGCGTACATCAATCCCCTTCCCAAAGGCATGTTTTCCCAGCGTTATCCAATAAGTCACACTGAGTGGGTCTTGCAGAACAGCAGTGACTGACCTTCTCTGCCTAGAGCTCTTACTTCTGCCCAACACTCGGTCAGGCCAGGAGACTCAAGCGGAGCGCCGGAACGGCCAGCAGCCGTGGCGTTTTGGTAGATATCCCCATTCGTCAGAATCACTTCTGACTCATGTTGTAGTAATCTGATGAAGGGGAACATCTCGGTTATGTATGGTAACCCTTGTTCTCCAAGGAGGGAACGGAGATGTGAGTCCTCTTGCCACAGTTGCTGAGCTTTCGCTATTCGGCCATGTCACAGGTCTGGCTCCTCAGCGGAAAAACAAAGATGTGAACGCACCTGATGCCCGTTAAATGCTCTTAGTGAAGGCCAAATATGGTAAAACATACTCAGATTTTCCCCTCCACATTTAACCAATCCAAGAGAGTGAACACACATTAGGAGCAGAGCAAAAAAGATAAATTTTCAGCTGAAGTACATATTTCCCAAATTTTATTTGTATCTCTTCATTTGGGTTTAATTTATCACAGTAAAAAAAAAAGCCAATCATTTCATTTTGGAACAAACATGTTGCCTTTATAATATAATGCTTTCTATTTTTATCATATTAGTTTCTATTAACTATATATAGCTGATTCATATTTTAAAAATGGGGGTTCCTTTAAAAGTGATAATTACTGTATATTCTGGGCCTTTAGCATCAAACAGTTGGAAACCCTTTGGTCTAAATACCCGAGAGTAGATTTCTAGTATTAGACAGTCTACTTTCTGGATTTGCCACTGGAATTTAATTGAATTGGCAGCATCCTTTGAAGAGTCTGTAACACTAGGACTTCTATTCATATTCATTAAATTCAGCCACTGAGGAGAATAATATCTGAGCAATATTATTGAATGACCGTGTTTGGGCAGCCAAATGATTTATTAACGATGACCAACTGCACCGCACAGTGGTTAGCTCAAATGCAAGAAGAAATAACAGACAAAATGAAAGGAAGGGGAGCTGAGAAGGTGGAAAGGAAATGAAGAGAAATACAAGAACAGCAAGATGGCTTAACAACAAAAGAAGAATAGATGATTCCAGGGTGTGTGTGGAGGGGGGAAAAACTTAGCAAGTAGAGGACAGGAACATGAGGATTTAAGGAGGATAAGAGGAGAATTTCCAACGAGGAAAAGGAGACAGATTGAACGAATGAAGACAAGTTGTATAAAGGAAGCAGAGAAGCAGGAGATATGGTTGAGATGTTCAGTTCCTATGTTTTAGCTCCTGTTTCCTTTGTTTCTATTTTCATTTGTTAGTTTCCATGGATGCCCTTGTTTTTTACCATGTCAACTAATCACCTACACCTGCCCTTCATTTAGCCCCTTGTCATCTTATAAAAACCCTCAGTTATCTAGATTCTATTGTTCTTCATCTTGTGGTAACATTTTGTGCTGGTGTTTTTTTGTGATGGTTCCTTATGTTCATTAAATGTGATTTCATTGTTCATTGGCATCAAGCCTCTTTAATCTGGATTATCAAGTCAGTCCATTATGTGACATTATATTACATTATATTATTTTATAAATTAAATATTATATGTGTGTGTGCGTGTCACTGTCACTGATTTTTCTAGAACACAGATACATAACGCCCTTGCTCCAACTTATTTTCATGTTGTATTTATGAATTCCTAATTTGTGCATGCTTTTACACACTTTTCTTTAAACCATGATTTGGATGGTAAACGATTGGATTTCCCTCTGATTTTCTAAAAATAATTTTGACATGTAAAAGACACACATGGCTGGCAGCTGATAAGAGCTGGTAGGGGGTGGGGGTGGGGGGTGGATTGGGTTGCTTGGGTGCATCCCACGCTAATAAAAAAAATATGTTTACCAAGCGATGTTAATTACCCTTGTCGTGATGTGTGATCCACTTCTGTCTCAGTTCTATTAATTACCTTAATCACCAAGCTGAGACAGCTCAAGCTACACGGTTTTTGAAACAGAAAGTGGGAAAGTGTTATTTTCATGTTATCTTAATAAATATTATCCTCTCTCACTTTTTCTTCATGTGTGCTCATAAGATGATTAATTATTATTAATTGCAGTGGCATGTCAGGATATATTACATAAGTGCTCTCTTCTGACAGGGAAACACCATATTCGAAGGGCTTTTTATCTTTTGGCAGGCTGAGCGAGGCTGGAGATTTCCTTGCCTAAAATATCCTTATAAATGACAGAATGTCACAAAATGTGTGATGGAGAGATATCTGCCTTCATCTGAATCAGAATTTTAAAGTCATTATACTTGTTTTTACGTTTGAATATTTCAGAAAAAAATTATTGTGCATTTAATAAGCTATTTTAAAGGGATAGTTCACCCAAAAGGAAAATTAGCCCAGGATTTACTCACCCTCACGTCATCCAAGGTGTATATGACATTCTTCTTTCAGATGAATAGACAATCAGAGTTAATTAAAAAAAACATCCTGGATCGTCCAAGCTTTTCTGCTCGGCTACTGGGGTTTAAAAAGTGCCTTCTGAAGCAAAGTAATGCGTTTGTGTAAGAACAAAATTCATATTTACCATGTTACAAAGAACAATTCTAGCTTCCAGCCAAACAGCCATAAGCAGTCTACTTGCATCTAATGCGCAACTTATGCAACTTATGATGTCAGAAGTAGCGTAGTGCATCATTAGTAGGGTTGCATAAAGAATAGCAGTATGTCGCATTACTCGCCAGACTGATCTCATGAAGTAGCGTGCATATGACACGCCAATTCGTATTTGCATTTTTGGCGTGCTATCAAGACGCATAATCGCTTTTCAGCGTGTTTATGAACGCCGTTGACTTAACGTTATATAAATATATGACTTACCTCAACCCTGTCCCTAAACTTAACCATCACTGGGGTTGATGGCATTTATGACTGTTCCCTTACCATCGTAGTGAAAAAAAAGATATGACTTACCTCAACCCTATCCCTAAACTTAACCGTCACTGGGGTTAATGGCATTTACCAAGGAACCAAGGTTTCTTCTACATTATAAAGGAATGAGGGCATCTGCACATTACCTTGATAGTGCGAAAAGGGTTCCCACTCGGGGAAAACCCCTTGGTTTTGAGCCACCACTGTAAGGCTCTTATGTGCAGCAGGCCAAAAGGAATTATGTTGGACGCTGCCTCCAGGAGATCCAGCACTCCCTAAAAGTGTTTTGACAGTGATGGTTTGACCCAGTCTGAAACTCCTTATTGTGGTCAGGAATTTCTCAGGAATTTCTTCAATGGGCTCGAACAGTGCTAGACAGAGCCCTTCTAGAACAGCCGCCAGGTCCCAAGTTGGCACCCTCGTGCAAACAGCTGGCCTCAGCCTCAAGGTGCCATGAAGGAAATGAGTTACAAATGGGTGTCTCCCGAGAGAGGCTCCACTCAAAGAGACATGGTAAGCAGATAAGGCCGCCACATGCACCTTCAGTGTGGAGTGGGATAACCCTGTGGAGAAACGCTCCTGAAGGAATTCCAGCACTGCCGACACCGGGCAGTTAACTGGGTCCAACTGGTGTTCTCCACACCAAGAGGGATATAATACAAGAAGGCATATAATTTCCTAGTGGCCAGAGCTCTGGAGTGGAGGATGGTCTCCACGACCTCAGTCGAGAGACCAGATTCTATGAGCTGTGCCCCCTCAGAGGCCAAGCCCACAACCTCCACAGATCTGGGCGGGCGTGAAGTATCGACCTGCTTGCCTGAGAGAGAAGGTCCCTCCTGATTGGAATCTCCAGAGGAGAGCTGTCGAGGAGAGAAATTAGGTCCACAAACCAAACTTGGGCCAGCCAGCACAGGGCTACTAACAATAGACTGACCCCGTCCTGGCGAACCCTCTCCAGAACTCCTGGGAGCAGAGCATTCGGGGGAAATGCGTACAGGGGTGACCTCGGCCACTCCTGTACCATTGCCTCCAACCCCAGAGGGGCTGGAGGACTCAGGGAAAACCACAGTGGACAGTGCAATGTTTCCCTGGATGCAAATAGGTCTGCATTGGCACGACTGAAATGTTACACGTGTTACACAAAGACATGGAGCTCCAAACACAGGTCCTAAGGACAGGTATCAAGGTTCTTTCCACATAGCCAGGGCACAGAAACACCGTCGCATGACCCTGAACTTGAGTGGATTTCCCCTCGGAGGGAGAACCCCTTGGTCCTGAGCCACCACTGCAGTGGTTTCATGTACAGCAGGCTGCAAGGTATAACGTTGGACACTGCTGCCATAAGACCCTGAATTCTCTGTTATTCTTTTACAGTGAGTGACTGGCCTAGCTTTGCCTGTTTGATGGCTAAGAGAATCGAAGCTATACGAGCAGGAAACAGACGTGCCTACATCGTTTCCGAATCTGAAACCATGCCCAGAAAAGTGGTCCTCTGTACTGGAGAAACTACACTCTTCTTGGCGTTGAGCCTCAACCCCAACTTTTTGATATGGGCGAGAATGACATCTTGATGCCGAATTGCCTGATGCTCCGATTGAGCCAAAATCAACCTATTGTCGATATAGTTTAAAATGCTAATGCCCTGGAGTCACCAGAGCTGCATTTCTGGGAGACAGTGCTAGATTGAATGGAAGAACCCTATATCGGTACGCTTCGCCCCCGAAAGCGAACCTCATGAACTTCCTGTGATGTGGAAGGACGAAAAATATGGAAGTATGCGTCCTTTAGATCTCTCGTGACAAATCAGTCCTCGGACCTGATCTATAACACGATCCGCTTGAGAGTAAGCATTTTGAATTTGAGCTTCCCTACCAAGCGATTTAACAGGTGCAGATCTAAAACTGGATGTAACACCCCATCCCTCTTTGGAACGATGAAATATGAGCTATAATAACCTAAGCTGGGAGGAAGAACTCGTTCTATAGCTACCTTCAACAGAAGTTTTCACCTCTTGTTCCATAACCAGAGCCTGCTCGAGGCCCACTGAAGCGAGGCGGTTGTGATCTGAACTGAATCGCATACCCAACCTCATACAAAATTGTTTGTGTGGTGTAAATTGTGATAACTCCTGCCTAGCAAATACTAAGGACAGACACAATGTTTACACTCAGATATATTCACACATAGCGCTTTCTGAAGGCACAGAAGCTGTTGCGCTGATGTTTTCGGGATACTTTATAGTTTCCTGGTCGATGACATCACCTGCTTAGAATGTTCCGTCTCTCCATTGGAAATGATTATATACATGCTTAAGGACGTACAACGCAGGGGTGTTCCCATAGTGGTTACATGCAGCTCGAAGTTCCCTGATAGGGAACAGAGGACAGTGTGTATGTGTGTCTGTGTGTTTTCATTTGAGCCTCATTTATCTGTCACTGCTTGTCAATGTCAGAATATTTGAGATGACAAATAAAATCAAATTAGGCAGGCTTTATGTTCACAGACACTGCTGAGCGCGAAATTTAACAGTGCGACTCGACGTGTATGGTCAAGTGAGAGATAAGATGTTGCCTATGTAAGTAGCTAAACTTAACATTTTATATTTTTTAAATGAAAAAATGAAAATCCCCCTAAAATGAAAATCCTAGTGACGCCCCTGGCTGTCGACATGGAACCACCACCAGTGTCTCAAATCATCTGCGCTCAGATCCTCTCAGAAATCCAGGACACTGCCTCTAGAGGCGGACCAATTCCCAACCCCAGTTCCTCTCTATTCAGAACTGATATTCTCATAACCCACCCGTTAAAACCCCTCCTAGACGCGTCTTCAAAGCAGTTTCTCCCAGGACCCTCCAATTCTACCTGGTGGCTTGGAGATGCCATTCCACGTTTACAACATGCCGTTCCACGATTTTTCTCTTTTTATTACCTCATTTATTTCCTACATTAATAGGGGTAAGGGCTTACAAGTTGGGTCCATCAAAGGTTACTTGAGCCGCGTTCAGTTTTTCCATAAATTGATGTACTCTCAGATAAACAACTCACACACCTCTCTCCTGATCAAAGGAGATCCCAGCCCACCTGTCCCGACACCAGACAACCCATAAAGCTAGGCACTCTTGCCAAATGTATTCACGTCCTCCGCACAGGCTACCAGCCCCTCAATACCGCCTGCATACTTGAAGCTATGTGTATCCTAGCTTTTTTGGTTTTCTTAGATGCTTGGAACTCGCCATCACTTCCAACTCGACACCCCCCCCCCCCCTCCCCTCCCAAAAAAAAAAAAAAAAAAAAACCCACCCCACCATCTCAGACTTGTCACTACTAGATGGTGAAACAGTCTCATATTTGATTAAGCAAAGTAAAACCGACCAAACCAAAACAGGTAATTTCATCTACATTTTCTAACCTCTCATCACCAATCCAACCATACCAGTCCATTCTGGCATGTCTGCTACGGAGAAGTTCTCTGGCTAAATCTCCTCTGAAACCCCTGTTTGGTACCATTTGGACAGTTGAGTTCAGAAAGCAAGTTTGACCCTCCTTCTACATGTTGATTACTGATTGTTGTCCCAAACTGAAATTCTGTTATTTGGCCCTAAATCCCCTTTCCTCTTTCAACATGAATACTCCGTTCATGATGGAGTCATAGTTTATCCTCCACCTACTCAACCATCCTACAGCAGTTGCATTGACCCCCCCCCCCATCTAATGGATTCACTTTACCAATACTTTACCTAGTTTTCAAAGGCTTGTCATGATTTACCACCTTTGTTACTTTTCACAATTAATACATCCATATGTCCCTGCCCATATGCTGAGATCAAGTTCTGAAAACTTGCTCACAGTGCCTAAGTTTAAACTTTCTACTCTTGGTGGTAGGGCTTTGACTTAATTTCTCTGGAAATTTATTATTTTTTTTTCTGTTCTGTTAAGGGTTGAATAACATTTTTGGACAGTTGTTTGGATGTTTCCATTAAACACCTTTCCATTGAAATCAGTTTCAAGTCAAAGTTTGGAAAGACCGCATCTGGATTCTCCCACTGCAGCAGCTAACGTGAGAGATTCTTTATTACTTTCAGGTTGGCCTTCTTTAATTTGGCATGCATATGTTTTGTTCTTTCAAACCACATATTTAGAATCAAAGAGAGTGGGATTATTCATTCAGGTGCACAAATAAGCAAGTATAGCTTTTACTATTATGCCCTGTTTGCCTGTAATTCAGCAGTTCAAAATGAATGCTCCTTAAGCACTGCCTGGTGCACATTTGAATATGTAAATGATAGTAGGACTAAACGGAGACTGTTGCACAGTGATGTAAGAGTGATGAGTCATGCCTCAGGGTCGAGTGAGCAGTTGTTGCGGTGACGGCCTCTGATTTGGGTGGGAGGCTGCACTGTGGCTGCTCACGCCTCTTCCATTAGATGAGTAACACCCCACTGGGTGAATAGTACTGATGCTCAGTAGGACTGTTACAGCAAAAGCCAAGTAGCTGTTCCGAAGTAAAGTATTCCTCAGAGTTAAAATCAAAATAAGATATTTTGAATGCTTTTGTCCATACAATGAGAAGAACCGACGTCAATGAGGTCCAGAACATCAATAAACCCTGCTGACAACATGTCGTGAGCAACAGAACAATAAATGCAAAGTCTCAATCTCACCTCTGGGGTCAAATTCACCTAGAAGTGCTAAATCTAATACAACAAACATACGCTCATTAGAAAAATGTGCCTCATTTTTGTGGGTTATAGGTGGTACGATATTTTCAACAGAATAGAGCATTACCTTTAAAGTTGGCTTGAAAGTTGATTGTTTTGATTTAAGATGACAAGGGCAAATTAATTTAAAAAAAAAAATTGGATAAATCATTCATAATAAAATGTCAACTCACTTGACATTTTATTACATTATTATAACAACCGGTGTAATAAAATGTTGTCACATTCCTCTTCATCTGTTTTGAATAAAATGAAATGCTCCTTTAGCTCCACTGGGTTGGACAAAACTTTGTTTGGGGATATCCTCATTTGTAAAAAAAAAAAAAAAAAGTAAAGTAAAACAAAGTTTTTTATTTTTTTTATTTATTTTTTAAAATGGTGGGTTAGGGTTATGTATTTGTGGTACTTAGGTATGTTGTGGAACTAGCTATAACTTACAAAAACGAGAAGTCTATGAATTATCCCTATTTAACCAATGTGCCAGTGTTTCAGAACAGTTTTTGTCACTTCTAGACATTTTCGTTTCTGAAAAAGTATTGTCCTTTTTTGACTTTTCAGAAAGTTTGACCCTTGTTCTTGCATTTACAGTGAAATCTGTAAACATTTGTAAAAACATATCTTGATTTCTAATCTCAACATTAAACAAGGCCTCTGTGGGGGTCATTAATCGCTAGTCTAATTGCTGGGTGGTTACTAATGAGAAGACAGTGCTGGTGTTACAGTGTGTGTAATTGTGTCCTTGGGGACCTCGATATCCTCTTGCTGTGTCTAGAGTTAAAGTGGTGTGTCTGAGAAATCGAATGCTGTCTTATTTGTCAAGCTCAATCTGTTAACAGTGTAAGTGTGCCACAGGGCGAGAAGGGTTCGGAATTTATCCAAAAATATTTAAAGTGGGCAAGATGTTTAGATGGACAATACACAAACACAACACACTCCCTCTCTCTCTCTCTCATTTACCATTTCAGTCGTATCCGAATCTTGGTGATTCTCTTGCCTTATACGTCCATGAAGTCTTGGGAATGGGATTTTCAGGGGTCGGTTACCAGGTGTTTCTCCAACCTTTCCCATTATATGGCTTGGGACTCACACAGACAGACACACACATTAACACTTATGGCCAATCCACCTAACCTGCATGTCTTTGGACTGAGTGGGGGAAACTGGAGCACCCAGAGGAAACCCATCCTGGGGTGCGTTTCCCAAAAGCATCGTTAGCCAACTATTGTCGCAAGTTCCGTCGTTGCCGATAGAGTTCAATGGAAATTGCGACCAACTTGCGACCATAGTTGGCTAACGATGCTTTCGGGAAACGCACCCCTGGTATGGTGAGAACATGCAAACTCCATACAAAAAGGACTCCTTGCTCAGTCAGCCCTTGAACCAGGCACCTTCTTGCTGTGTCTACCAACTAAGCCACTGTGCCTCAAAAAAATAAAAAATAAATAAAAAAATAAAGCATTTTTTCTCATTGCCACTAAAATAGATGCTTCAGTAAAATGTTGGCCATAAATGGTGAAGGCTTGACCATATTAAACATCTGCGTACGTGTTTTGTCATGAGTTTTGAATTAACGTGTGCATCACACAGAGAGAAAGAGAGTGAGAGAGAGAGTGAGAGTGCACATGTGAAAAAGCTCTGTCATTCTGACATAGAATAGCAGATGGTCTTGTTTCTTAATCATGGTCATGGTGCTTAAGCACTAAATCCTCATTGGAACAATACAACTGGGCTTTAGCTTAGACTTTGCCTGACCACCTTAAACACCCACTTTTACTGGCACATACTGTACACTGGTTTTGTCCCAATTCCCTTAGTGGGCACACAAGCCTCATCTTCTTCAGCCATTATTAGGGATTTTTAGCCTTTAGTAGTACAGTAATCAATGCTTCATTATCAAGTAGAGTAACTCCAAAGCCAATTATGGAAAGAATCAGTGATAGAAATGTCATTAAGGTTCATAAATTTTAACCACCTTGCAATGACTAAGTGCTTTTAACATCTGGAAGATTCCTAAGTGTTTTATCGGCCAAATTAAATATTAATGAATGAAATTGTAATGCATAACCTTGCATAATTGTATAACTAGACTCATAATCAGGTGGATCATTCAGCTGCTCATTTATTTCATCATCAGTATTGAATAGTGTCCAGATTATTTATCTGCCTTCTGCTACATATTTTAGAAATTCAAATCCATCTAATAATCTGATATTTTATGGTGTGTATAGATGAATGTTCGTATTAGACAAGCATTTTCATAGACATTCTTAATGTAAAGACAATTGTGGCAATGAGGATCGCCAGTTTGTGCCTTTCAAAATGACAAGTATCTTTTCAGAAGTTTTTTGACAAGCCATTGTAGTATTTTATGATGTCCAGTGCAGTTGGAATCATCAAACCTTTTCTCACTGTATGAGTGCTGTATAACTGACACAGCCGCTTCATATCACGTGGTATATTATTCTCTTTTTGCCCACGGAGTCTGAGAGCATGTTCAACATATTCCATTTCTGCAAAAATGATTTATACAAGCCTTTGGAAAAACTGTGTCAGCACTGCTCATCACCTGATTTTATAGCATGAAACAATGATAGTTGTCAAATGGGGAAATTAGTCACAAGGTCTGTTTCAGAAACTACCTTTTTCTTTAAACGTATCATTAATATATAACCCCCATCAATTTCTCTTATTTTTTCTTCTAGCTGCTCAGAAACAAGTGAACATAATTACGCACCCTGGCATACATTCAGGGGTCATCTGTATAATAAAGGTGGATTTTTAACCAAAAAGCTGAACAATACTTTCAAGGCACGTATTTTAAGTTGTAGGCTTTTAGGCTTATGCCCCATTTCACCAACAAGGCTTAAGTCTAGTCCCAGACTAAAATACAAAAGCAACTTGCAAATCTTAAAATATATAAATGCCACTGTTTTTCTCAAGATGCATATACAGTCATGTTTATAAAAGTTATTAATGTTCTAATTGAACTAAGGTTAACCATGGCTTAATCTAAACCCTTTCTGTGAAACCAGGCCATAATATAATATAACATAATATAATGTTGAAACGAATGTGTTGTATAATTCTTCATAAATATAATTGGTTACACATTATTTTAAGGTGTCTGTTACGTCACGTAGTAGAGGAAATAGCATGACGACAAAGGACGATGATTATAATGATCTTTAATGACAAAACTCAGGAACCAGGAGAAAACCACACTAAACATTAATGAGAACGGACTGAGGGAGAACACAGGATATAGACACAGAGAGCACTTTACGCATCATGGCCAGGTGGCTTAGCATATAAAAGACAGGCTCGGGAGCTGCATCACTGGTTTCATCAGCTGAAGCGAAAAATCGTTTTTAGCGCCTGCATGGTCAGGTTACGCAATACTCGTTCCCTCATCTTGAGAGGAAACGTATGTAACCGAATACGTTCTCTTACGTGAGGTTCTCTCATATTGTGTAAGTTGCTTACACTACAGAAACTCATTGTCAAATTGTGCGTGCCCAGCATCCACTTCATGAGTCCCAGGGATTCCCAGGGAACATACAATAGATAAGTGGAAAACAGGTGGCCAGCAATGTAGGCCAGCACATGTTATAAACATATATAGGGTATACAGAGCGGCGTTGCCAGGCTCAGTGAACGCTGCAATGGCCGCCACATATACCTTAAGCATGGCTGTTAGCCAACAGCTCTTGAAGGAAGCCAAGCAACCATGGGACCCCACATTTTTGTGGGTCTAGATCTCTATCTGCATACCATTTGGAGAACCAAGACCATTTAGACGCGTAGAAGGCCGCCTCATAGAGGGAGCTCTGGATTGTGTAATCGTGTTCATCACTCCTTCTGGCGGATATCCGTTGATTACCCATACGTGCAGAGACCAGCACTCTGGATGGGTATGCCAGATTGAGCGGCGGGCTTGAGAGAGGAGATCTCTCCTCACTGGAATCGGCCAAGGGGCTGTGTGTGACAGCGGCATCAGCTTTGGAACCAGATTTGATTCTTCCATCGCGGGGCTATAAGGAGCACCGTGTGGCGCGTTTTCTGGATCCTCTTTATTACTTCTGGTAACAGAGAGACCGGAGGGAAAGCTTTAAGAGGGAGGCTGGGCCAGGTTTGGGCCAGCGCATCCTCGTTCTTCGAAAAGACCAGCGGGCAATGAGCGTTGTCTTTTGACGCAAACAGGTCGACTTTCACTTTGCCATAAAGGTGCCACAGTAACTGGACTGTCTGGGGTTGCAGGGACCATTCCCCTGGGGGAACATGGTTCCTGGATAGTTTCCGAGCAGACTAACACATGGTGGTCCCGTATGAACAGGAGGAAGCGCCTGAGAACGTTCTTGACCACTATTATTTCCAGACAGTTTATGTGGAAACGTCCCACTTGGTCTGACCACAAGCCAAAGGCCGGTCTGCCCTCGAAGAGAGTGCCCCAACCTAGGTTGGAGGCGTCCGTTGAGATGGAGGAGTCCTTTCGGTATGAGACAGCTCCCATTGTCACTTCCCGCTGGTACCAGTCGGCCACTAACCAGGGCAGAGCCAAAATGCAGCTCTGAGTCACTCTAATCCATCTCAGCCTGAAACCCAAGCCTGTTGAAGCACTCAGGCGCACGCACAGCAGGCCCAGCTGAGGCACAGCCACAGCCAATGTCATATTTCCCAGCATTCTCTGGAATGTTTTGCATTCTCTGGAATGGCCAGGTGTTGAACATGACTGCCTCCTCCACTGGGGGGATTGCTTTGTACTCCTTCTCGGCGCCACCATCCACTTGGGAGAGCACTGCGGAGACATGTGAGTCGAGCCTCGCAGAGAACGGTGCATTCCACGATTTCGAGAGCTCAGTGTGAAGCTCTGACAGAAACAGCGCAGATCTGAAAACGGGCAGTGGCTGTGGAGGAAACAGCCGTATAGTCTATTGGGCGTTGGCTCCTTAGGTGGCGACCAATCCAGGCAAAGTTGGTTGACGGCCTTCGACAGGAGGCGCAAGGGCTCAGCGTCCACGCCAGCCTGAGTCCTGCTGGATTCCTGGATCAAGGAGGAAGCAGAGCGATGAGAACTCGACCACTCCATACTGTCTGATGCCTGGATGGAACAGCTGTCACCCAGGTCGATCCCTTCAGCTTCGTCCCCTGAGGCGGTGGCAGTGCGGGCCGAACCCGGCAGCTGCGCGTCCAGGAGGGGAGGAGAAGGAGAGAGGGAGGCTGGCGGGATGAAATCTGGCGAGCCCTTTATGGTGACCTCAGCCTCCGGTATCTGCGAACGACGCTTCTTCTTGCACGGTCCGGAGGGCGGAGTGACAGCGGCCGTGATGAAGGCTTCAAGTCGAGCCCGCAGGGTCGAAAGCGGAAGAGCTTCACAGTACACGCAGCCTCCCGAATCCAGGGCGAGGGGTGCGTGGTCTGGGCCCAGACAGAGAGCAGAAATCACGTGGTGTCTCCGGCGCTGAGTGGGGCTCTGCACGAGCTACAGGAAAGACTAAAAAAGGATACTCAACGCTGGATGGCGTAGCAGGCACGGAAGACTGAAGGTGGCGAAGACGGCCGGCTTCGTCAATCGCTTTTCTCTGCATGTTGGTCGCTAGTTTCGACGGTGGATCACTTCTCTCAGTGTCCGTCGATGCGAAGAGCTTTGCTGAAGATGATGGAAATCAGTGATGCAGCTCCCGAGACTGTCTTTCATACGCTATGCCACCCCCCTTTTGGCTGGCTGTGACGTGTAGAGGGCACAACGTCACATGCAAGGCTCAGTGGTAGGCTGCAGCAGTTGTCGCAGGGCAGCCAATAGGCATGCAAGATAGCCTGCTCTAGGTCTGCTGGCTGCTGCACTGCGTTGACAATATATGAAAAATTAAGGATAATTTTTTGGCTTCAATATCTCGAGAAAAGATGACTTTACCCATAGCGTTGGCAACTTTCACAATACGATAGAACCTCTCGTAAGAGAACTATGTTTCTTCTCAGTTTTCTTAGTTCTTTTCTAATCAGTTGTGTACTTTAGGGTTTTATGTTACATTTAATGTTGTTAAATTAATGTTTATTGCATTTTTTCAAATGTCAGGTGTGTTACCATGTTGGTGTTTAATTTTTGTGCGAATAACTGTGCAGCTCCTATAAAATAGTACTAACTTTCTTAAGGAAGATTGCTTGTGTTGAGATTTTATTAATACTTCAATAGATTGGTAAATTAACATTATATCAGATAATGAAATATGTTTTAATACTGGTTAAATGGTAGGTTCCATGGCTGCGATAATAAATCCTCATTTGAGACAAGCTGTTTCCCAAGGTCAATGCATGTTAACTGTATCTATTTTCCTAAGCAATAGCGTAGACATGTTCACAAAAGAGTTTTTTGTTGTTGCTGCTGCAGCCAAGGCTTAAATGTATGCCCCTGTAATAAAACTGACTTTCAGAAACACCCTTAAAAACACGTTAACTGTCGTAAAAAGTGACACTATCTCCAGCATGTCTGTGGTAGGTAAATGACTCATGCAGGAATAGACAAATGTTCTATTTGAACCAATGCCTGGAGACGAACATAAAATAAATGCAATAGATTGAGCGTTCATCCCCCCAACGAGTGACTTAATCACACGCATCCCACGTCTCAGTGTATATAAGCGCTCTCGTATTAGAGATCCTCCTCTGCTTTTGACAGGCACACAGTGAACGCTCAGCCCCTAGAACGAAAGCACAAGCCTGGTGCGCGTGAAAACCGCCTGCATCTCGCCAAAGCGAGACAAAAAACGAATAGCCTACATTACCAGCGTCTTTTTCATTTTATTACTGTAGTTGTAGTGCTCTGTTTCTGTACGGACCGCGTGCACCAGTTCAGACTGTCAGAGACTGGCAGTGTTGAAAGACAGAAGCGGAGTGGGTTTTGATTCCGGGACAGAAGATGCTGATTCTCCTTCATTGACGATTCTGGTCCAACCCATGGGTTATGAACACAAAAACACAACGGCACATCACTCGTGTAATAGATCACGAGTTTAAAACGGGATCCTTTTGTGCCTCTTTTTTCTCCCACGTGCAATAAAGTGGATCCGTATTTGAGGTGAGCATATTATTTTCAGATGCTTGTTCCTGCTTTTGTTCTGTGCATTACACTGATGCCTTTATTTGTGATTTTAGAGTGTTAGGCTATATTTTAAAAACGGAGTGTGTGTTTTCATCTCCGGATTCTCAGTTGGGATGCCGAGGGCTGTTCATCAGGATTATTCAGTGACCTCTGATTAAGTTACTCTGCTAGATTTGATACCAACGCTCATAACAGCGTTTCTTTTACAACGACTATTAAAATTAGCTTTCAATAGATGATATATAAGTACTTTTGAGTAATGTTGTTATAAATGTAGCCTATTCTGTATCCGGTTGGACAGCAGCAGATTGTAGCCTAGTCTTTTGTAACCAAGTGTTAGTTCGGAATTAAAAGAGTTAATTCATACCAGAATGTAAAGGCAGCCAGGAATAAAAAAAGAAAAAGAACTCCACTAAAAAAAAAAAAAAGATTTTTTTTTTTGTTTTGCATTTTGACATTTTGAGTTACAAAAACGGGTTGCTAACAAACGTGAATGTTCATATATATCTCAAAAACGTTTTTTAGGCCTATGTGAATGTAACAGAAAACATTAAGGGAATATGTAAATATGTATTTCATAGTTTTGATGGCAAACCATTATATAGCCTAAAAAAATATTTCAGATTAATTTATAGCATACTTTATTATGACCTATATGCAAGTAAAGTAAAAATACATCTGAGTTAAGCTGAAGTTTGTGAAAGTTTAAATTATTTGCACCAGAAATGTTTATTTCAGATTTAGTTTAATCTGTTGCAAGCACACAGTTTCAAATCGTAATTTCTTTCAGTTTGACTCACCCATGCAAAATTATCTCCACACAACCACATTATATAGCCATGTTTTTTTTCTGTAGTAAATTAGTGTCGTTTCTTATTATGAACCCATTACACTTTTTGTGTCTAGAATAATTCTCCTTTCCCCTTCAGTCCTGTCATATGTATGTGTGTCACACATTATCTGCTGCATCATGCATTATAACTCCACATTGTTTTTCAACACAGCGAGTATGAAGATCTGTATTGCTGACATGTAAAATATTTGCATATTTTCTGCTCATATGTAAAAAAGAGCCCTTTGGTTTAACAGTATTAAATATGCAAATAATAACATTTCAATTAAATTGCTATCACTCTTCACATGTATCTAGAGGCTCCTTATTAATATAACACATATGTTTTTCTAGGCCCATATCAGGTATAGCCTAACTATAGAAAATATTTTTTTTCTAAAATAGCAGAAACATGTAAAATTGATTTAGAGGATGCTTACACATATACAAAAATATCAGATTGACTCAAATTACATGAGAGTTTTTTTTGAAGAGCCATTTTTGATGGCTCTTATTATACACAAGAGCCATATTTGATGGCTCTTATTATACACAAGTTTTTTTTTTTTAAAGTGACTATTGTGTTATATATCTGAATATACCACATACTAGAAACCATTGATCAATTAAATATCTCACAAAACTCCAGAGAAGGAGACTGTGAGAAAAAAAATGTGAATTTGTTTGGCCTCTTAACGCTACTCGGCTTTTCTCCTTTTCTGAGGCTTTCCTTATAATTACTTGCTCTGTTCAGACAAGCATGTTTGCTGTGATCATATCATGGACAATCAGTCATACCTTGGTTGAATGATGGACCCTCAGTAACATAGGATAAATGGTTTGCCTGATAAATTTCGTACAATAATAACACATCCTAAATTATTACATGATTAACTAAATGTATTTTTCCATGTACTTTTCTGTAATGCACTTTCTGTAAAGCTTCTTTGAAACAATATGTATTTTGAAAAGCACTATACAAATAAATTTGAATTGAGTTGAATTCAATTCAATGCTTGGCTGGCAAGAAAGTCTGTATTTTAAAGAGTGTGAGTGTGGGGAATTGCTCTCCCACTCAACTGAATGTGTGTTGTGAGCTTGTGCATCTATGTTACGAGGTATTTGTAACAGGCTTGGCTGTTTGCTTTCCTGAGCAGATATCCTAGGTCTTTGTTTGTACTAGGCTAGGCTTGGCTTGATGTTTGTACTGTGTGCTATGATTTCTCATTTATAATTGTTGGTGTAGACCCTCAGCTACACAGTAGGCTCATCTGTTAGACCGTTGCATATTTCAGCTGCCATCAATCTCCCTGGTTGTTTGTTCACTTTGCCTAATGAAAACCATACATTTCAGTATTTCAGTCCATTGTTTACATTTTTTTCTAGAATACTGAATAAACCTCTCTATTCTCCAAATATGGCAGGGAATAAAGACAGACACAGTTTCATGTTTCAGAAATTATTTTTCTTGGTCAGAAATACAAATACAAAGGAAGAGCATTCTGTGGGTGGCCAAAAGTCAGGTATATAGTGATCTCCAATGTTCAAGACAGAAGGGATGGGTTGATCCAGAAGAGTATTGGGCCAGGTGGTCATTGTTTAAAGGACAAGATCAGTATTTTAAACTTAAAGCCCTGTTTTAAGATTGTTTCTGATTAAAAAGAACGGTTAAGATTGAAATTTGGACACATGCTGCTGACTCGAGTGGTCAACCACAGAAACCGAAAATTCTCGGGCCATCTTAACCATTCTATTTCATCAGAAACAATCTCATACAGGGATGTCAGTGTAAAATACCAAATTTGTCCTTTAAGTGGCCTTCCAGTTAAGTTGAGCTATTTTGGACCTCTGTATGCGCAGTCAGAATTGGCGTATAAATTGGCGTTCCTTGTGCCCGACAGGCTGATCAGACTTGTCTACTCAGGACACTTTCCATCAATGGGCCAGAACTGGTGCAGAGATTGAGGTGGAGGGGTTTAGGCACTGGTGATAAGGTGTGATAAGGCGCAAAAAGCAGCAGGTGCGTCTCATTGCGCTCTGCCAGCAGCTCTCATGCACCTCCTCATTGCCATGTGCTCCTATTGTGAGCCTGGCCATGGGCCAGTGAGAGGAGGGTCTGTGTGACATTAATTATAGCGTTTTATTCAGTGTCTGTTTGAGTATGCATGAAGATGGATATAAAGAGTGCCCTCAAATTTCGCAGGACTTGGAGCCACCACCAGTATATCCACATTTGACATAGAGAAGTGATATTAAGGCTGCATATAACATACTGTTAACATCCATCAGTTTAAAACAATGAGAGTCTGATGAAATTATTGGTTAATTAAATGTATTCCTCTCCTTCCTCTGAGGCCCCGTTTACACGAAGGGACAACACAGATAGGGCCTATTTCCCTGCGGTTTGGCCTCTCGTTTACACGAAAACCCCGTTTTTTTTTTTATCACAGAAAACAATTATTTCTAATGCTGCGTTCATGTGCTATGGTAATTATGGTAAATACCAAAAGCCGACGTGGAAAATGCACATGAACACCCCCTCATGTGGTATTTCCACTGGGCAACTCGTAGAAAATTTTGATGGACGAGTTGCCGAGATGAGATAACCTTTGAACTTTTCAAAATGGCGGAGAGCACCGCAAGAGTTGTGATTGGTAAAAATATATAGGCTACTATTCATGATCTAGAAAATATATAGCATATTTACCTTTTGAGTTTTGATAAATCATTTTTTTGCTGTTGCAGATGACTTAAGCAATCTAAAATAGTTTTAGCTAAATAACAGGTCTGGATCTCCGTCTTCTTACCACATTACGACAACAAAAGCACTTGAACGCAACACACTGGTAAATACCAGTTCACAAGTGGAACATATCCTACTTTCCATAGCACGTGAACGCAGCATTAAAACTCCGGCCAAAGTGGAGATTTCTGAAAACGCCGGTTAAGTGTTGTCGTGTGAACTGGGAGAAACAGTGTTTTAGGTTCTCTCTTGTCGATTCTGAGGATTCTGATTGGCTTCCATGGCTTTATCCTTCTCCCTACACTGGCACCAATAGGTTTGGAATAGTTATGATGGCGCTCGACGGCATATTTATGCGGGTGTGTGAACGATGTTATTTTTGAAAACGGAGAGGAGGAAAATATTCATTTCGCTAAATACCCGGCTTTGTGTTAACGTGGCCTTAAAACTTCTCTGCTTTAGCTTCTTTTGTGATTAATTGCAGATATTTATAATTTTCAAACTGGCTGTAACCTTAAAGGGGGCATGACATGGTTATACCAATTTTCCATTAAAACAAACCTGCATGTTTTAAAACTTAAAATGTCTTCATCTGTACAAAAAATAGGATTTAAATAAACAAGATCCAAAAAATGGCACATTTAAATGTGTTTTTTTTTGTAGTTAAGAGGGGCAAATACATTTGCAGATGACTGCCTCTAGTGCAAGACATTGCTGAATATTTTTACATCATCGTACCATAGGCACCATCCCACTGCCATTCACTCGCTACACAGCTGACACCTGGTCGCGAATCCGAGTGTCTTGTCAAAATGCAAATATAACTCATTACTATCTTTGACTCTGTTTACACTGGATACAGACGCTTGTCAATTTCTTATGCTGCATGCATGCACTTGAGCTGATCCTGACAACAGAACAATTGAGAGAATAAAAGATCTTTTGCTTTGATGCAGGGGTTGATAGTTTGTTCAATGCAATGACGTTGTTACATGTGTGTCCTGTGTTTCCCCCCATTCTTTGTGTATTTGGTTCAGTCCTGTTTCTATTTTCCCGCTCCTCGTTTGTGTTCAGTCCCTTCACCTGTGTTAGGTTAATTTGCCCCAGCTGTGCCTTGTTCCCCTAGTCTGTTCTCTGTGTTCTCCTCACTCCTTGTCCATTCGTGTTTATAGTATAGTATTGTGGTTCCTGAGTTTTGTTTATTAAAGATCCTGTTATTCCTCGTGCTTCCAGTGCCACGCCACCGTAACAGAAGTAAGTCAGCCCAGTCATAATAGTTGCATTTACTAATAAGGGTTACTCTTAAGGGTGACGGCCCCTTAAAACAGATCATTTTAGATGGTCATAATGAGGGTTGAAAATAATAATTTGTGCTAATGTATGCATTTCTTTGCAAAACAAACAAACTAAACTAACATTGTAAGTGAACCTCAAGCGACATATTAAAATAATAATGATAAAAAAAAACATGTCATGACTCCTTTAATGAGGCAATTATGCTCAGTCGTTTCTGAAAACATTCACAGATGTAGTCTTAATATCAACATTTTAGGCTTATTACCGAAGCTATTGCTTTTCGTATTTGTTATTCTCCTTTCTTTTTAGTATTCTTTTTTTTTTACTTAGTGACCACAAACGTTAATAATTATAAAATTTTGCATGCCTGTTATTTCTTTAGCACAAGTTTTAAATAAATAATAAAAAACACAGAATTTGAAATTTACTGCTATTGAAGAATGAACTTGCCAGTATGTCCATGTTCTGCTTTTTTCGCTTATTAAAAACATGCTAAAATTTGTCGTCTTGAACCACTGAATGATTTTGCTGAAATAACTGAAAGGTTAAACGATGACCGAGAAATTACAAAATGAATGTTTTAGACAATGAGTTTCGAGTGCAAACAGCCTGACAAGCCTCTAGGAAGGAAGAGCACATGACCTGTTGATGTTGTGCAAACTGTCATGGTTGTGGTTGCAAGGTTTTAGCGAACTGAAATGAATATGACAACATTTTTTGTTCTGCTTATTTGTATAACAAAGACAAAACACATTTCCTTTCGTATGCCACTATCACTCTTCTAAATACATACAGTCACATTAGCATACTTTATTTTCTGCATGTTCTCTGTAGATTTAGGCTTTTTGCATCTAAATACTTGAATGTCTTTAGCAAGATATAATATCCATTTCCCATTATATGGACTGTAGGTATTTTTTAGGGGAAAAAAAAACCTTAGAACATTGTCTCATGTCTTGTCATTGCAATTGCTTGTTTATTCAGCCTATTTTTTTTTTCTAGATGTGCCAAACCAAAGTTGTGTCTTTTGCATGAGACCATGGGAACAGCATATTAGCCATGAGATATTTGTCACCATTGGCCCCAGTCCGTTCAGTTTTATTTAACACAGTTCATTAAATCTATAAAAGACTGAGTTTTATTAAGTTCTGATGAGATAAGTAGATGCATTTTGTCAACTGTAAATTTCCCCTGTTTCAGTGGCATTTTCATAACTCCACTCTAGACAGAATGATTGGCTCATTCTTCACGTCAAGATTAATCTATTTTATTTGCCTACTGAAGCTCTTATGCAATCCAATAACCAGCTCGTTTAATATATAGTTTTGACTGCTAATATTATAAATGCAGGACTTTAATAGCTCAAAAGTATAAGTGATGATTGGTATCGATATGGTATTGAAGCAAAATGTATCATACGTAAAATGATATGAGAGAATACATTCATTTTTTGTGCTTGATATGATACATACATTTAAATTCAACTACAGTTTTTTTTTCACAACTTTCAAAAATAGAAAATAAATAGAGTGAGGTTGATAATGCCAGTTAGAAGAGCGAGAGATGTCAACTTCACTGTCACTCCCACAAACGCTGTATTAGAACACAGGCTGATTAGAAAAACCATCATCATCATCTCTCTACAAACTCTATAATACTAATGTGGTTTGCTGCTATCGATTAAAATGGTTTTTAGTTTGAGAGTCACAGAGCTTAGTGTTTGTGTTGAATACATGACATTCATATCAGATCAATTGACAGATTTCTTTTGTAGGAGCACAGGGCACAGTGCCGGCTTGACCTGATTCAACATGGCATTAACAGTGACAGTGATTTGAAAAGCTGCTGTTGAGATGATTTGTGGTTATCGCAGCTTTAGATCCCATGGAGAGTCAGATTATCTCTCTAGATTTGAATGCATGGAAGTATTTTAACAAAGCAAAAAATCTGTATTCACTATAGGTTTTGGAGCCTCTGAATTAAGGCACCAATTATTCAGATTAAAAATTGAAATAAAATCCTAGGTTCGCGCTTAAATCATCTTTGTTAGAAAATTAGATGTAGATGTGCAGAATTGAGCTAAACCCTTGAAAACATAATCCATGGCCCCGAGAATATTATAAAAATGGATGTTAGGTAGGTGGATGTTAAAGAAAAATTCACAGTCAAATGGAGGCAGGGATTGGTTTCTAAAACATGATTTGTTTACAATGAAGGTCTGAGTTAAATCAGTCTGGTCTGTAGGAGACAGCAGTATTAAAATAAACAGTATATTCAATTAAAGCTTAAGATCCTTTATGTGGACAATTAACTGAATCCTAAATCCATCCACTTAGCTTTTTAATCATAGAAAATGGAGGAGGGAGCATAGTGTGGTGTATTGCGGCTGTGTCATTTTACTCTGTGGTGACTTATAGGCTCATTGTGTGAGTGTGGAGAGAGGAAACCTGTTTTTTCCACAGGGTGTCTGGAAGGAACTAATACATCATGATGAGGATGGCCAAGCTGTTGCCATTTGATGCCTGCATGTGTGGCCTTTGATAATTTATATGGTTTCAGTTATGCTATCATAACCTTTAATAGATAATAGAATGAGAAAGCTGCTCCTTGATGGTTTATTTGGGAATTGTGATTGTACAGATTTTATAAAAGTAAAATTTCGCTTAGTTATACATGGGTTCTGGATGACCACAGGCACTGAATACTGTATACTAAATAAATAAATAAATAAACACACACGCAGGCACACACTAACATTCAAAAGATTGGGACTGATAAGATTTTCTAAAAGAAGATAAGCCTATGTGCAATTAGTGCTACATTTATTTGATCAAAAAATTATTATTACAATTTAAAATGATTATTTTCTATTTTAATATTTAAAATATCAGTTTTACTCCAGTCTTCAGTGTCACATGATCCTTCAGAAATCATTCTAATATGCTGATTTGCTGCTTAAGAAATACCGGTATGTTGAAAACAATGTTGTGCTGTTTAAGATTTTTGTGAAAACCATGATGCATTTTTGCCTCAGGATTTTATGATAATTATAAAAAGTTCAAAAGAGCAGCGTTTATTTGAAATAGAAA
Source organism: Cyprinella venusta (assembly GCA_038021265.1). Lineage (NCBI taxonomy): Eukaryota > Metazoa > Chordata > Actinopteri > Cypriniformes > Leuciscidae > Cyprinella > Cyprinella venusta. Next base: position 22,717,274 of record CM075868.1, on the reverse strand, counting down.
TCTCTATCGTTTTTTTTTATTTTTATAAAACATTATAAATACTGTCACGTTTGAGCAATTAAATACACGCTCAATAAAAGTATGGATTTTTTGTCTTACTGACCAACTTTTGAACACATACATTTTTGTTTATTAAAAGATACATACAAATATATAGGCTCAATGTACAAAGGATACTTAAATAGGTAGCACTTTATTTTACAGTCCTGTTCACCATGTATTTATTACAGTAATTGCAATATGTGTAATAACTAGGTAATAACCCTGAAGCTACCTCTAAACCTAACCTTAACCCTTGTAGTTACCTTATAGTACCCAGTATTTTATTAGTTAAGTACATGTACTGTAAAATAAAGTGCAACACTTAGATAGTTTAGGCCTCATATTTCTCGCCCCTCTTTAAGATACAAACCTGAACAAAAGTAAATTGCTGTTTTAATGTACAACCTAAGAGAGCTGGTCATCATATAAGAGCGTGAACACTATATAGTATATGTCTCTATGCAATTTTGTCCAACTGTGCAGTGCAAACCAGAACTAAACTGACAAACTAAGTCTGCATTTAATGCCATCCACTAAAATTTGTAGCAAAAACAGTTAAACCCTTTGTGACCCTCATGCTAATTCTCTTGTGACAGCATATTTGATCTGAACGCTGGCTGAACTAGGATTTGTTACACCATCTTTCTTTTTTTATGAATACGGTACAGATAGTGCTTATGGCTGTTGTGAGAATGTTTTTTCATTTAAATTTCTTTGTTTAAGTGTTTGAATGTGTGTCTGAACCCAAAGCATATGTTCCTGTGAGACTGTGCCCAAAATCAAGCCAATGCTGGCCAGGTTCTGCTGGGCCAGATGTTGAATGTTTCTTTGCCAGTCAGTGCACTCATCACAATGTCAATTTCTGGGAAGAGCTAACAGCTTGGCATGCTGTTCCCAGGTGTACCCAGTGTAGCTGTCTGTGGAAATCGTGCCCCAGTTTGAATATTTCATATTGTTGTCAGGCTATTGTTTTGGGTTTGTCATAAAGTGATGTGAATGTGTAATTGTATCCTAACTGTATGCAATTGCCAATCGTATTTGATGGTAGTGATCCTGACAGAGCCATATACATAAGAGCCATTGGCAAATTCCCGAAGGACTGGCCGAGATCAAGGTGTTGTCAGTGGGTTGAGGGTTCTGAGGGGTGGCTGACAGTGTGAGCACACATATCCGAAAATAGGTATATTTCTAAATAACTACATTCTCGCCTAAAAAAATACTCTGTGACACAACAACAGTAGTATTTGTAAAAATGTGGATGGATTTGCTCTTCAGCCATGACACTTGCTCTGAGATATTCTACGAGCGGAGTGATGCAAATGGTGAAACGCTTCCTGTGGTGATACTGGTAGAATATCGCATGGCTGGAGAAGGCTCTCAGCCAATCAAATTTAAGAACCAGAATATGTGCTATAATACTTTGGTAACACTTTATTTTAGGGTTCAATTCCCACTATCAACTAGTTGCTTATTAGTATGTATATTACTAGGAAATTAGCTGTTTATTAGTTCTTATAAAATACATATTAATGCCCAATTCTGCATGACCATTTTCTACATCCCTTAATCCTACCCAGTACCTAAACTTAAACATTACAAAAACTACCTTACTAAGTATTAATAAGCAGTAGGCCTAAATTAGAAGTTTATTGAGGCAAAATTTTGTAGTTAATAGTAAATATGTGTGCCCTATACTAAAGTGACTAAAGTGTTACCAATAATTTTATACAAGTCAGTAATTATTATTGATGTACAGAGTCACTTGTACATTACATTCCAATTTGACTTGATACTGGCTGGACAATAAAAATGTTAAACTTGAGCTGTGGTCAGAGGTGTCAAAGTATTCACATTCATTACTCAAGTAGAAGTAGACACTAGGGTTTAAAAAGACTTCTGTAGAAGTTGAAATACCAACTCAAGCTTTTTACTCAAGTAAAAATCTAAAAGTATTGGTTATTGGTTACTTATATAAAAGTAAAAGTAATGTAAGGAAAAAAATACCATTAAGGACAAAAGCTTAGGCCACGCCATGGGCCTATAGTGCACTACCAGCTCCTCAAAAATATATTTCCAAAGGCCATAAAGTTATATTAAAACATTTAACATTTGTGGCACGGCCAGAGACATTTTGGGCGCTGCGGTAGGCCTATATTAAATATAAACATTTTTTTTCCGTGTGAGAAATACAAAAGACCGAGATGAGTGACTGACACTTGAGAGCCCTGATATAGCTAATGGCAATGTCACATGCAGGTGCGATGTACCGTGTACAAACCAATAGGAATGGTATGGTATATGTTTATACTTCTCTTCAAACCACAATCAAATGCGCTCTCTCCAGATGGCGCGATTTATCTGGATAGGTTTTTGTTTTTTTCGAACGATGACAAGCCGGAATGAAATAGGAGTAACAAGGCTATTTTTTTAAAAGGAGTAAAAAGTACAGATAATTGCGTGAAAATGGAAGGAGTAGAAGTAAAAAGGCGGCTGAAAAAGAATTACTCCAGTAAAATATAGATACCCAAAATTTCTACTTAAGTAAGCTAACAAAGTATTTTGTACACACCTATGGCTGTGGTTGAAGTTAACTTGATGTTATACTTTTTTTTACATTTCTTCACAAAATGAATAATGGGCTGACCCCTTTTAGTACTTGCAGACCCCCTCTGTCAGACATGCCAACTTGCACCATCTGGTGTTCACCAGTACATGAGATGAAACGTCGGTAAGTTTAATAGAAAACAGGATTAGAAAAGCACATGTTATGAAAGGGGCAGAAATACTTGAATTTGCAGGAGGGAGGCAGTAAAATGGATAGATGATAGACAATTCCACTGGGAGGATTCTCAGAAAACACCTTGTAATTAGTTGGAAAGCACACTGTAGTTTCAAAGCACCTTGTCCTCTTCCCAGCCACCGGTGACTTCAAATTGCTGGAGGAGCTGGCTCAAAGGTAATGATCTCAGAGTATTTGTTGCAGAACAAGCACTGCTCCAGGGACCTTCTGTTTGCCGTGTCTCTGCTTTTACGTTTCTCCATGCACTTTCTCAGTAAATAATGAGACGAAGGTGACGGATGGAAACGGAGAGTGGGAGGATAAGAGAGGGAAATTGGGCTAGAAACAATGGAAGCATGTGAAAGAGATTACATGAAATGGCTGGGCAAAAAGATAACTGGCTGTGTTTTTCACAGAAACGTAAGAAGACTGAAGTGACAGAAGTTGGGAGGGAATGAAAAAGAGAATCAAATCACTGACAGAAAGGCTTCCACAGTGGCGTATAAACCCCAGAAATGGTCTCCTCTGGGATGATGTCTGGCTATTTTCTTTCCATTACACACAGAGGCAGCAGAATGCTTGTCTGTGGTCTCTAAGAACATTAATCAGACTTCTTTCTTTTTGCTATATTTGGTACATATATGTATCAAATATACACACATATACAGTATATATATATATATATATATATATATACACTCACCTAAAGGAATATTAGGAACACTGTACTAATACTGTGATTCAGAACTGCCTTAATTGTGGGTGGCATTGATTCAACAAGGTGCTGAAAGCATTCTTTGGAAATGTTTGCCAATATTGCAAGGATCTTGCAGTTGATGATGATTTGTAGGATGCCCATCCAGGGCACGAAGCTCCCGTTCCAACACGTCCCATAGATTTAAACAATGTCCAATTGGCACTAAGGGGCTTAAAGTGTGCCAAGAAAACATCCCCCACACCATTACACCACTACCACTACCCTGCACAGTGGTAACAAGGCATGATGGATCCATGTTCTCATTCTGTTTGCGCCAAATTCTGACTCTACCATCGAATGGCTCAACAAAAATGGAGACTTATGAGACCAGGCGACATTTTCCATTCTTCAAATGTCCAATTTTGATGAGCTCTTGCAAATTGTAGCCTCTTTTTACTATTTGTAGTGGAGATGAGTGGTATCTTCTGCAGGTCTTCTTTTAGCAAATCCGCCTCAAGGTTGTGCGTGTTGTGGTTTCACAAATGCTTTGCTGCATACCTCGGTTGTAACAAGTGGTTATTTCAGTCAAAGTTGCTCTTCTATCAGCTTGAATCAGTCGGCCCATTCTCCTCTGACCTCTAGCATCAACAAGACATTTTTGCCCACAGGACTGCCGCATACTGGATATTTTTCCCTTTTCACACCATTATTTTTAAACCCTAGAAATGGTTGTGCATGAAAATCCCAATAACTGAGCAGATTGTAAAATACTTTGACCGGCCCTTCTGGAACCAACAACCATGCCATGCTCAAAATTGCTTAAATCACCTTTTTCCATTCTGACATTCAGTTTGAAGTTCAGGATGTTGTCTTGACTAGGACCACCCTAAATGCATTGAAGCAACTGCCATGTGATTGGTTGATTAGATAATTGCATTAATGAGAAATTGAACAGGTGTTCCTAATCTAAGTTAAATGTGACATGCCATAAATTGGTGAGTGAGTTGTGTAGTTATTTTTTTAATTATTCTTTCCATTAATACGATTGTTTGTTTATCCAGACTGATTCATAGATGCAGAATGTGCACACAAAAACAAGGGACAGGATTTATTGCATGAATAGCTATTCATAGGAGGCATTGGCTCTTCTCACATGACTTTTCTCCATTTATTCTCAGTTAACAAAAACACTCTTTTAAGCTCCATTTTAGATACATAGATAAATATTATACATAAATATATTGAGATATAAATATAAAAAAGTTTTTTTTTTGTTCTTTAGTCTCTCATCTGTAAGGGATAATTGTGAATTAATGCCTTATTCTTCTGTATATCTTCATCTTATTAATCCACTGTGTTTTTTTAGAACTACTTTAACACTGTTGAGTCCTCTAACATTCATCCATGAATCTTTAGTTTGTGTTGATTTTATTATTGGCACTGACCAGCTAAGCATCATTATTGAATGGGAAATTTTTACATAGACAACATTGGCGAGGTGACATTGTTTTTGCTAATTGACAGCAGAGCACAGATGGCGTCGATAGAGCTTGACTTGTGTTTAACACTTTATGTTTCTTTAAGATATTTTAGGTCTAAATTGGGATTTATTTCCATATATCCAGCATAAATCTGACAGAAACCATTCTGTCACACCATATGCTCATAATGATGTTCATTTTAAAATTCTGGACATTTAAATAACTGTGCCCTGTCAACCACCCACAAACACATGCCTACACATAAATAAATGCACACACAAAGAAAAGTATTTATAATAAATGCTTTGACTTTGTGTAATCTTTCTTTGGAATCCTTCTTTTTTGGAATGCTATTATAACAGCACGCCTTGATACTTGGCATCTCTGTTAACTTATAAAAGTTAACTAAAGCTTTGTTGGTAACACTTTAGATTATGGAAAATTTATGAACTAACTCCTATTAACTAGGAGTTTTCCCTCAATAAATCCCTAATTACTGGTCATTGATTGATTGATAGTGAGGTAGTTGTAGTAGTCGTTATGTTTAGGTATGAGGTACAGTAGGGTTAAGGGATCTGGTCATGCAGAATAAGTCATTAATATGTGCTTTATAGTAAGTACTAATAAACAACCTAGTAGCCTAATATGCATGCTAATAAAGTACTAATAACGTGAAAAGTGTTCCCTTCAGAATCAGAATGAGCTTTTTTGGCAATTATGTTTATACAAACAAGGAATTTGTCTTAGTGACAGAAGCTTCCGGTGTACACACAGAATTACAGTGGATAATAAGACAGATAATTAAAAATAAATATCTACAAATACTTAATGAAAATATTTGTATGTACAGGTTTGTTATACAATGCAAGGGAATGTGAATAAGAGGTATGGTATACTATACGAGTATAATAGTGTACAGTGCTCTTGCGATCAGACAGCAACCGTTCAAAGAGGACGTTGCCTGGATGTTAGGGGTCCAGAGTGATTTTACCAACTCTTTTACTCACTCTGGATGAATACAGTTCTTGGAGAGTGGAAAGAGGGTGTAGCAATGATTCTTCCAGCAGTCTGGACTATCCTCTGGGGTCTTCTGAGGTCTGATTTGGTGTCTGAGCCAAATCAGACAGTAACAGTGCAGAGGACAGACTTGAGCTCTTGTGGCAGATTCAACTTTCTCAGCTGATAAAGGAAAAATAACCTCTGCTGGGCCTTTTTTCCACAGTGGAGTCTATATGAGTGTCACATTTCAAGTCCTGAGAGATGGTAGTGCCCTGGAGCCTGAATGACTCTACTGTTGCCACAGTGCTGTTCATTATGGTGAGTGGGGGGAGTGCTGGGGGTTTTCTCGTAAAGTCCACAATCATCTCCACTGTTTTGAGCATATTAAGCTCCAGGTTGTTGTGACTGCACCAGACAGATAGCTCTTTAACCTCTTGTCTGAAAGCAGACATGTCATTGTCCAGGATGAGGTCGATGCATGTGGTGTCGTCTGCAAACTTCATTAGCTTGACAGAGGGATCTTTTGCAGTGCAGTCGTTGGTGTTGAGGGAGAAGAGCAGTGGGGAGAGCACACATCTCTGGGGGTGCTAGTGCTGACTGTACAAGTGTTGGATGTGAATTTTCCCAACGTCACTAGCTGTTGCCTTGCTGTCTGAAAGCTGGTCATCTATTGACAGATAGAGATATGAACAGAGAGCTGGCAGAGAGTTTGGATGATGGTATTGAAAGCCAAGCTTAAGTCCACAAACAGGATCCTCACATAAGTCTCAAGTCTGATGAGATGTTACAGGATGTAGTCCCATGTTGTAGTCCAATGACGTCCTTCAGATGGGCCAGCAACAGACTTTCAAATGACTTCATGACCACAGAAGAAATGGGTCAGTAGGAATTCAGAACTTTGATTTCTTTGGGTGTCTTTGGGGTGGGGATGATGGTGGAGCATTTGAAGCAGGAAGGGACTTTTCATAGCTCCAGTGATCTGTTTATGGTCTTTGTGATGATAGGGGCCAGCTGGTCCGGGCAAGATTTCAGACAGGCTGGTGAAATGCTTTCTGGGCCTGCTGCTTACAATAGCCGTGTTTCCACTGTTGGGCCAAAGGCTAGTGCGGGCCAGTCGCATTTACATGGTCACTTCCGGGGCCTTATCGGGGCCAACTCCCAGAGTTTTTTTGAACCGACTAACCTCAAAATTTAAGACATTTAAAACAATTTTAAGCTCAAAACTTACTTTCAGACACCAGTGTGTATGAAATAACTTACCATTGTGTTCTGATCACAGAATGAGTTAGAAATATATTTATATGCAATCCAAAAGGCTACTAATATTAATAATACTATATATATATATATATATATATATATATATATATATGTATATATATATTTGATTATAATTGTGTATTTAATTGGTTTCATGTTTCATCTGTCTCTTTCCTGTGCCTTTGTTGATACCAGACATACTTTAAGTCACAATATTTAGTTAAATTGGTCACCAAAAGAAACAAACCTTGTACAACATGTTGATGGACAGCAGCACTCAGTGACTTCTGTCAGACTATTCTATTGTAATGATAAAAGTACTGATAAAAGTATTCATAAAAAACATGCTATCTTTTCCTATGACTGAAAGACTTGTCAATATAGTTTTGTTTTTTTCCACGCATTGAATACTGCAATGCACTTATTGCTGGGCTTCCTTAAACCACACTCAACAAAATGCAGTGTGTGCAAAATTCTGCTGCTAGGATCTTGACTGGTGTCAGGAGAAATTAAAACATCACTCCAAAATTGAAGTCCTTACACTGGCTCCCAGTCAGGTTCTGCATTGATTTTAAAATCCTTATCCTTACATATAAAGTATAAGGCACCCCAGTATCTATCTGCGCTTTTAACTTTATATAATCCTAAGTGTCATTTGCACTCCTCTAAAGCTGGTTTACTTACTGTGCATGTAAAACACGTTTGCAATCTGTAGGGGACAGGGCTTTCTCATTCTATGCTCCTACTATGGAATTAGAGATGTACAAAATTTAAGCCTTTTTAAATCTAATCTAAAAACATTTTTTTGGGGGGGGTTAACATTTATTAATTTAACTATTTTGTATTCCAGTGTGAGTTTTTTGTTGTTGTTTTGTACACTTTGTATTTCTATCTGTATATTTTTTTTTGTAGTTGTATTCTTTTTATTGTATCAAGTGCCCTAAGAAGCTGCTTTAAATGCGCTATATAGAATAAAGTTTATTATTAATTATCATTATTATTATAACTCAGATAAAGGCTATTTGTTTTTCTATTTTTATTTTATGTGTTCTGTTCTGTCAGCAAGCATTTTTAGTATTCAGAATGAGATGAACATGAGAGTTTTTACATAATTTTGTTTGACCTTTTATCTGCAGCAACAAACATACATATATAAGTAGCTGCTAATGACAGATGCAATATGCAGAGAAATTCAGAAATGCAATTAAATACAGCCCTAAAGGCATTACTTGCATGACTAGATGTCAATAAACAAGTTGGTGTCATTTGGGGGCAGAGACATCAGCTTTGAACAACTTTAGCCTCTGGATGTTTAATCTTAGGATAAGAGTGTGGTCTATTGACTGTGCTCAAAGTCATTTTTCCTAATGCCTGGCTTTTCACTAAGTAATCCGCACTTCAGATTCTTGACACTTCTCAGTGCACCATGGGAGGGATATTCAAGTTCTCTTACGAGAGTACTCTCGTGTTGCGTAAGCTAGCTTGCGCTATGGGAAAATCCCTTTTCTCGAGAATATGCCAAAAAATTATCCTTAATTTACATTAATTTAAAATGCATCGCTTCACAGAGCAGACTTAGGCGAGGCAGCTTGCACGCCTATTGGTTGCTCTGCAGCAACTGCTGCAACCTATTGTGGGAATGTACGTGACGTAAGCACCAATGAGAGCACGGGTGCCCACGTGAGTCACCAAAATGGGTGTGCTTCTGTCTTATCTTGATTGAGCTTGAGAAAATTTTGATTCACCCAGTTGTTAATGGCATTTAAACAGCTAACCAGATAATGATAATGTGTGAGAAGGCTTGGTGTGAATGTATATCTGAATGTCATCTGCATAACAATGGTACTTGAGACCCTAATGTTGTATTATCTGGCCAAGGGAAAGGAAATAGATTATGAACAACATGGAACCTAAGACAGAACCCTGGGGGATACCATGTGAGAGAGGTGAATTTGGAGATCTGAAATTTCCAATTGAAACAATCTGTTGTCTGTCAGTGTGATATGATTTAAACCAGGACAATGGAACACCAGTAATACCAAGCAAAGTCTTCAATCGAGAAAGTAGGTGGTTGTGGCAAATCGTGTCAAAGGCAGCTGTAAGGTCGAGGAGAACGAAAATACTAACACGACAGAAAATAAGGAACACGACCCAGCAGCCAACAGCGAGGTCGTTGGCTACCTTAACCAGGGGTGCGTTTCCCGTACAACTATGTAGTCTGCTGCTTCACTACCATAGTACGACGCATCGTTGGAGAAATCAACTAGCTAGTCACGACTGTTTCCCATTGTTGCAAAGTATCGCTCAACCATGTTGGTTTCTCACGTGCAGTAATAACTACTTTTAATGAAACTGTTTGAGATCCAATTAACGCTAGATTTTTTATATAAATTACAGACATGTCATCTGAGGACTATTTCTAATTGTTCTCAGTTATTTTGCTTTATTACCAGGCTCAATATTTAGCTCATTTTTACTTAGCAGGGCACGTTCGCACATGCACACTCTTCAAACACGGTACTTTAAATCTTTTGAAAAACGTTTGCATCCTCAACTATCTCGACGACTGGCTCATACTAGCACACTCTCGAGATCAGCTATGCGAACACAGGGACCTCGTGCTCAGGCACCTCAGCCAGTTGGGTTTTCAGGTCAACTGGGAAAAGAGTAAACTCGCCCCCATGCAGAGGATCTCTTTTCTTGGTATGGAGTTGGATTCGGTCGCACAGACAGCGCGCCTCACAGAGCATCGAGCTCAGTCGGTGCTGAACTGCTTGAACACATTCAAAGGCAGGACGGCGGTCCCACAGAAAATGATTTCAGAGGCTCCTGGGGCATATGTCAGTGGGAGCAGTGGTATCCCTGCTAGGCTTACTTAATATGAGACTGCTTCAGCACTGGCTTCACGGCCAAATCCAGAGATGGGCGTGACATCACGCCACTCACCGGGTGGCAATCACATTGGCCTGCTGCCAGACCTTCAGCCGATAGGTTTGATAGGGTCTGTGCTTTCCTTTTTGCAGCAGGGGTTAGAGGGAAGACTGTCTCTCTCCACCCTCAAAGTTCATGCTGCCCCTATTTCAGCTTATCGTGACCACATAGATGGCAGTTGGAAAGCACAACCTGGTTGTCAGGTTTCTTAGGGGGGCGAGACTATTAAATCCTCTTCGACTCCCCCCCCCCAACAAAAAAAAACCCAAAAAACATTGCTAATACACTCACTATGTCCCGTAGAGTACTGAAATACTGTATCTCCATACTGAAATCTCTTTTGGCCATGACAGTGATTAATCTTTTCTGAATCATCAAAATATCAGGATGCCGTGATCCAAGAGACTATACACAGGTATACTATACACAAATGGTAAAAAGGTATGCTATACACAAATATACACAAACACTAAAGGTATGCTATACACAAATAGTGCCCATAAAAGACTGTTGAGAACATATTTTCAATTGAAACGGAGTGGAAAGCTTGGACCCGGAAATGGTACAAGTTACATCACAACTTAACAAGCAGATTTCTCCTTCTGCTCATCTGAACATGAGTAAAGATGCTTATAGACACACAGACAGCGCTGACCTCTAACATCTCACTCGGAGGGCTTATTCTAACAGAGAGGAGCATATTAGAAATGACAGAGAGGCAGAATAACATTGTCACCATAAATAAGGCTGAAGTACCTGTTGCCATGTTATACTTTAGACATTTGATCAGTGTTTGAGGTGCCCATAATTTTACTTGTAGATTTTTTTTTTCAATCAAGGCAAGGGTGCGCGTTTTACATTTTACAGTACGTGCACTGCGCAAAGTGTAGAGCGCACACTAATGTTTGGTGGTTTTGTAGATGTTTTTCACCACCTGCTTGTATGATTAATGAACACAGTTGTGCTGTAATTTAATCATAATTTAAACCATAATTTGCTTTATATGATATAGCTATAACTACATACACTGTGCACGTCAGGTGAAATCAGAAATATCGCAGCTGTGAGTACTGAGTACTTGACTAATCAAATGAAGTTGTATTTAAATGGAAACTGTATATAATGCATAAATTACCTGGTTGTGATGTTAGTGGGGGAGTGTTGATTTTAAACATTGCGAAAAGAATTTTAATTTTATTTGCTGCATTTAAATAATTTTAATGGTTTGATGGAAGAAAAATTTGTAAAATTATTCATTCTAACGTTACGGATTGCCATAATATTGTGTTGGGCTAATAGTGTCATGCTAACCAACCAAATCTTTATCCAATGGCAAAAGCTCAGAATTAATATTCCTTGAAGAACAAAAAAAGGTTTGATTGTATTTATTTATTTAGAAAGTATGTGTCTAACTAATCTAAGCCTGATGCTGCAGTTAAGTAAATTCTTGGTATTGGTTCCTCAGATAGCTCTTCTAAACTGCTCTACTCCAGTTTGGAGAAGCAAAAGAAGTGTTTATTCACCATGTCCCACCTGAGAGCAGAATGCCAGTGTGACTGGTATCTGGTGGTGACATTACATCAGCTGGGAATCCATTGCACGCAACAGATCAGATATAAACAGGACATTTTCCATGGTACCTTCATGTGCATTGATTCCTACGTTCTTCTGACGTCCTGAAACTTGTGTCTGTCCTATAGGGAAGACTTCAAAAGGCACAGACCCACTGGGTGCAATAAGTCACTCATTCATTATATAACAGATCTGATGATGACACCTTAGAAATTAGATAAGCTGTATGATATGATTTAACAAATGTATTTCCTCCTGAGTCCTGGAGCCCTTGTTTTTGTGTTTAACAAGCTCATGTGCTGTAACATTGCGGTTGCTCACAGTGATCACAATTGATGTTTGTGCCTCCTTCTGTGTGCAGGTATTGAGTTTGCAGAGTACTAAGTGAGAAACAATGACAGCTGGTGCTCGAAAAAATTTGCCTTTCCAATCTGTCACTTATTTTTTTAAAATCGTCGTAACTTTTCTATATGAATACCGTGTGTTTTGCCCATATAACAGTACAGCATCTGTTCCTTGCTGTTGCTTGTTTGTTCTCGTTCTTTGATATGGTGTTGGCAAACCGCTCACACTGTGATGTAAAAGCGTTCGCCACAAGCATAGCTTTCTGAGTTTCAGGCTTCATTTGAGGAAAGTTATCTGGGCTCGGTTAAAGCAAACTGTGGTCCATGGCTGTCCATCAACCACACTTATATATAAGCAAAATAAATAAGCAAGGCAAAATAGCAACTTTGACCAAAAGAGAATTTCTATCCAAGAAGTTAGGAGGCTTCAACAACCTGATTAAATAGCTTGGAGGAATGTAATGGGATGCTTAAAGGAACACGCTGACTTTTTGTGACTTTAGCTTATTCACCGTATCCCCCAAAGTTAGATAAGTCCATACATACCCTTTTCATTTCCGTGCGTACTGTAACTCTGTCTGACTCACCCACTGCTAGCCTAGCTTAGCACAAACACTGGATGTAAATGGGTCCAGCTAGCATATTAATCAATAAGTGACAAAATAACACAAACATTTTCCGATTTTTGTATAGTCACAGAGTGTACAAATAACAAGGTCCTATGAGACACAGCTTTTAACCGTATAAATATTGGGAACTATATTCTCAGAAGGCGAAGCACTGCTACTTGGGCGAAATGATTACCGCAGCACCCGAGACGCACCGTGGTGAGGAGCAGATAGTTCGTTCAGAGTTGGAGTAATAGAGTCAGCAGTTACTAGATAGTAAAAGCATAGTTTAAAATACTGAGTGTTCGCTGTATTGTAAAGAGCAGCGACAATAAACAGGGGAGACCAAGTAATACCACAAAGTTTCATAGAATTCCAATTTAAGTTGTTGAGCTGAGCAGTTTGGAAACTTTCCCATTCTTCATCTATGATTTTTTTTCCTCACTTGCTTCAGTCTCTTGTAATTCCAGGATGACTCGATGAGGTTGAGATCGGGGCTCTGTGTGAGTCATACCATCTGTTGCAGTACTTGTTCTACAAAACTCTCACTGGATTATGACAATATTTGGAAAATAAAGGTTTGAATTTGGTTATTTCCTACTTTTTTTTATTAAGCATCTAATATTCACAAGCTGTGTGGTTCTGGTGTGGCAACCGGAGCCTATAAAGGACCATCATGGATCAATGTGGATTGTAATATATAAATGGATTGTAATATACATATATATAGACCATTTCAAAAGATGTAAACAACACTGGTCCAGAAGCACTTCCTGTTTCAGTTTGTAACTGTTTTCTTTATTTCACATGTAAAGAAAACTTCTTAAAGATGTTTGTTTAACTTTTTGATGCAGTTTTAAATGTTCTGTTGGTTGTATTTTATCCCAGCTTTTATGTAGTGTTAAAAAACTGAAACAGGAAGTGCTTCTGGGCCAGTGTTGTTTACATCTTTTGAAATGGTCTATACACACACACACACACACATATATATACGTATATATTATCACTAATCGAGGTCTTCAGGATTATTAGAAAATTACAGTATGTATATATATATATACTGTATATATGAAGAGTTCAGATGCAAAAGCCTCTAAGTGCCATTTGAAATTTTCTTCTAAAATTATCATTTTTATCAAGCTTGTATATATAATTACAGTAATTTCACTTAAATTGCAATGAAGATTACCTATTAATTGTCATTTAAGTGAAATTACTGAACTTAAATATACAAGCTTGATAAGAATGGGCATTTTAGAAGAAAATTTCAGATGGCACTTAGAGGCCTTTGCATCTGAACTCTTCATATATATATACGTATACATACATAAAATCTGCGTTCCGTCTAGTTATCAACAGAAATGCTTGATAATCCTTGATACATGTAAGCCATTTCCCCTCTTCCACTCTGGATTATTGCTTTACTGAAGAAATCCCCTGCCACAGACACAGGTTATTAAGGAAACCTAAATTGCCTCACTGGAGGGGAGAGCAGCTCAGTGACAAGGAGGTCATTTTCATTGAGATTATATCATTAGGACAGATTAAACACTAAAGACCTTTTATCCAACCTTAATCATTTTCTGCTTGTTTTGATGCTCAAATGGATGTGCGTGACTCTGACTAAACATTGTCATGGGAATGTTCCCTATGAAACAAAATACACAAATCTACAAGGAAGTATAGCATAGCAACAAAACATGTGTTGCTTTACCTTGATACAAGGATTTCAAAACACCATGGATTACCTGTAAAATTCCATCTCTTGCTCAAAATGCTTAGCTCATCTCTCAAAAGTAAACATCTGTGTCAATGAACATGTCAGTGCCATCAGAATGACAAGTTCTTTTGTCATTGTGTACGGATAAGATATTTATTGTGTACGGATAATTGCTTAGTCATGTTGTCAATCTAACAGTGTACTCTGGAGGGATGTTCTGATGTAGACTATGGCTAAAGTTTTGATGATAATTATTGTAAATTGTAGGTTACACCTTAGTGTATGTGGGCGTTTGATTGCAAGAAACTGGACAAGATTCACATTTATGCTTTGACTGTTTGCACTTTAATTTGTTGACAAACCATGCCATTGCAATACAGAAAGGAAAAGACAGCACTGCATAACAAGAAGAAAAAAAAGAGAAAAAAAGTAGAAATGTGAAAAGGACAGACTTAGAAAAAATAGTCTAATGGAGATATAAATAAATATGCTTAACATAATATGACAATTTGTTCAACCATTTTGCATGTAAAGACTTATGCTATAAACTAATGCTTTAATGCTTGGAGGATGTTGAGGATTTCTTTTGCACCCAGCTCCTCTTCTGAAAACTCTGGTTCATAGAGGTATGGTTCTGGATCTTGACTGTCTGAGAAGTCACCATCTTGGTCTCGCAAAAAATCCCCCATGTCAGTCACCATTCACTATGTCTAGTGTCGTAATAGCCAGCTAATATTCACGCCGTGGTGTTGACAGAAGTTGGGGTATTTCAGGTGTTGCGTGATATGACTGCGCCCAAGTAGCAGTGCTTCACCTGGGATCCACCCTAATATAGTCCCAAATCAATATTTGCTTATTTAATTGCCTAGTCTTAATTTGAAATGATATTTGTACTCGTTGTGAATACACAGGCCACAAGAAGTAATTAACTTCGTTTTTTTTTTTTTTTTTTTTTTGCTTTTTTTAAATCACTTATACTCACGACATGCTACTTGGCAACATAGGATTCCATTTATTATGCTAAACTAAGCTAGCGTCAGCGCTGCCAAACTAAGACAATGCATGCACTTTGAAAAAAAAAAAATGCTTTTGCCAAACTATTTTAATATAGGGGACACTGTGAATAAGCCCTTAAAAACAGTAGAGTGTTCCTTTTAACCCTCATCTGTTCTGGGATGTAAATTTTGAATTTCTCAACTTTCACACAATGATTGACCAACTGATAATGACTCTCAAAAAAAAAAAAGTCATTTACAAACAGCTTCAGCTTGGCAATGTCCCAAATTGAATATTTTGTTTAAAGTAAATCTGCTGGAATTTGATGTTGTCCATGTACCTCCACAAAACAACAAATTAACACAATCTTATCCCAAGAAGTCATATAACTGACGTCTTGGGACGTCTTTTGACCATACGTCAGCATCCACCTTTTTAGGGTACCCTTAAACGTCGGTTCCATGACGATCCCGGGCCGTCATACAACTGATTTACCTTTAACGTTTGTTGGTGACGGGGTAATTTTGGGTAGGTTTAGGTCTGGGGTAGGGTTAGGATCCGATAACGTCATCTAACTAATGTTTAAGGGTACCCTAAAAAGGCGGATGTTGACGTATGGTCAAAAGACGTCCCAAGACGTCAGTTATATGACTTCTTGGGATGAGACTGCGCTGAACAAATCGAGCACAGTATAATGCCAAACTCAACTGGGATGTACCAGATGACCGGGTTTGTTTAATGGTCTATGATGCAAAACATTGTTCTTCAGATTGGCTTATATTGTTTATATGTGTTTTATAACATAATAATGGTAACAATAAATACTTGAACATTGTCTCCTAGAGACAAGTTTTCTTGTTGTCACTAGTTCTGCTGCATGCAAATGGACTGTAACTAATTGTGTTTAACCACTGAAACATTCTGTCGTAGAATATGTATTTTTGCTTGAAGGGGCATTATACTTGCTGTCTGTCAGATGTCAAAACATCTGGCAAAAGAAGAGCTTTAGTCACAGTAATTATTATCAGGATGTCAGAACCTTTCACAGAAGAACAACAAAACGACAGCAGTGGGACCAGATTGTTGCCCAGAGGATGTCTCAAATACTATAACCCTTTTATGTTATTGTCTAATGAGAATAGACTCGTCAGTGCATGTAATACTGTTAAAAACTCAACGTTGTAGCAAAGTGAGCGAGCAAGCAATAGAGCATAACAACAAACTTGACTTTTAGGTCGAAGAAAAACTAAATCTTTTAGTATTCCATTCAATTTATTTGTAAAGTGCTTCTAAATAATAATGCTTATTACAAAAAATAGTGGCAAGGAAAAACTCCCTAAGATGTTTGACAAGACTAAATAAATAAATGCAAATTATGTACTGTAGCCACATAGTAAACGAAAATGATTAAAAGTTTGTTGTTTACTTGAATATGAATACAATGACTAAAACAGGAATCCATGCAAAATGCATTTATTTTTTTTTTAAAACCAGAGAACAAACAATTTGAGTTCAAGGTCTATGGGGGAAGATACAATGTGAAGGAAAACAGGATTGAGATCCACATATACTGACATATTCATGCTGCATCTGTACAAGGCTTTGTAATTAGTAGGTGGGCGTATATTGATTTAATGGGGATGGTAATTTAGCTGGCAGTAACTCGCACAATTTCTTTGTGTGCTGGTGATTGTGTGAATTGCAGCTGCTACAGTATTATATTAGAACACATTTATCATTCATTTACTCTTTGAATGGGGAGAGGTGAATAGGTAAATAGGTAATTAGGCCCTCAGCCTGTGAAGTGTCTGTGGAGCTGATGTTTTTTTCTGATGGCGCAATAAATGTGCATCTATTCTTTATATGGATAGGTTTGTCAAACTGCTGTGACTTTTATGTCAAGAGTTTCTGATAACAGTCGAGTTGAAATGTAGACTGTAGACCACTTTAGACCTTCAAGATATTTATATCATGAAATAATTCTCCCTTAAATTTGATTTTATTTCTTGTAATTAAATTTTTGTCATCTCAAATTTTATTTTGTTTCTCATAAAAAAAATATTTTATGTCTCATAATTACACCTTAATTTCTCATTTTAAATTTCACATTGTGATTTTATATTTCACAATGTGATTTCTTTTATCATAATTACCCGTTTCATTTTTGTTTTTTTTTACACTGGGGATGAAATGTGTTTCCATTGTTGTGTGAAGTATTTTTTTTTTTTGTAAACTAATAATCAATACTAAATACTAATCAATACTGATATTGAACAAATCCTAAAATGGAAAACATTAACAAATTTCAGCAACACAATGAAATATTGATTAATGTAGAATTGGTGGGTGATTTAAAAAAATAAATAAAATTAATCGTTTAAAAAAACTGCCTGTAATATTCTTGGAAAATTACGACTCGGTTACGACTAGGTCTGTCAAACGATTAATCGCGATTAATCGCATCCAAAATGAATGTTTGTGTTTACATAATATATGTGGGTGTACTGTGTATAATTATTTTATAAATACACACACATGCTTACACACACAGAAATATTTTCATGTATATACTGTATATAGATTTATATATCATTTATATTATATATAAATGTAAATATTTTATAGATAAATAATGTATATTTCTTAAATGTGAATGCATGTGTGTGGATTTATGTACAAAATAATTATACACAGTGGACCCACATATATTATGTAAACACAAACTTTTATTTTGAATGCGATTAATCGCGATTAATCGTTTGACAGCCCTAGTTACGACTGTAACCTTTGTTCCCTGAAAAGGTAACAAGATGCTGCGTCGCCTAGCCATACTTCCGGCGGGCCTGTGATTGACTTGCTTTAGCCTATCAAAAGCTAACACAGTCTCATCCCAATTCGTCATATAACTGACGTTTTGGGACGTCTTTTGACCATTCGTCAATATATGACTTTTTAGGGTCCCCTTAAACGTCGGTAGATGACGATCCCGGGTCGTCATACAACTGACGCTTTACCTTTAACGTCAGTTAGGTGACGAGTTGGGTTTAGGGTTAGGTTTAGGTATGGGGTAGAGTTAGGATCCCATAACGTCATCTACCGACGTTTAAGGGGGCCCTAAAAAGTCGTATATTGACGAATGGTCAAAAGACGTCCCAAAACGTCAGTTATATGACGAATTGGGATGAGACCGGGTTGCAAAAGCTGACATTGTATAGTCTGGTTGCGCTTTTTAGCTTCCTGGTCATAAAGTCCCGTCACGTGTTTCTTTTTGGTGTGTTTATTGTTAAAATTTAAAATCTAATAAAAAAAAAAATAAAAAAAAAAAATAAATAAATAAATAAAGTCCCGTCACGCCATGGGACTGATTTCACACATGCTTTAGGTCGGACACAATCCTTGACGCAGCGTGAGAATCCTTGATGAAGGATGAGTGACTGTTATATAAAAGACACATATACGGCCAGAGACCACTTTACATGCTACATATTCACCTAATTCAATGAAGTCAGTGACAGAGGCAACATGTTAAGTGAGCTCTTACAGAGACCCGACAGGGCATTTAAATGTCTGGTTAAAATGTCAGTGTGACCAGGCAGCTGAAAGCACATAAACAGACAAGGTAAGAAAGCAGAGGTCAAATCAAAAGAAAGTGGTTATGGAGTCTTTTCAGGCTTTCAGCTGTTGAGAGGCAGCTGCCAAATTCCAAATTCCCTGTGGGCTGGACTGTCCGTCGTATTCATTGGCTGAGGATTGAGCTTGGCACAGAAGTGGCTGATGGATTGAAATGATAACTTAAAGGGCACATATGCAAAATTCACTTTTACATGGCTTTTGAACGTAAATGTGTGTTGGCAGCAGTGGTGAAAGTACTGAAAAAACATACTCCAGTGAAATGACATTACATTCCAAAAAATATGAGTCTAAAGTAGTGTTCAAAAAACTACTTGAGTAAAAAAAGTAGCTTATTTAAAAGTCCTCATGATTAGTTAGTGAGTACTGAGCTGCTGTTTGCAGGTACTGAGAAGCTGTTTTATTGGCAGCATCCACAACAACAAGAATTTTTATTTTTTTTTGCTTAAGTGCACTTGCTAAATGAAGGCGGATTGTATGAAATGGATCAATCAAAATAAAAAAGTCTATTGTACCTTAACATATTACAGGAAGGCTCTGTTATCTTGATTGAATTGATGCTTAATGAATGCACTTCCACAGCAGCCAGGGTTGCCAGGTCCCAGAAATATTTCAAGCCCTACCCTAAGACAAATGGAATGAAAACAAGCCCAATTTTCCAGTGTCCAATTAGATTAGACAATGGCTGGATTCCCACAAAGGGCCTTACAATAAACTTATATATGTTACGTTTAAAGTTTTGGCCTTTTGTCTTCTTAATATAATATTTTGTCTTCAAAATCTTAATATCACATACTATTTTTTTACACATTATCATACAATAAAGGTCAAACAAGAATTTGTCCTCTCTGATGTTTTCTGACCTTAGTTTACTTACTTCTCTCTGTGATGCACTTCTCTCCAGATCTGCTGTTGTTCTGTTAACACACAAGCGTCAATATAAAATTAACACACTGTTAAACTAAATCGACATACACTGGCTTTTATCAATGTTAATACCATTATACTTACTGGGTGAACTTGAACACTTGTCCCTTTGTTTTTGTTGTTATTTGTTTTCTCTTTTTCCAGAACTCTTCACAATATTTTCTTCTTAGATGGTCTAACTGTGCGGCCTCATTTATGATTACAGCTTGGAACAGAACTATATACAATATCAGGGCTGTTTTATTTTAGACGTTTGCGCTCTCATTCCCACCCTTCTCAGGTGGTACTGAATAGATTTCAGCAATGAAGAGAGAAAGCATCCATTGTGATTGTTTAAATTCATGGCAGCATATGTTTCTTCTTTGCTTGTAAGCTCAAATCCTCATTATATTTAGCAAAGAATTATGCTCTAGCCTGTAGCTTGTTCTTTATCACTGACTTTTGGGGAAATGAATGCTCAACTGCTGCATTGCTGAATGGTAAAGCAAGAAGACTCAAAGCAAAATTGCCAAGATCTTCAAAGTTTCTATCACCTTAGGTATCTGTGTGCAGAAATTGCTACCCAAGAAGTCCTCTGTTTTGCCATCTTCTGCATTGTTCCATTCCAGAGTGTGAATACTCTCCACTGTTGCTCTGCTTTTCCTACATCTCCCTTGAAGAGGTGGAAAAAGGGAAGATCATCAATCCTTGGCTGCTCATAGTACTTGACAACAGAGCATGACTTGGTGACATGAATTTGAGAGCCTCAAACTGTTTAATGTTATCTGGAAGTCTCTTCCTAATTTCCTTAGATAACTCTAGCATATATTCCCTGCACCTGCTTTTCATGTCCTATTCAGCTAGGTCACTTATTCCATTGGCATTATTCCATCGCGGGTTGCGTTTTTTTGATAAAAAAAAAACAGCAAGAAAGCAAGAAAGATGGTGTAGACTTTGGGATGCAGTTCCGTCTTGCTTTGTTTGAAGCTTTTGCTTTGTAAAAGCTCCCTAATTTTTCATGCGACTCCTTTTTTAAAATAGCCCAATTGCGCAGGAAAACCGCTACCCTGGCAACACTGACAGCACGAGTAACAGCAGCGGTTAAAGTTTTCTATGCAGAATTTGATTTGACGACAGTCGCGAGACCAATTACTCGATCCAATCACGTTGATGGCTAAAAATGTTTTTTTTTTTTTTTTTTTTTTTTTAAAAAGCATGTAAGTAGTGACCAAAAAACAAACCTCACTAACATGAGTATTTATAATAAGTTACTTCACACCACTGGTTGGCAGTGTGTACATAACCAATGCATTCTCATCCTTTAGCGTCATATGTGGTGCTATATGACAAAACGGCGCTATACTACGCATATGGCACCCGTTATCGTTAATATAACACGCGCTGTGATGGGTAGGTTTAGGTGTGGGATAGGGGAGGGTAGTCTCATATTACGCTAAAGGATTTATGACGCCTTGGGTTCGCGTGTTATATTAACGATAAAGGGTGCCATGTGCGTAGTATTTCGCCGTTTTGTCATATATGAAGCTAAAGGATGAGAACGGGCTGACATAACCACCCAATAATGATGAAAATCCACCCAGTGCTTTTTTTTTTTAAATTCCCATAAATAATAAGCAGCTGTCTCAGAACAAGCCGTTTTCAGATTTGGGGCAATGTGACGTACTTTTGCACAGGCCCCTTCCATGACTGTTGACTGACACTGCAGTTTTAGCGTAGACCCGCCCTGAGTGAGCTAAACACAGTCATAGACAGCTGTAGACAATAATATCTCCTGAGTGATTGAGGTGTTTTGTTGTTGAGTGTAAGAATGAGCATAGCAGTCTTCATTTACTCTCGTTGTTACTCGAGGATAGTTCTGTACCAACTGTTCGTGATCCAGTTTACAGTTTCCAGAGCAATAGGCCTAATGTTACTGATCACAGCAGTAACTTAATGAAAGGGAGAGCTCACACTTTATTACAGTCAGGCTTGTTTTATGGATATAAAGCTAGTTTTTTTTTTTACCAGTTTTTTTAAGCACCTACTGTAAAGGCATAAAGTCTTTATGTGTTTACTTTTAGTTGTAGCGAGTGTTTTGAGTAATTCACTGTGTATGTTGATAATAATGAAAGGGAGAGAGGGAGAGTTTAAGGATAAGACTTTTATGCAGACTTCTTATACTGTGTACTGTTTATTGTGCTCTTATGGTGATTTTCTGGAGTAAAACTAACACTTCATCTTTTGTATGATGTACAATATACTTCACTGATCTCTTCAGTATATTTTTGGCCATCATTCGGCTCACTACAACAGGCTTGTACTAATAGCGGATATAAGCAAGATGAAAAATAAGTTATAACTGTAATTAAACTAGACCACACCTGTTCTATTTCCATACAGCGCATATTCTCTGGCTCCGACTCCGGAACGAAACAATGAACACCGCTACTGAATTTTTCTGAAATTTTCGCATAACATAAATCAAATAAGGCAATCAAAATATGGGTAACATCTTTTTACTGTCAAATTAAAAGAGAACAGGCTCATTTGAAAGTGATTGCAAGTGATAACACTAACGTAACATTTCTACAACACGTTTTTATTTACATTTTCGCTATTACAACATCATGCTCAAGGGATGTAAAAAACAGTCTCTGTACAGGGATCTTTTTTAAATCGTTTTTGCAAGTCAGTTTAGACAGGCTGAAAAAAAACTGAGTGTAAAAGCTGATGAAGAGGTTACTCCAAGGGTTTAAGAGATACTTGTCATTGTCAGACTGCAGACAAACTCTTTTGCTCTCTCTATCACTCACAGATGAATGAAGAATGACTCTCCATCTTAACTTTACACTTAGGCATCTCTCACAAGCAAGAAATGTCAAATGTCTTTTCTTTCCTCTGTTTTTTTGTCTTTGATGAGAGAAATGATTGTGTGTGTGTTGTTTTGTGCAGGAGTGTCAGCGGAGCAGGCCTGTGCAAGACAGGGAGAGCAAAACTTCACAGAAGATGAGGAAGAGCCGGAGCGTTCTAACTGTGTCACCTAATGAGGTGAGTACTGGTAATATATCACATATTTTTAATTGGTTGACTAATTTGTGTCAAACAGCTTTGGAATATTTGATCCTGATTGGTCATGTGCAGCATTGAGCGGTCAGATGTTTTGGAATTATTTAATTGTTTTTTTTTTACAATGAATATTTTTGAGTAATTGTTTCCACACTTGGTTCCGGACCTCAAATTTGATTGGCAGAACAGTGGTCAAAAAGTGATGACAGTTAGTCAAAAGCATACGGCGCCGTCCCGTCCCGTCCCAGAGCCGTCTGCTCTCTGATCGCTCTTGGTACTTTGATATCATACATCGATCAGTCTGTGTAGCACCGCTTCAAGTCGAACATGTGTTTTGCTCGTGCATTCCACAAAACTTTCAGTCTGTTCTCTTGGTGGTGATTTTTCATTGATAATTTAAGCAGGTTACGTCACTTTAATTTCTTAGTCTTAGTCATTAAGGGGGTGGTGATGGCGCAGTGGATAAGACACATGCCTTTGGTATGAGAGACCCGGGTTCAAATCAACTGTGAGACAGCAATGTGTCCCTGAGCAAGACACTTAACCCCTCTATGCGTGTTAATAGTTGTATTCTGAATAACATACTATATATTATACATGTAAGGTCACATTTACTGTAGTTGTTTGTCGGTTTTTAAATAAAGGGACCTTCTGTCTCAAGGACAGGGTGCGATACCCTATTCCATCCCCGAAGCTTTGGAACCTTCATGTTTGGCCCTTGAGGGGGACCAGCTAAGAGATGCTGGACTCCCAGCGGATGTATTAAAGACTAGTTTGAGTGCCAGGGCTCCCTCCACTTGAAGAATGTACGCCCTTAAGTGGCGTGTTTTTGAAAGGTTGTGTACTATACATCTTGCAGACCCAGTTCACTACCAGATTGTTTCAGTGCTGGAGTTTCTGGAGGAAAAGTTGTCAGCAGGCATATGTCCTGCTTCCTAAAGTTCCATTTTCTACCATCCATCCGGTCATTCTTAAAGCCTTCTGTCCTCCGGTGTTCATTTCCCCATCTCCACTTATTGTGTCAAGATAGTGCTCTTCAGATTTACGTCCACCATACTACCCAGTGGCATAAATCAAAGCAGCTTTTCATTTGTCATGGGGGCCTTAACCGGGGGGCTCCAATACAGACAATGTCACATTGGGTGAGGGATACGTTAAGTGTCTACTTTTATTTGTATACACTCGAACTCAGAGAAACCAATTTGAGGTAAAGTCTTGCTTTATCATTCCTTTCATCGAGTTTGGAAGATGAGCTGCGAGTAATAAGCTTAGGATTTACCTCAAATGAAGAAGAACACAATCCAGCGGAGGCAAGTTATTTACTTACATTGGCTAACATGTTATCATTACATAAACTTTTACTAGTTAAACTATTGCCAGACTACAATATGCGAACTCAATGGAAACATGTTGAAATATAGACAGGTAGGCAACCTTTCAATGCTAAACAAATATACATGTACGTTTGCATATATCTTCATTAGTTTACGATCTGTTTAACAGTCCTGTCTAATACGTTATTAGATAGAACTGTTATACAAAATAGGCAGTATATATGTATTAGTGTTTGCCATGTGATTGATGTACAATGTTGCTAGTTGAGCAGAAATACATAATCATGTTTTGCTTGGTCCCCTCAAAGTTGCGTTAGATTTTCTCCTTCACGTAAAAGTAGAGAGAGGTCCATCTATCACTGTTTTTCATGTTCGTAGAGTTAGTTTGTGGAGTAAAATATGGGCTGTATACTGTACACTGCTTTTTAAAAATGGGTGCTGGTTTTTCACGTGTATAGGTGTACACTTAGGTCACTGGTTGTTCCTATGTGCTGGGTTCTGTGAAATAGTTGTGATTCACCTCTTTCAACATAACATGCTTTAACACTAGAACTGCCAGAATTCCAAAACTACTAGAATGACCACAAATGGCCATTTTGACCGTTAGATTCAAAACAGTGTTTATTTCGTTGACTAATATTTTTCGGAATTATTTTCGTCAACCACATTTTTTCAAAGATGAAAACGATACGATAACTAAATAAAAACTAGGTTTGAATGACAAAAACTATGACGAAAATGTTAGTGACGATTTGCGAAGCAGTCCAGTCAGCAACAAAAGAAAAAGACAATCATTCACTGCTCATTAATAGCTTTAATAACTATTCATTATATTTAATTCACACAAATAAATATGTCTGCTGCTTGAAAGAATAAAGAATGATGTATGCAAGCAGAGAATGCATATATAATTATTTAGAAAGAAGACTGTGTAATTTATAGGCCAACTTTGCACCCAGGGAATTATAGATTACTGTAGTCCGGTTTTATTTGTTTATTTCTGATCAACAACTAATGTAGAAATTATTATATAGCAAAAACTGCTACAGAGGTGACCGGACGGACCTTTCTGTTGTCTTCTGTTGTGTTAAACACACCTCTTAAGCACCAGAAATGTAAATTGACTTTTTATCTAATCACGGCATCCATCCATCCATCTTCTTCCGCTTATCCGAGGCCGGGTCGCAAGGGCAGCAGTCTAAGCAGAGATGCCTGGACTTCCCTCTCCCTAGACACATCCTCCAGCTCTTCTTGGGAGAAACCGAGGCGTTCCCAGGCCAGCCAGGAGACGTAGTACCTCCAGCGTGTCCTGGGTCTTCCCCGGGGTCTCTTCCCGGGAAGGCGTCCTGGAAGCATCCAGAACAGATGCCTGAGCCACCTCAGCTGACCCCTCTCGAAGTGGAGGAGCAGCAGCTCTACTCTGAGCTCCTCACAAGTGACCGAGCTTCTCACCTTATCTCTAAGGGATCGCCCAGCCACCCTGCGGAGAAAGCTCATTTCGGCTGCCTGTATCCGGGATCTTGTGCTTTCGGTCATGACCCAAAGCTCATGACCATAGGTGAGAGTAGGGACACAGACACTACCAATGTCTCATGTAGTGAAACTGCATAAAGCTTCTATGCTGTACGTCACCCATAGGCTCACTATTGGTTCAGGCCCAATTTCTGAGCTCCACGGACAGCACGCCAAATACGCATTAACCATTTACTCTCTGATCATTCGTATCAGTGAATCAGACAGTGGGGCAGTGAATCCGAGATTACCTCGTGAGTCAGTCCTAGAGCTCCTCCTGTCCGATTTTAGGGGAAAATTGGGTCCATCTGAGATGTCCAATAGATTGGACGACCATATGTGAGTTCACAAAGTCTGAAACATTAATTCAGGAAAGAAGCCAGTGACTGTCAAACCACTGTCTTCTTTTTGAGTGAATCATTGAATCAACTGATGTATTCAAAATTACTGATTCATAAAGGAACTCTATCCATTCTCTAACCATTTCTTAATATATGCGAGTTGTTACCTAAATGGCTGGAGGTGCGTAATAATGGTTGTTAAGAGCAAATGTGAAGACAAGGAGGTCAGAAGTTGATCTATATCGCTTAGATAGGGAATGACATGAGAAGGAATGTGTGAAGTTAAAAGGAGCATAGATGAGATGGGGAAGTGCAGGGAAATTGTCCCCAGATACGAGCTGAGCAAGTGATCAAACTGTACAAAGTGTTCCTTGACAATCAGACCGTAGGAATAGGTGTCTAAAAAGATAAATGGTGAAGATTAACTGCATTTCTTTCAACCATCTCTCTTACTCATCCTCTCACTTGGTCAATAGTCTTTTTTTTTTTTAACTGTGACGATCCCTGTGTCCTTATCATCGCTTGATAAATAACTCTTACATTTTTAAGTGGCATGTTGGTTGATTAATTCATTCGGTTATGTTAATTCAAGATTAACCCATTAGAGATTTTTAACATTTTAGAATAATTTTACATTAACAAATATTACAACTACAATAGGCTGGTTATTACTAACCCTGACCTAACCCATGTTAGCTGTACATAGTAGCTGGTGAATTTCGGTGCCTGGTGACATTTGGAAGCAGTCTTGAAGATTATCTAAGAAGGTAAACCAAAGGTCTATGGTTTTGACACATGAAGTTACATTTTTTTTAGTACCATATTTGTGTTTGCTGGAGCCATTTTCAAGGAAACATGTACACACAGACAAATGTGTACTGTCAAAACTTATCAAAATGATTGGTCTTTAAATGTACTTTTCACAGTCATCGTCTGCACCATTCTGTCTTCATCTGCACTACACTTCCCAGAATCCTTCGTCTCCACACCTGCACTCACTGCCTCATTTACCCTCACCTGTTCATCGGCATCATCGTCGTTGTCTTCTGTGATCACCTCTTTATTGTTTGATTTGTGTCTGTATTTAGTTTCCGTCTGTTCTGTTAGTCCTTGTCGGTTCTTGTTAATGTTACTTTGTATCGTGTGTGTGTTAACCTTCTGCCCGTCATTCCTGAATTGGAGCCTTTTGACTCGGCCTCTTCTTCAGCCTGCACCACACTCGTGACAGTACTACCGTATGGTCTGCAACCTTGGACCTATTAACTGAGCTCTCAGAGCTGTGTTTAAAAATTGATAGAGGCTGTTGCCAATGCCTGACCTGATGAAGACATGAATCACGATAGATTGTGTAACCACAAGGCCCTTACAGATGGAAATTTAACATAAAATATTGAATATAAACTGCAGAACACTACCAGACTCCGTATTTTTATTATTTATATTGCAGAGAATTCTGGTTGTGGAGTATTTGAAAGTGTTAACGTGCTCTGTTCCAAGAACCTGTGAGCTGCCTAGATACGCTGCATTTGAAGGCATCATAGCAAAAGCTTATTTAGAATGTAAGCATTTTTAATATGCTTCCACACAAAAACACAGCTTTCCAAATTCGATTTCTTACATCCTTCGCACAGAATACAATCATATGATGGCTTCACTGAAAAAAAAAAAGAAGAAATCCAAAATGGCAGGTGAGGTGAAATAAACGTTTAGAAATACAAAACATACAGTATTTGATACATTACAGAAAAGTATTGATAAAATTTAGTGTAGTGATGGGAAACTTCTAATCAATTGAACCAATTGAGTCCCAGCCAGGATGATTCAATGAAAGCTCTAGCATAATTTCTGCCAGGAAGACTCAAATGTTAAGTCACTTATTACCTTCAGATCCATCTAACCAATCATGTTCTAATAATTGGAGTATAAAAGATAGGTATTTATACATGTCTGAGTTTGCAGATGCTGATGCCAACATTAATAAATGAAAGCTCTGTTATGTCATTTTGCTTTCTGTGTCTTTCTGGTAGAACTGTTTCGTTTTGAGTCAATTCAAGTATATTTATATAACGTTTTTCAGTGTGTCACTGCTAAATTCAAATTCAAACGTGCAGCCGCGCTTAGACGGACGTTCTCGGAAAATTTCATATCACAAATATTCTGTGTTTTCAAACACATAATGTGTATTTGAGGTTTCATAGATTTAAATAGACATTTAAATGAAAACTTATATAGTTTATGGAAGACATTTATAGAAGACATTTACAGTAAAAGACATTTATAGTTTGTTAAATTCAAATTTCATGATGTCTAAGGAAGCTGCAATAATAATCCTTTCAATTATAATTTAATAAAGGGTTTTGTTAATGGTTAAAATAATGTTAAAATAATGGTTGCCTTAAAAAAAAACTCTGCTAATACTGAGCAGGGTAGAATCAAGTACATCATAACATGTTATCCAAGATCTCTCCTAAGGACCATAACCCTCCCAGTTGTTAAGTATTCCAAGTCCAACTTGATGCCTCGTCTTGATTTGAGGATAGAGTTTTTACGAATAGATGTGGTCTTCCAATTCGATAGCAGGCATGTCAGCTGTGTCAGACCCTGTGGAGAAGGGAGAAGAAAAGGTTGTGAGGTTTTAAGAGAGACACATAGAAGGTACTGTAGGTGAAATTGTGTATTGTGAAGGTAAGTCAAGGTGGTAAGTGACTGGGTCGATCTGACTTTGGTAAATGGTCCTATGTATCTGGAACTCAGCTTGTGGCAGAGCAGCAGTGTATTCCCGTGACCTTGACTAAATGCCCCCCTCTAGCCAGTTATGCCATTCTTCCAACAGTATATTGATAGCGAGAAGTTCCTGGCAGAGATGAGAGTTCTTCAGGGACAGGGGCTCAAATATAAAAAAGGCGCATATATATATATATATATATATATATACAGTATATATGCATCTCCAGTGCATCTATTTAAAATATAAATATTTTGTACCAATACACTACCATTCAAACGTTTGGGGTCAGTCATTTTCTTTCTTTAAAAGAAATTAATACTTTTAATACGTTAATACGTAAATTAATATGTTACTCACTGAAAGGACCATATTTGGATCGAAAGCATCGGTACCCGAGCAGACTGTGGAATACCAAAGTTATAGATGTCCACCAGTGCATTTTCATTTTAAAACGCATAACTTTTGCTATGGTTGTGCCTGCCATCCGCAAACTGACCTCTTCAGTGAGTCAAGTCCGAAGCAAGACAGTCACATGCAAGTGACACAACCCACAACTTAGGGTTCTTTGGTATTGTAGACATTGTCTTGTTCATTATAATCAAATGCATTTTGTTTTATTGACCACAATATTATCGTGGATATTTGAGAAGGGCACTTTTGATTAATTTTGAAAAAGGGCAGGGGCTCGAGCCCCCCCTCCCCCCTCTGCACGTGCCTGGTTCCTGGTTACCCATGTCATAATTCTGTTCCACCGGGGATTACTTTTTGGAGAAAAAAGGTACTTGGAAGGAGTTTTGGTGGGATGTATCCCTGGCGAAGAACCTTGTTCAGGCATGGATAACGAGCACACTCTTCCTTTAGGCAGGGTGGCACCAGGCAGTAATTCGATTGTGCTGTCCTATGGCCGATGAGGTGGTAAAAACATGGCTTGTTGTTTTCTAAACACATCCTGGAATCCCCAAATTTCACACGTTTCAATTTGTACAATTTGAAGGGTAATGGAAACGTGGCTTCTGTGCAGCAGAGAGGTTATTTTGTACATTAATGTTACTCATCGCTAAGTGCGGTGGTCGTTCAGGGCACTCTGACATCAGATGTCCCTCAGCTCCACAATAAA
The DNA here is from genome assembly GCA_038021265.1 of Cyprinella venusta. Taxonomy (NCBI): domain Eukaryota; kingdom Metazoa; phylum Chordata; class Actinopteri; order Cypriniformes; family Leuciscidae; genus Cyprinella; species Cyprinella venusta. The sequence continues at coordinate 22,687,211 of CM075868.1, read as the reverse complement.
GGTACAAATGTTGGTTTAAAAATATGATTTCTTTTTGGTGGTCCTTGCTAGTTGCTAGTTTGTCATGTCAGGGGATCACATGCTGTATAGCTTGCAGCCAGTTATTATCTTGCTAGAGTTTCACCTTGCAGGCATGAGAGTTTGTCCTTGTATGCTTTCAGATGGAAGTCTTTGTGGTGGGCTGTGGAATTGGAAAGTAAGTCTCCCTGGTCTGTGCGTAGTTCAAACATGAGGTCAAAGAGTACACTTCTGTTTCCACTTCATTTGTTTGCACTGGAGACACAGCCTGTCGTCTTTCTCTGTCTACTTTTCTGTCCCTTTCTGCATGAATCTTTGGGTGCTTTTCATAGTTACTGTGTTTAAATATTATGCCAATTTGCACTCTTTGGCGATAGATAGCAGTCCAATGTACTTTTTTATGATGTTGCTTCTGTCCAATGATTGAGGTTTAGGTTTTTCTCTGTTTATGGATTGCTAAGCCAAGTCTTGGACTAGCTAGCTGAAATGGCTTCTGTCTTGTTTTAGCCATTGAAAGCTCAGAACATGAGAGTTTGCAATGGAGAGTTTTAGTCACTTTTTTAGATGCTTATAGGAATTAATGAATGACTATTTTGATTGTTTATTATTTGTAGATTATTAGTAGATAAAATCTTAATTCTGTTAAATGCATTATTTACAATTGTGTCTGCAGAATCTGATATCCTGTCAGTTCAGAAACTGTGTTTTACATTTATACTGTATACACGATAAGAAAAATTGGTAACGCTTCCTTTTACAGTCCAGTTACCCATGTAAATACAGTACTTATTTTAGTAACTACAAATACTGGGTAATAACTAGTACTAACCCTGAACCTACCCCAAAACCTACCCCTGTTCCATGTACTTACCGTATCTAAGCCAGTACTTTCTAGGTAAGTACACTGTAAGTACACTGTAAGTACTGTACTGTAAAAGGAAGCGTTACCGAAAAATTAATATCTGTAGAAAAACAGAGTATTAGTATCTGCCAAATTTGCAGACATTTCCCTAATACGCAAAACAATGCACAAATTCTAAAAACAGGTAAAACACATGTGAAAAACAAAAATACAGAAAACGAATTCATATCAACACACATCATATGTTGTGGATAAAAGTGTCTGCCAAATGCATGAATGTAAATTAGTCTCTGTTGTGTGTGTCCATTTTATTGAAGTGTTGGTTTAAGAGTAGCCCCCTGATCTCACATATATAGTGTGATGGGTCTCTACTGTCTCTCCAGTCACTTTTAATGATTATCTTTATCTGATTTGGGATAATTGGACTTGCCATTCACAAGGGTACAGAACATAGTTAAGCTACTTACTTCATTATATTTGTTAGGATTACGTATAATTAGTTGTGAAAGTATCTCTTTACACTTGGGATTTGTATAGAATCATGTTTATTGTCGACACATGCTCAGAAGTCGATTAAAAGAGGCAACAGTCTTCCAGTATAGTACCAGCTCAGTTCTGTACCTGAGGACCGTCTGATTGACATGTCGAGGCTTTCAAATCTCCAAATACTGAATAGATTCTTTCCTTCAAAGAAAGTCAGAGAGAGTCAAAAACAGGTCGAAGATATTTTGTTTGAGTGTCTGTGCTTTGGGTAATTTTAGTTTGAAGGAGAAAGGGTTCTCTTTTGAACACAGGGCTGCATTAGTCTAATGAATTAAAAAAGAATGTGGTCTCGGGTGACTGCAGGAGCTGACAGCAGAGTGTTCCAAACACAGGGAATCTCTGGAGGTCACCTTGGTCATTTCTCTGTCGTGCTCCTGTGCTCTCCCACAGAGTTCATTCGGGGACAAAACGCTATAATTTTCACAAACAAAAATGAGTCACAACCAGGGCTGGGCCTATCGGCTGGATAACATCAACTTAGGAGGATGCTGTCCAATCACAAAATGATTTGTTTACCGTGAGCTAATGTTTGGATCGGTCAAATGCAGATTAGTTGTCCTTTGCCTGACATCATGAGCTCATAGAGGACATCATGAGCTCATAGAGGACATCTTAATCCTACAATAAATCTTCATATTTTGCCTTTATAGGGGTATGACTCTGAACACTGTAAAACACACACACACACACACGCACACTCGTGTTTACTTGAGTATTATCATGTCTTCTGAAATACAATATCTATGTGAGAAACATACCAAATTAAAATCTTTGTTAAAGACCCCCTGTGGGGAAAAGTTTTATAATGTCGTTTATATGCCTATGTGGTGTTTTAATATGCTTTAAAGCCTGCCTGTAAATCATTTTATTCATTAAAACTCAAATTTGATCACCAAAATTACATATCAGTAATGTAAAACGATTTAGTAAAAGTTTTTTTCCCCCTCACGCCCTTGCTTCATTATGCAAATTAGCCCCGCCCCCACTTACCCACACCAGGTCAGAGATCCACTCGTTGATTATCACATGTTGACGTGATTTGTTACAAGGTAGTTTGTGATGTCAGAAACACCAGCGATTTCAAAACGTGTTTCTGAAACTGTCTTTGATTTACTGCAGTATTAAGTTTGAAAGTTTGCATGTTTTGTCTTAAAGCATATTAAAATCACCACATAGACATAAACAATTATTAATAAAACATTAAAGCTTGATTTTCAATGCAGGGGGACTTAAAGACAAATATATTATAGACAAATGTCACAATGTCAACACCATTGCTGAGTATTTTCTTCTTTAAAGCTGCAGTCCACATTCTTTCCCATCTCTTGTCGCCATCTCTGTTCGAAATCTGCAATTGCAGTTATTCAAGAATTTAACGTGAGTTGTACCTCGACACGGCACAGCGCGGATGACTCCAATGTTTGAGGAAAGCAGTCAGTCACCGAGCCGGTGTGGATTCTGTCATTCAGAATCACAGATTATTCGAATTCGAAGTATGACGAACATAATAATTTTCACCGGAAAATGTCATCTGAACAAATAAGTAACATCCACTTTTGTTCTGGTTCTTACATTGCAGTAAATTGTGCTGATTAAATCTAACAATAGCTTCAAGTGCTTTGAGAAAAGGCTATAAATATCCACCTCCAGCATCCTCAGATGCAATATAGCCTAGTAGCCGAGACTCCTTCTTTATGTGTACAGATGTGACGTAATGACGCAAAGACATGCTCGAATCTCCCGCGGAAATCCACCAGTACCACTGGAATTAAAAACATTATTACAAGCTTACCGCTTTGAATCGAGCTAAGGCAAGCAGATCGTTTTGAACACTGGCTGGTTACGTATTTTCTCAAAAATGCATTTTGGATAATTTTTAACCCCCAAAAAGCAGGTCTACAGTTACATTCTATATATTTTAAGGCATGAATTATTATTATTATTTTTTAATATGACATTTTGAAGATCAAAGATGAGTTTTAAAGGATACAATTATTGACTAGTGGGACTTTAACTGTAAATCTTCCCTTTCAGAGAACTGATTACACAACTACAACTTGATCAACTTATGTGTACAACTGAACTTATGTGTACAACTTCTGTGTACATACTGGTTGCTGGATCAACTGAATCATTCAGATTTATGAATAAATTAAAATGAATCAGGTTGATCATGGCAGATCAACTGATTCACTGAACAGATCTGACTCAAATGAATGATTTATTCACAAAACAAAATGTTACATTGCTCATGAAAATAGACTAGGTGAAGTTTTTCACTGAATAATGGGTTAAAGTCAGCATGAAATGGAACTTGTGATGGTATATTCTTCTCTACTTTGATGTATATCTGAGTGAAATGGTTTCTCTACTTGTAAAAACCATTCACGTCCTCGTAGAACATGTAATGGTAGACTCAGAATTTTAAGAGAGCTCTGATTTGTACCTCATGATCACTTGAAAAGTCTCTGTAACATCTGTCTTTCTATAGTCACCTCTAGCCAGGTGACGTCTTGTCAGAAATAACAGACCAAACCTTGAATAAATATCCATATATGTCTGTGCTGAAAGTTGAACTTTTCTGCTGTGTCACCACCAGAGTGTTTTTGAGTGTCAGCATGTTCATTTACCCAGGATGTGATAGGATAGCAAATTGTTCCCAGAAATCAAAGTAAATATTGCATTTAAAGGCTAAAGCAGCAGAAAAAAGCACATGAAAGTCCCTGCTAAAGGAACAACATTAGGAGTAGTTTTTTTACAGTCTTTAAAAAAAAATGAATGGTTCTACAGCATGGTTGTCTAGAGTAAGACTAATACAGATATTTCTACAATATGACCACGTATGAAGATCTGATTGTCGGTAATGCATTTTCTATTAGGTTAGGGCATCATTTGGCCTCCTTGTGCTCTATTTTCAGATGAAACCTTCCCCTTGAATTCGTTGTAGTAAAGAGAGAGTGTGTAAGAGCGCTTTTTTGTCTTAGCATCTAGAGCTCTGCAGCTCTGACTGTTTTGATGAGAAATTTAGCAGATGCTGTCCACAATGTTCCTCTACATAACATGAAGCTCTTTTCACTTCTGGGAGTTTTCTCACGGTCCCTGACAGATTATGCAGAAACACTCTTCTTCTTTTCTCAGCTGTACTGATTATATCAGTTGCTGGCAAGTTTCCTTTGCTTTCTAGCCAGTGTTGGTCTGCTATCAAACACCTTCAGCTGCCCACATACTGTATCTCCCCATCACACTCACTATCATTGTGTTAGACAGCACAGTACAAAACATTGTAATATGAATTGTCTTACATGCACAAAGCAGTATTAAACTTGTATTGTATATTGGATATTGTACTGTATATGGAAGCTTGTTTCTGCAAAAAAAAAGAAGGTAATTGTGAATTTTATATCTTACAATTGACGTAAATGCGTAATTGTGAGAGTTTTATTTTTTAAATTGTATATATAAGGGGTGTTTCCTCCGAGGAGGCAAGGGATGTAGTGCCTCCTAAAAACAATTGGATTAAAAAACAATCCACAGGACAAAAATAAAACAACGCAAATATTATGGAATATGGCATTAAAAGTGTATAAATTGATCCTTGTTCAATTATCTACAGTGGACAATGAAACTGAAACACTGGCCAATATGGGCATTACAAATGCTGCCTTAGGAGGACACATTTCAAAGTAGGAAGGCATCAAGGCACATCTGAATCCAGTGTTAGCTTCACTTCCTGTCTCCTGAGATATCTTTATCTGATTGATTTTTGAAGGCAGCATAGATGAATCCTTCACTGTCTTTGATATCCCACAACCCTTTGCATTCCATTCAGTGACAGTTGAGCTAGAAAAAGAAAGATGGCATCTGAGAGTTATGGTTGCTGGTCAGTTTTTACTACTGGTCAGTAAATTACTACTTCAGTAATTAAATATTTGTTTAGTTCTCCCCAAAGCTCACTCTATTTTGCTGTAAATCATTAAATTGTTTCTCTACCCCAGAAGTCTGTTCAAAATCAGTTTTGTGACTTACCTTTGTGTGAGTACGCTGCCTGCAGAGTCATTGCCTTTACGAGAATTTGTATGAATTTTACGAGGTGGCTAATTTGTAACAATTCGGACGACCTCACTCGTACGAATTCGTACTTTTTTGCTAAATCGTACATATTTTACGAATTGGCCAATTCGCATGAATTCGTACGAATGACCTACCCCTGACCCCACCCCTAAACCTACCCATCACGTGGGTTTGGACAAATCGTACGAATTCGTACGAGTGAGGTCGTATGAATTAGTACGAATTAGCCACTTTTTAATCACTCGTACGAATTCGTACGAATTGGTCGTGAGATTGTGTAGGTAAGACAGCTAGGCAACTAGTCAGCTGCCTAAGTTTTCAGATACAGCCATAATGTTGGAGTTTTGACACATACTTGGTGGCCAATGTTGACTAATTTTACATTCCATCAGTAAGATCAGAGTTTGGAGGTTGAATTAGCAGAGCTGGCACATCTGTACAACATTATCGACACAACATAATTAGTAGACATATTAGAGTTTAAAAGTGGACAAATTGTTGGTGCGTGTCTCACTGACTCTTCTGTGACCAAGACAGCAAGTCTTTGTGGTTTATCAAGAGCTATGGTATCTTGGGTAATGTCAGCATACTACCACGTTGAATGAAACACATCCAACAGGAGTAACTGTCGACGCAAGATTAAGCTGTCTGAATGGGTAACAACCCTGATTGCATCCAAAACACACACAGCTGCCCAAATCATTGCAGAATTAAATGTGCACCTGTCCTCTCCTGTTTCCACCAAAAGTGGTCAATTGGAGCTCCATTTGTTTGTTTGACTACAGGTGGTGTGTATTATTGATTTTGTGTGCTCCTTTTGAGGATGACTAAATTGAAAGAAGCATTTGCTTGCCATGATTTAGAAGTTCACAAAACTTACAGTCTGGTAAGGTAATGGGAATTTTATTTACAGCGACTAGCTACAGCATCAATCAATGCAAAGTATTTCTCATATTTCAAACCATGTTACATTTTTTTTTTGCTTGTTTGTTAGTGTTGCAACATGATTTAATATATTAGATTGAGGATTTATCTGACACGCCTCTACCAAATATGTGAAATATTGATTGCAGCTTTTTTCTGTTTTATTTAGATTCTTTCCACGTTTAGGACTTATGTGTTTGTAGAGCATACTTCTGTTAAATGTAATTTTATGTACAGTCTTTACAAGAAAGATTCAAATTGAATGTTAAGTGAAAGACGAGGATGCCCTCTAGTGGTCGGAAATACTTTCCACGTCTGCTCAAGTTATTGCCATATCATTCAGTTCTGCATCTACTGAAAGGAATTCCCATCTTTACCCTCTCATTTCACTCTCTCTTTCTCCAGGACAGCAAAGAGCCTCCAGACTGCAGACTAAGTGAATCTTTCACCTCTACTGGTTGCACTCTGGGGGTAGACCTGCACAGGAGGAGGCGCCGGTTCTCTGGGAACCTACAGTTGCCTCCTTTATCATGGCGGCAGATGGAGAGGTCACGCAGTCCGGATGATGAGTTCATGGCAAGACCAACTACCCTGCCCTTCATCACACCCCCTCGCATTGACATCACACCCGTGGACTCTGAATGGTGAGTCCATCTCAATCCGCTCCTGTCATTGGTCCTCCAATTTCAGAAATCTGATTTATGTGTGTAAAAATTTCTGATGTTAGGGAACTTTCTCCAATCCCGGTTTAAAACAGTGGTTCTGTGGCTCTTTGAGCTTGACAGTTGAAATGTTTGGGAAAAAATCATTCATTCTTTTGGCATAGATTAAATAATCTTTATATTATATAATATATATAGCCTATATAATATATATTGCCTATATATATTATACAAAGTTTGGGATTAGTAAAAAAGTTTTTAGTCGTTTATGCTTACCAAAGCATAAACCAGTTGAAAAAAATGTATAAAAATGTCTCGGTTACGTATGTAACCCACGTTCCGTCGGATGATGACGAATGGGGGTTTCGCTTAGAAAGCCTATCGACTTTGAGTATTACAACATGAGCCGATGGCAAAGAAATGCCATGGGGCTGCGGAATTTGCATAGCGTATAGCCTTGCATAGCCTTACCTCGTGGGTATAAAAGGATGACAATATGCAATAGACAAAAAGGAGGCCGGCAATATGCAGACATGTTTCTTCGCTAAGGAGCCAAGACTGAACTCGACTGTTCCAGCGGTACAGTGGAAGTGGCAGGAAGACGCAATGTCTCCGTTCCCTACTCAGGCAACGTGGGTTACATACATAACCGAGACATTCCCTTTCGTTGTCACTCTGAGTTCCGTTGGATGACGACGAATGGGGTTACCAGTCTAATCACGCCACCTTCACAGCTGTCTTCCAGTGCCCTGCGTAAATCTGAGATCCTTGTCGTGAGACTGGCATGGATGAAGGACACCTATTTAGAACATACCAAGGTACACTGGGGAGCATATCCCAAGTTTACAGGAAATATGCAATTACTGATCCCAATCCGAGTGGCGTTCCCGCGGCTGCAGATGCCATATGCCCCAGGAGCCTCTGAAATAACTTCAGTGGAACCGCACTCTCGAGCTTGATTTCCAGGCAAGTCAACAGTGGTTGAGTGGAGAAGGCGACCGAGTCGAAACCGAGAAAAGAGATCCTCTGCACGGGGCAAAGTTTACTGTTTTTCCAGTTGACCTGAAGGCCCAGATGAGCTCGTTGCCAGAGCACTGGGTCCCTGTGTTCGCAGAACCGGTTTTGAGGCTGAATTAGAAAAGCCAGTCGCCAAGATAGTTCAGGATGCGAACCCCGTGTTCCCATGGAGGAACAAGGGGTCCCTCGACAACCTTCGTGAAGGCGCAAAGAGACAGGGCTAGCCTGAATGGGAGAACAGCATACTGATATGCGCGCCTCCTGACAGCAAACCGTAGGTACGGTCTGAGTCGAGAGAACGGACATAAACAGTAGACAGTTTGGCCATCTTGAACAGCAGCCTGTGAAGTGACCGGTTCAGATGTACAGGTCCAGGATTGGTCGTAACCCACCGGCTTCTCCGGGACAATGAAGTATGGGTTGTAAAATCTGGACCTCATTGGGCTGGAGGGTCAGTCTCGATCGCACCCTTCGCCAGTAGGGTAGCAACTTCCGCATTCATGATAGGGGCATAGCCACCGACCATAGTGGAGCGGACTCCCTAGAAGTGTGGAGGAGACCGTGCGAACTGAATCACATAGCCGAGCCTAATGGTTCGTGCGACCCAGCGGGACAGGTTGGGAAGCTCAGAGAGGCTCCTAATGACTCCGCCAGCAGGGTCACGCGAACCACAGATGTCCCCTCGGTGGTGCGGCGAAGCGGAATGACCGGCCTGGACATTGACGGCATAGCGGCCCGGTATGGGGACACGGACAAACTGAACCCTGATAGAGGAGGCCAGGGAACAACCAGTGTCCCACGGGGGCCTGCTCTGCCAGGGGTTTGACAACAGAGTGGGATGAGAGTGGTATGGCCTGGGGGCAGCAAACACTGTTATCATAGTTCTGGGACAGAGGGGGATAAGAGTGGCGAGGCTCGTAAGCGGCACACACTGTCATCCGCGCCCTTTGGGGGCTCAGAGATGGGATGCAGCTCTTTGGAGAAAAGATTCTCCAGGGCCCTGCAACCACTCCCTAGAAAGACACGTCTTTAATGTGGCACGCTCTTTTTGTGAGAGAAAAACTTGCAGCAGTGCTGATGTGCCCAGGGAGAAACACACACGCTGTTCAGTTCAGCAGGTAGGAATATGAAACTCGCTGGAACTCGCCAACACCGACTGGAAGCTGCTCGTCTAGAAGATTTTCGAAGATAGTCAGAGAATAGGCTGCAGGAGTGAAGAAAACGCTTGGCTCTGAAGCGAAAACATGTCGGCATATTGCCGCCGTCCTCCTTTTATACCCACAAGGTAAGGCGTAGATACACTATGCAAATTCTGCAGCCCCATGGCAAATTTTTGCCATTGGCTCGTTTTGTATTATTCAAAGTCGATAAGGTTTCTAAGTGAAACCCCATTCGTCGTCATTCGACGGAACTCGGAGTGACAAAGAAAGGGAACTGATAATTTTTTTTCTTTTGCTTTCTGGTCTATAAATTATTCACAACCTTATAAAATATCTTGAGAGGAGTTGTGCTCATTCTTATGACAGCTCTCAATATCAAAAGTTTAGAGTATATGAAGACTTGTTGCCAGTCAATCACTGCATTTCCATTGGACATTTTACAATATTAACACTGTTTCCTGTTTGTTAATGTGAAGCTGCTTTGAAACAAGTAAGTACTGTCTAATGTCTTGACTTGGCTTAACTTGCTCATCAAGTTTTCAACTATGGATCATGGAATGGATCATGCACATAAATGTTTTCAGAAAACTAAATTTGCCAGATAAGAATTATCATTAGAATGGTGCAGAAATTACACATTTACAGATATGTACAGATATTTTTCTTTAACACAGATGTAGTCTGTGGCTGTTTTGGTTTGTGTGACTATTGCTTTAGTAGCTGTTTCTGTGTCAATGTTCCCTGACAACATTCAGATTTGAATGATATGAATAGTATTGAACTGGAAATTGCTGTAGATGTTTAAAAATATCTGGAAACTGCAAATAGTGCACATATTGTACAGAGTATTGAATAATTAGAACTCTCCTTAAATGTCTTGTTTGGTCTTAACATCTGATTTATGCTTTACATACAGCCTAAAAATATGTAAATCTCAAACTTCTGCATGATGGGAGATGAACTATATCAATTTTGCTTGCAGCACACTGGTGATTTAAGCTGCATCTGATCAGTGTTGTTGCCATGAGGAAAGGGAAATATGTCTAGTTGCAGTTGGCTGCACAGCAACAGCTGGTTTATAATCATCAATCATTCATCAATCAATTTGTCTGGTAAAAAGACGTGATTTGCCATCAAAGTTGCAATAGTCCTAAAGCAAATGTAGTATGAGACCAAAAAATATTTGTGCTTAGATATTTATACTTGATAGGTTTTGTCAAGTTTGTGGGGTTTCTGCCTAAAAAGATCTTTTTTTTTTCTTTATGCATTGATGCATTTGATAAATGTTTACCACTAGATGGCATTTAGTACGTTTGTAGTTGTTGTTGTTTGCCAGTGGAGGGCAGCATTGAGACTAAAATACATCATGCCACCTATACTCAGATGTTTCTGTGCGACACCTCTGGTTTAGTAGTCCTCGTGAACATTCAACAGTCTGCCTCCATGCAAAAACAATACAGACCCATAAAATTAATCAATGTAGCCCATTTTCTTGCAAGCCTCTTTCAAATGTAAAGCAAATTGAGGTTATTCTGGATGTTTGTCTCAGAATGTTTATTTAAGGGAATAGTTCACCTAGCAACACAAGAGGTGAATGATCTATAGGAGGTGCATTTTGTTTTGAGGATATTTTCAGTGAATTGTTGATCAGGATAACGCAACATCTTTCTGGATTATCATTAAAAAATTACATACATTTCAGTCTGTTTGTCACACAAATATTTTATATGACAAGTTGTACAGGCCATTTTTATGATGCATAAAATGGTGTTTTTTTGTTGTTGTTGTTGCCATTTTGGCTTGAGTCATTCCTATATGAGAAAGCTGGCCAGAATTTTTCTTAAAAAAAATAAAAAACATATTTTGTGTTCCAAAGTAAGTCAAGTGAGTTTATAACAATATGAGAGTAAGTACATAATTAGTTTTCAGTTTTCATCTGTTGGCAAACTGTTCTTTTAAAGTGAGATTGTCACAGTCTAAATGGTTTAGACAGTATTGATGGCACTGCAGCATATGTGAGCCAAAAAAATATATAAGTCCCTTTTTAACTTCTATACAGGATCATATCTAAGCATGAACCTGTGTAACCACAAACACACACACACACCCTGGAAAGCATTCATTATTTTCCTGCTATCTCACACTCATGCATTTCTGCTCTTGTTAGAGCTGTCTGTTTGATGTGTGTGTCAAGAGAAATGGGAGACAAGGTTTAGGGAAAGTGCTATATTTGGAGCACAATTATTTTTCTGCTGACGTGACTCCGATGCAGATTGATTTGGGCGCTCCCAAGTGGCTTGTGGGATAGCTTTATGGGCCAGGCATAAGCAATGATGCTGGAGGACAAGACACTACAGGGCACCGAGCTGTCTTTCGAGTGAATTCATCAGTGACTTCACCCACTTTCTCAGGATCGAGCGAGCACTCTTTTATGTGCGTGTGTTCATGAGAGAAGAGAAAAAAAATTCTGTCATCACGTCACACAGATTCATTCAGAAATGCAATTATAGAAGACTCCAGGGCAGATCTCCTCACGCTCTTAGTCTGGGTCAGGTCGAGGTCTGTGCGTCCTAAACTGTCGCTTCCTGTACTATTACTGACTGGATGATGTAAGAACACGTCTGCCTTTGTAAAGTTTAGTCATTTGTCTTAAAGCATTATTTGATATACTGTCCCTTGTGTTGTGTGAAACCTGCATGACTTTGTTGTCAGTGGAACACAAAAGGAGAAGTTTAGCAGAATGTTGAAGCTACTCTTTTAATGACTATGAATTACAAACGTATAATTCACCCCAAAATGAAAATTACTCACTCTCAGTCATTTTAAGCTTGTATGATTTTTTTTTCTTTCATTTTGTTCTTTGGAACACAACATACTTATTTTCTGAAACATTCAGAAAAGAAATTTGATTAAGATTTTTTGAAAAATGTCTCAGTGTTGTTTTTTCTCCATACAATGAATGGCATATAGATAATTTATATTGGCCAATATGTTGATTATAAGCTCTAAAACTTATTATTACCAGTTAATAAATATTAATAATCTTTAATTTACTAAACTATTTAAAGAATTAATTTATCTTTATTGGTTCATCTCCAGACCCTTTTCTAAACAGTTTTCTCTGTGCTCCATAATAGAAGAATCATTTTATGGGTTAGAAAGACACGAGGTTCAGTAAATGATTAAAACATTCTGTGTACATTTGTGTCAAAATATATTTCTCAAAGGCTTTTTTTTATTTTGTCTGGTGTCTTCTCTAAGCTTTCGGTGAATGATTTTGAGACATCTCCTTTCATATTACACTTCACCTGAAAATGGTAGAGGAGCCATCAGACGAGAGTCAGGAGGAAGGATGGCTGGGACTCGCTCGCTCACTAACTCACCTGCTGTATCATTATAACTTGATCATACCACTGGTCATAGTCACACATATTGTGTGTGTTCAAATCATTTTGTTGGATTACTTTGTCATCAAATTTTTGACTTTCAAGCTCAATTTGTGCTTAGGGACCATGTAATGGAGGCAGGCTGGGGACTGAGGAGGCCTACAGTAATTTGCTTCCTTCCAAATCAAACTGACCTGTATTTCCCACTGTCAACTGCAATGTCTCCTGCAGTGGATTGGAGAACTCATTTTTTGTAATTTAAATGAATTTACTAACAGCTCAGAGAGTCTGTCCCACATATCCATATCCACATATCCACTGCAATTCAGTGTACCTCCAGGAGTTGCTGACTTCATGGCTATAGTACAGTTACAAAACCAATCATTGAACTAGATTTACATTTCCTTTGCATTCGGCTCTGTGTAAATACAGCATCAGAGCTGCTTTGCCATTATTGGAACAATTAGTATGTGTCTTTAGCCTGACTTCGTCATACTCATTTTCAAGAGAGAAAATGAGTCTGAAACTCCTCAATTGGGCTTTGATTATGAGGTGTGTCGTAACCAAACCAGGAAAAAAAAACCTCTGCACTCAATTGGATAGTCGGTAGACCTACAACCAATCAGAGCAACGCATACGTCAACTCCTTTGCATAGCGCAGTTTTCAAATACAGAACGTAGCCTACTTATCTATTTTAGAAGTTAAATAACGAGTGTTACTTCTTTTACTTACTTCTCCATGAGTGCCACCAAAGGAGAAACCACAACGACCACAGGCTTTTCATTACGTCCCATCTTCTTAGCGACCGTCAGAGCCAGCTGATAAGTTACATTTTTCCCGAATCATGTAGGAACGACGCCAAAAATATATTTCCGATCGACAAATGCCTTGATTGCAGTTCTCTGTTTGTCTGTTAAAATGAATGCGCTGTCGATTTATTTTACAAAAGACGCGACGGCGAAATCTATACATCTCAATTCTCCAGCTGCACTCATCTTTGACAAGCACTCTTTGACGCCGTGAGGATTACGCTACTGAAGACCACCTGTCAATCATCGTATAAAGCCCGCCCTGGCAATTTGATTGGCCCGATGAATTCTGAACCGATCATAATTACTCCTCAATGGATCGAGTCCAGACCGAACTCCCCGTCCAAAAAATGTTGTGGGCGGAGTTCGGGCTGGCATCCAGGCTAATGTGTCTTTACAATTAGTAGGCTTCTGTGCTGTTTTGCAGTGAGCAAGCAGTATAACGTTTCTAAAAACTAAACGGATGAGACTTTGTTAAATGTTTTGGGCTGAATTAATAGCAGAAAATTGCATTTGAAATCACTGTAAGTATAACCTGCACTCTAAAAGATGGATTTTCAGTAGCTGTAAATAGATACATAATCTCTTTAGCTCGATACATTATTTACAGTACTTTTAAAGGCCGAACCCAACTGATGCTCTCAATGTTTGGGGTAAAGTAAATCTTGTTCTTACAGATGCACAAAATACTTAGCAGCTCTGTGTCGGGTGAGAAATAGTGGGGAGATGTTGGAGTTTATGAGACAGCTTCTCACAAATTGTAATCCTGTGAAATGATTTTGAATTCACTCTGCAGGGGTTGTGTTTTCCCTCATTCTCATTCTGTCACTGTACCACACTCTTGCCTTAGCTTACTTGTAATATTCCAATTAGTGGCTAGCATCTCTCATCCTTTTTACTATATGTACTAGCATTGTGAGCCATATGACTTCCCTCATTGCAGCAGTTAGCAGTAAGGAAATGTCTTTATGTAAGACCTTCAGTTATGTAAGACCTCTCCACTAAGGCTCCATCAGTGAATAGGCTCACAACACAGAAAGGTCAGAGTGACTTGATCACATTCCTCTTCATTGAACTCGATGCTAAACTTGCATTACTGCACAAGGTTTGGAATACACAGAAGTGCAAACCACTACAAATGACTGTAGTAATAGTAGTTAATGTGGGATGGCAAGCCAAACGTTAGAGGTTCAAATCCTGGCAGCAGTGACTTATGAACTTTCACCATTTAGCAAGCAATTTCACAAGAGGTTGATCCTGGAGGACTGTCTGTTGTGTAAGTGTCGGCTAAATGGAAGTCCTACCATCTGCAGGGTCCTCAAATGGTGTTTACAGATTTGCACTGTAGGTTGTACTATGGTGTTATCTCTCTACATGGTACTTTATGTCTAAACTGTAAATATAATAAGAGCCCAGTTTCCCCTCAATGGAAGTCAGTTTTTTCCACATTGGTGAAGATCTTGAGGGAAATATAGAGCAGGTTAAACATTGACAGTCACTTTTACACTTCAAAGACTGCACTGAAGCCGTATTATGGCTGTGTTTAGGGAGAGTCAAAAGTCATAGTTATATTAACTAGTCCCGCATCATATTAAAGAATTGTTCAAAATGAACAAATTGCGCGTGCAGAGAACATTTACTGAAGCGATCGAGCTGCTCCAAAATATGAAACATTATTGTTACCATATTATACATATCTACGTTAGAGCAGATATTTACAAAAACAGTTTTTTAACAGTATTCACCACACTACAGTAAACACTCATACTAGCCTACTTTTATCATGCTGTGTTTTATTATCGAAAAACATCCTTGTGTCGTACATATATATAAATTTAGCATTGAAAGGTTGCCTACCTGTCTAGTTCACATTCCAGCATCTTTTTGTCCGGATACATATACATGTACGGCATTAGGCTTCATGTTTTTACTCCAATCTCTGTACACAACTTTACTCCAGTCTCATTTCATACATTTTAGTCTGGCACCAGTTTAACGAGTAGCTACAATGTAAAGTTTACACAACAATAACATGCTTACTATTATGAGTGGAACTATCATACCTCGGTTACACTTTATTTCGATAGTCACTTTAGACGTTCTACTAATTACAAGTAACTTTTCAACCACATGTCATCTAACTCTCATCAAAGTATTAGTATATTATAGTAGACTGTCAGTAGACTGTTAGGTCATGCCCACATGGAAAAAACCTATATAAACATATATGTTTTAATATAGGTTTTGATATATGTTTTTAATATATGTGACATATATAAAATTGGCCGTTTTCCTATATTATATGTACATATATGCACATATATGTACATATATACGTAAATATATGTACACATATATACCCACCTATATAGGTACATGTATGCACGCATATATGTACACATATAGGTGCATATATGAACATGTATGTACGCATATATGTACACATATAGGTGCATATATTTGTGCATATATGATCCTATATAATATGTATGCACGCATATATGTACACAAATAGGTGCATATATGAACATGTATGCACGCATATATGTACACATATAGGTGCATATATTTGTGCATATATGAACCTATATATGTACATGTATGCACGCATATATGTACACATATAGGTGCATATATGAACATGTATGCACGCATATATGTACACATATAGGTGCTTATATTTGTGCATATATGATCCTATATATGTATATGTATGCACGCATATATGTACACATATAGGTGCATATATGAACATGTATGCACACATATGTACACATATAGGTGCATATATACATGCATATATGTACCTATATAAGTACATGTATGCATGTATATTATGAACATATATTTTCACCTATGTATACATGCACCAACATGTTTACCTATATTAGAATAATTATTAAAATCCATAGCTACTAGGCAACATAAATAATAGTCCAAAATGTATGCATTTAGATTATTTATTTACTTAAGATCAAATAGTACAAAAACAAAAATAAGACAAAAATACTGGATAGAAAAAAAACTTTTTGATCTTCTCAGCTCCATGAGCTTTGAATTAATAGACGTGCCCATCTCCCCTCAGCTGGCTGCCGGCCACTTCTTCAATGTAGCATCTAGAGAAGACAAAAATAATAAGACACTATAATAAGAATAATAAGAATAATAATATAGTACTTCATCAGGAACCCTGATGAAGTACTATATTATTCAAGAATCAGGAAAAAGCTTACAGTACAGATGTGATCGGACACATATTTTTTGATAAAAGGCTGATCATTTTAAAAAATGCGTCATGTAAACATGTCAATTGGAAGATTCTGAAAAATTAGAAATGTGGCTTAAGTAAAGGAAAGTTAGGATCAAGAACTGAGCAAGCGATGAATTAGTATTATAGGTTCCAAGCAGATATAGTAACAATAATCCCTTATACAGTATCCATTGATGCCTAATAAACATTGGTACAAGTAGGCTATAGAGCTCCTGCAGCTGACGTCACGCAATCTAAACTCCGCCATTTTGGCAGGCAAATCAGGGGAGCGCCAGAGCGGCTGCGGTTGAATGATTTAAAGTTTATTTAAAATTTAAAACCAATTGCAAAATGACTTCGGGGAATGTTTAAACTGTTGATTAACCCATTTAATCCCTAAAGATATAAAAGAATAAAAGAATAATTGTACAATAGTGTCAGTAAAGATAGCCAATTATCATTATCCCATAAAACACAATGTTTCACACACTTTCCATAAACGGTTTTTCATTTTTTTATTTTATTGATTATTTCAATGGACAACTAATGACACATCATTAGGCTTTTTTCATGTCTGGGAAAAAATTTGGGAAGTCAAAAAAGACTTGAAGAGATCCCTTCACCAGTAGGCCTAATTAATTTTTCTATGACCCTCCAAAACGATTGTGAAAAAAGCATGACCCTCCCCGATAATTTATTGATTACTGGTTTGCGCTGGCAAAGATCGCCTTTTTTATATTTTTTTTATTTTTTACAACTAACAAACGACTAAACTCCTGCTTTCTCGTAAGGCTGTAATAATATACCAAAAGTTCGTATCATGATTTTTTTTATTTCAGATTTAAAAAAAATAATAATACTAAAAAAATCACGTTTTTGGTGCTGATGCATGGTGCGTTCATGTAACAAGGGTGGCGCTCCAAAGTAAAAGCTGCAAAGAACCGGCAAAGGTAATGATTATGAATATGTCAAATATAGCAAGGAGACATTTGAATTGTTTATTATTAAACAAGGTTTTTCTGTGTCAGTGTGTCGTCTTCAAGATATGAAGTTGATGATGCTGACTCGCGATCAGTAGCTAACGCACCAGAGAGAAATGCACATTTCATATGGATTATTACATAAGCATGCAGAGATCATGTTTTTCGTTTTTAAATGTTCTGTTTTAAAAGTAGACATCACGCTTTCTATACATTTAGGCCTATGTTGTGAGGCAAATAGCCTAACAACGTTTACGGTGAATTTCGGTTATTTATGAGAGTCCAGTTCACATGCCGGCATCTGTTTCTTTTCTATCGTCTTGTACATTTACATCTTATTTATTTAATCAAGGCAATTGGTTGATTAGGCCTCAACATTAATTAAAATAAGATAGGAATTGTATAAGATACAATTAGGCTACTGTAAAGAAAGGTGCTTTCTGAAGTCTGTGAAAGTTTTAAAGTCACTTTCGGTCTATAATGGAGAACTGTCATGTCCGTTACATTTTTTTCCCCTCATAAATGCACGAAAAATAAAATAAATAAAAATATATGTTCTGTGGAGGCTGACTCTTCTTCCTCCTATAACCTACATTCAGGAAAACTATCCGTTCCTTTATCAATACACATGAAAAGCACCCCGGGAGCATTATAGATCCACATAGATTATACATAGATTATGTATTTTTGAATTAAAGTGTGCTGTGAACTCTGTTGCCTTGAAACTAAAGCTGCCGTCATTCATTCACGCCCTGACCGTCTTGCCTGCCAATATGGCGGTTTAAACAGAGTAGGTCACGTGACGTCCGGAGCTCTATAGTTAAAGTGGTGAACTTATAAAATCCTAATGCGTTGAGAAGGAAAACAAAACTTTTAAACATTTACTCACCGATAATGATGCCTTTATAATTTGGTCAAGAGCGTCCAGCTGCTCCCCACCCCCTCTGGTTGGCTTCCCACCTTAAAGTAATATTTCAAAATTATTATGAATGGAGAGTAGGATGGATAATTGTCTCTTATCCGTCTTAAAGGGCTTGGTCTGCTCTCTGAAGTCTTAGAGAAGAAACAACTCTACAACAATTTTTATTCATCCAAGCAAGCCAAAAACTTAGAAAGCATTAAACATGTCAATAAATGAAAGCAATTACATACAAAAGTAATCAGCCAAACATCATAAAAATCCATATAGCTGTTGAGTAAAAAGTAAACTAAATAAAAATTCAAGGGGGTTACTCACCGGTTGCACTTCTCCAAAGAGGAGGAATCTAAATCCTCCACAGGACTCATTCCAGTCTTATTCATAGAAGAAAAATAAAAGTTATTCTCTATAATATAAATTAAAAAATAAATTAATTAAAAAATAAATTAATAAAAAAATAAATTACAGTGCAAATAACTTACATCAAATAATTAACACTATCAATCAGCCCAACATCACAAGTCTCTACAGCTCTGCTAGAGAAACAATTTTAAAAAGCAAAATCAGAGGAACTTACCTTTTGAGCAATAATGGCGAGGTAACTTTTCATTTGAATTCTAGAAAGAGATTATATAATTAAAGAAAGAAAAAAACAATTACAATCACTTTAACAAAATACTAGTACAATGCCCTAATGTTAATGTTTACTATTTGAAAGAGATTTCCTGCAACTGTGAAGGCAAGCCAATTGATACGGCTTTGGAGAGGAAACCTGTTGTGAATGCAATTTTACTTTAACCAATTTCGACCAAATTCAAACTCCACAAGTATTTATTTATTGTTTTGTTTTTTTTTTTTCTGGAGCCGATTGCCTTCTTGAGCCGTTGGCAGGGAAGTATCATTTATTTTCATGACGTTAAGTTCTCTAGGCCATGACTTTTGTTAACCCTCTACGAATTCCTCCAGAAAGAAACAAATAAATACACGTTAATTCTAATTGACTCTTATCAACGGCTAAGTTATATTAGCACACACACTGACGTTACCTCACCAGCTAACAACATAGAAAGTGTATGGTTGAAACAGGTGTGTTTGGCAAAAAATAAATGCTAAGTTTATACTTCTCTCTGCCAAAAAACGCTGCAAATAAATATAAAATTAGGAATACTTACGATTGGTGGCGTAGGACTTAGAGGATCTCCAATGCTGAAATCGCAATTACTCCCAGCCGCTATCTTTCGGCGCGAAACTTTGCTTCATCTCATCGGATACGGATAACGTCAAGCGTTAGGCGGGTGACGTCATCAACTACGGGGCGTTGTAGCGGCCAATCGGCAGTGCAGCAGCATTCGAATTTATTAACCACTGTGAACTGCTCAGATAGATATGGCATGGTGGGATAGATGGTGGGATGATGATGATGATTTGAATGTACGTTCTATTCACTTTTTTGCTACATTTTGGCTGTCATGACCTTCCAGGCAGAAAAAAATGCATTCAGACAATACAGAAAACATTGCAATTTGCATTGCATTTGGTGGTATCGGTGAATGTGTGGATGTGTATGGGAAAGTGACTTGAAATTGGAAAAAGGGCTTTTTGGTAAAATGAAAAAACAAAAACAAACCCTTTTGTTATACATTTCCTTCTTTTCCACTAAGTTATGCAAGAAAGAATTGACCTTGTAATAGTACATCATAGCTTTCCATATCCTCTCACTTAATTGCCATAGTTAAATTCCATAAAATGCCAATTACATGTGATAATAATTTCACGTGTTTGCACACATATAATCTTGCATAATTTAATTTTTTAGTAGTTAGGTATTGCCTTGATAATAGAAAATATGAGCTAGGAATCATAAATGACAGTTGCCAAAGTGAGATCACTTTGGCAACTGTCACACAGAAAAAAAAGCATAACAGTCCATTTGGAATTATATATCATTCTGATATGTATATAAATATTTATTTATTTATTTATTTATTTATTTTAGCAAGTGACACATACACTCTAAAAATGCTTTGGGTCAAACATAGACAAACCCAAATGTTGGGTTAAAAATGCAATTAAAAAATGTACAGTTGAAAAAGTTAAAGTGAAAATTGAATTTGGGTTAAAATTTGATATTACATTTCTAACCCAACATTTGGGTTTGTCCATATTTCACCCAAATTTGGGTTCAAACCCAGCATTGTTTAGAGTGGATGAACTACAAATTACCAGATCCTGCCATGAGCTAGACTCTTGTATACAGCACTTATATGTGGATATAAAGAAGCAATGCAGGAGACCTAAATGGCCTGTATATGCACATATAGGCACCTAAAATTGCCTATATGTGCCATATATACACACACATATGCAGCATATTTATTATCATATATGTGCATATATGCACCTAAAATTGCCTATATGTGTCATATATACACACATATGCGGCATATATATTATCATATATGTGCATATATGCTGTATATATGCAGCATATATGTGCATATAAACTGCATATAGGTTTCATATATGCGCATATATCCTCATATAGTTTCTTTCCATGTGGGTGGTTATGTGTTAGACTTTGGGTTAAGTGAATTAGTCGCCAATTACTTGTAGTCAGTTGAATGTCTGTTGAGAGACCAACAAAATAAAGTGTTAGCAGATATTAAGCTGACAGTCTACTAATACTATAATGACAGTTAGTTGACATGTAGTTGAAAAGTTACTTATAGTTAGTAGAATGTCTAAAGTGGACTATCAAAATAAAGTGTTACCTTCTTCTCATCTTCAAATCGCGTTCTTCTAAGTCTTCTGAGGTAAATCCAAGGTAAACAGCACACTGAAGTTACTGAAGTCTCTGATTCTATGTTTTGAGGTGAGGAGGGCGTTTACAGTTCTGCGTTTCTTCACGTGGACTATTTGCATGTCGAAGGCTTGTGTGCGCGTCGGCGTGGTCACATCAGAGCTAATGGGGCAGCCTTTGAGAAAATGTTGTTGCATATGGATTACTTAAACAGAGAATATTTGTTTTTGATAGAAGTTACATCATTTAAAAATATAGACTCCAAGCTTCGTAAAGGTATACGTCTCAAGTCTGTGTGGCAAACATTCGCTGAGTTACAGGACATTTTCTGTCGCGTTTCAGAATGAACTTCACATTGAGAGAGACGCAGTGACCGCCTCTATACTAATGCTTATAGCCATACAGATCTCAGTTGCTTTCTAATATCTGTTCTCTCCACAACAATATGCAGAATTTTACCCCTTTTAGTTTCAACCCAGATCTTTACTTGCTTAACTGAGGAATTTAAGCTATCTATCATAGGTCTTCTGTGTTGAAAGATCTGTCAAAACATCACATAAAATACAAGATTTTACCATCTGTTCCAACTTTTTTGTTTATCCTCTCATTCATTCATTCATCTTTTCCTGTTCTCATTACTTCCTCCTTTCCTTTGTCTCCATGGTGAAGTCCTGGCTGCCGGCGGGTGTTGACTGGCAGGTTGATAGCTGGCTAACGTACCTCCATTCTTCCGCATGTCTCTATGAGAGCCGGAGATAATCCCGCTGTGCTGCTGTCACACAGGGCGAGCGATATGCCGTTTCACGTTCGAATGTGCTTTGAAGGGCATTTAACAATCCACCTTCAGAAATTGCATTACGGTTTTGCAATTTGTTTCAGTAGCTGTTTATTGATGAATAGGTGATTAGGTATCTAGGTCACATGTAACATCCAATTACATGTAACATGTAGGAAATGTTATTTAAAAAAAGGGTTTGCATCGATTTTCCTGGGTGGTTGATAAAATTATGATAAATATGTATTGAGGACATATTACGGTTTCTGTCTTTTTGTGTCTGTTTTATACTCTCTGCTTTGTTTTCTTTCCACCTGTAATTTCCATTTAAATCATTTTCTCTTTCCAATTCACTCACATTATTTTCTCTTCAAACTTGCCACTTTAGCATCTAAACCCTCATTTAACTCAGAGCTATATTTATATTTCCCCAGTCCCTGCTAATCCTGGGCTTAAATTGCCTTTTAAATATATATATATATATTTTCTTTTATCAGTGTCTTGAACACTACTGAGCTGTGAAAGGGCAGAAGCCCTCATCAGAATTCAGCCAGAGACACCCATCAAACTAACTACAGCTCAGCCAATCAGCTGCAAGGAGGAGGCGGAGCTTTTACCGTCACTATGCATATTTTCTTAGGGCTTTTTTTTCTTTTTTTTAAAAATCCAAGGATCTTAAAGCTATTCTGCTTGTTTTAAAAGCAGACAGCACCTGGGGTAGCAGAGTAAAGTGCGCTCAGTCGGTTCCTTCCTCTGGGTCTCCTCTCTACATCATGAGAAGCTCTGTCTGGTAATTCCTGAAGAGAGAAGCCACTGATGGGAGAGAAGACCTGCTCTTGCCCACAGTTGAATAATTTAAGACGGAGTTTCCTGGAGCTGAGTGAAGTAAGTGTGAGTCTGAGGAAACACAGTAGGAGGAGTGAGTGGGAGAAAGAAAGACATCTAAATAAATGAAAGACGAATATCTAAAGAGTCAGTGTAGGAAAGACAGAGAGGGCTCTTTTTTCTCTCTTTGCCTAAAAGGAGAAAGACAGAGAGAGGTGTGGTTGAGAAGAGAGAGAGAGAGAGAGAGAGAGAGAGAGAGAGAGAGAGAGAGAGAGAGAGAGAGAGAGAGAGAGTTTTTTCTTTTTCTCACAGGAAGGAGGTGTGACTGCACTGAAGGGGACTGCTCTCAGTGTGTCAGTGGAACTGAACGAGAGAGGATTATTCTACTGCATTGCCGAAAGCCTAAGCTGACAGAGGAAGCTAGAGAATAGAGCAGCTCAAGCGCACACATTTATTCCTGTCTGACACACAAAACATCAGCCTGCATGGCATAACCTCTAGTTGACTGAGAGAAACGGAGGGAATAGTTGGTAGTGTGACTCAGATAGGGCGAAACAGGGCTGTTTCCATCCTCAGCATCACCATGTCCTCCAATGAGTTGAGTGCTCCGGAATCGGACCCCTGCATTCGTACCTTTAAGGAGCACATGCATTTGGAGCTGGAGCCTCCGCGACTGGGTACTGGCAACAAGCGCATCACCTCCCCCAAAATATCTCCCCGCAGCTCCCCGCGCCTCTTCCGCAAGCTCATGGTCAACAAGGGCGGCCGCCACAGGCGCCGATTCACCGTCGCACACACCTGGTAAGCGTGTCTGGGGTATGTGAAGGGGAAAGAGTGACGGGTCGTGCAGGGAAGTGTGAATGGGAGGCTTGTAGTATTATGCTGTTTTGAGGGGGGGTTTTTTTATGAATGACAGTGAATTAGTTTGGGTAAATGTTATTATGGGTCAGTGGAGTGTGATGTCACTGCAGGTATGATATTGTATTTCTTTGACCAAAAATAGATCTTAGTGACAAAATAAACTAGTGAATGATGTTGGATGTATCAACTGCAAACCAGAGAAGCTGAAACAGGGTAATTCTGTCAATGTGACATGACATATTGTGATGCTCTCTTTGGTCTCTCTAAGTGGATTCGTCGCAGTCT
This sequence comes from Cyprinella venusta, assembly GCA_038021265.1. NCBI lineage: Eukaryota > Metazoa > Chordata > Actinopteri > Cypriniformes > Leuciscidae > Cyprinella > Cyprinella venusta. Next base: position 22,663,063 of record CM075868.1, on the reverse strand, counting down.
CCTTTCAGGAATGAGTTAAGGCTGTTTACCCTTTCTCTGCAAAGTAATATACAGATTTTCAGGCAATTATGTTAAAATTTTATAGGTTATTTCACTGTTCGCAATGTCAACATCACAACATGATCAAACCCAAAGTATTTAAAATGATGTGCATTTCTTAGAGTAATTATGTGTAGACAATGTGTATATGTGTAATGTTGAATTATTTTTTATAATTGTTTTTATATGTAGCATTAAACTAGTTTTAAGTATGTTTATGTATATATATTATAATGTAATAATACTACTATTAACTATATTTTTTAGTATATTTTTTCTTCTACTACACGATTGATGTTGATACAAAATAAACACTCCTCAAAATAAAATCTTCATTATTTGATACATTAATTTAGAAAATGAGTTGCTATTCTCATTGCTTCCCATAAAATGTGTCCGCTCAAAGCATCGGCTTTAAATGAAGGTTTTACGTCACTCAAAATAATAACATACGTAGTAAGAGTCATATCCACTCTTATCACTTACTGTAACAAAATGAAAGCTTTGTGTCGTGAGACGCTTCCTGTCCATTGAAGAGATTGGATCAGTGCTAGGAGGATGTGGGCAGGATATGATGTGACATGGAAGGTTTTTATCCTTTAGTAAATAAAACATTTGTCATTCTGTCTAGACTCTTGCTATGGTTGTGTTATAAAACAATGGAACTGAGACATTTTTTTTACGAGTTCAACAGAAAAATAGAGGCCACATGAATGAATAGTTCAGTTTTACGTTCTAGAATGCAAGGTAATTGGTTTTGTTTGCGATTTTTTCGTTATTTGCGATGTGGATTGGGCCATGCTCTGTACCTGTTTGATTGTTTAGAATTTAAAGCCGTAAGATGTGTTGTTCTTGGAATAGAGCCTTGGATATTTGCCCCACATGTGCCTCTATGGTAACTGTTTCAAATTCATTCTGCTGCTTAGTTAGCTAGACAGTGTGTGTTTAATGTTTAATGTGTTGGTACAATACACACTGTGACTGGATTACATCGTGAAACATGTCACACAGCCACCAGCACCTATGCATTACTCATCCAGACAGCCATTAGACACAGACAGAAGAGTGTTTAATTGGGGGAGTTTAATGGTGCAGACTGCAATAACTGCAGTGATTTGTACAATTATAGTGTCTGAGACTTTTAGCACCAATTTGCTGCGCACCAATCTGCATGACATCAGCCATTCATAAAATGAACCAGAAATGGAACCAGAGTGATCAGAAATGTCATATCTGGTCTCTAAAGGAATGCTCCTAGAGCCTTAAGTTATGGTTGTCATCAATTCTACCTGTCTTAATCTGACAGATTCAAACTTGTGTATAGAGAAGCGGTTCTCATGAACATTTCAGATGCAACCTGAATGTCCTCAGATTAGCAGATCTTAACTTTTGCAACCCATCGAACGTCTTATCGCAGTTGTGCATTGCGTAACCCGTGGTTTCACATTTTGTGCATCATAGCATCCACGTTATTGTGAGTGGAGGCTTGTGTCAGAGTTCTTTTTCTGTTTTGGTCGTTGCTGTGTTAGGTAACACACACTGGGAATGGAGGGAGGGGGCAGGATTGTCTTGAGGGAGTGAGGTGGTGCATGAACATGGAATGGAGGTGGAGAGAAGACAAGTGCAGTGGTGTGGAAAATGCTGAAGAGAGCCTCATCCCTTCATGATAAATGATGTTCAAGGAGAAAATGGAAGGATAATCTCTGATTAACCTTAGGTCTTTTTTTTCATATTAACCTCTCTATCATATACAGATATATTTGAAAGTGACAGGAATTATTGGGAGATGTTGCAGGTCAGACTCAAACCCACTCAATGTCTTTAGTGTGTGACATAACTGCTGTGCCATGTCTCTGACACAAATGTTTTGACCTTGAATTAAGAAAGGAATATAATACCATATCCTAGGTGTGACGAGCAAGAAGCACTTTCAATATCTTCCATGCTGTCCCAATCAGCTGTGACATGTGACATTTTGTTTGAGCACTTTATTTTGTTTTTTGATCTTCTGGGTTGCTTCACCCACAATTAAATCATCTCGGGTTACAAATGCAACCATTGTTCCTGGAGAAGTGAAACGAGACACTGCGTCCTAGGACGCTTTGGGTACTGTCTCCAGCGTGACCAGTTCTGAAGTAAGTGTCTAAATACAACAATAACATTGGCCGGCGACAGCCTATGACGTCATACCAGTGTGACCAGAGTATAAAAGGGAGCCTGTAAAACACGTCAAGAACTTTTTTTTGTCTGAAGGAGACATTGCCATTCATATCTGAAGCATGGCAACGCGACGCAGTGTCTTGATCCCCTTTTCAGGGAACCATGGTTACAGTTAATATTACCCAATACGATCCCTTTCAAATGGGAACTCGCAATGCATCCTATAGGGCGGCTTGGGGGAACAAATACCCACTCTGCCATGCTGAAGGAATGAATGCCGTAACAGCTGACATAAAGTCAATGACTCCACAGAGCTAGGTCCAGAGTCACAATTCCCCATCCACAAGCGGCTGTTGTGACTATTCCCTATGGCCTAAAAGCCAGGCTACATACCTCACGGGCAGAGCTCAGAGCCTGGTATTTTTCTGAAAAACTTCAAGGGAATATGGGCATATATGTCACTTCAGGGGACACTGTACCCCTGATGAGTGAAGGTCTCTATAAAACCTCAAATGAGAGGAGACCTAACAACTCTTATAAATATCATCAAGGAGAGTCAATAACTTGATATAGTAGCTCTAAGAACGGAGGCCTTAGCAAGACAACTCTCTAAAATGAGAGGAGGCCTAATTAAGCTCTATGCTCAAAGATCACCTCACCAAGGAGGCTCACACAATCATTCGAGCCGGCGCAGAACGGAGGCCTCAGCAATTTTTAACAAATTTTGACTGCATTGTTTTAAAGTGAAGAAAGAGAAGTTTAAAAAGTTTGAAAGTTAAAAAGCATTATAAACACAGTTTTATGGAATTAAATTCAAATTCCACCTCATGAACTAAAAAGGAACCAATTCTTTCATTCTGAATTTTGCCCAACTCTGCTGATTGTTGTCTAGTTTTACTTGCATGAGGTCACAGTGAAAGAACCTTCTGAATTTAATGAAGGTTAGACTTCAGGAATATTCTTCAGGTTTTGAATATAAATCTGAAGTTATCAAATGCACATTTAAAATGTGGAGGAACGTGCAAGGCATGTGTTACTAAATATATAACGATAACATTCCCTCAGCTGTATCTAAAAAGAGAAAAATCAACATCCTTCTCTTTTTTTCATACTAATCTGCTTTCTTCTTCATCTAATGAGATATTCTTTCATTCTGCCTCCCCAGGGCCTAATATTTGGATCTGTTCCCTCTCTCTGTGGGAGACATTATACCGCATTAGCATACATAAACATCCGAATAATCTTTAAAAAGTTTGGTACGCTCTATTAAAAGTTAAGCAAACAACTCCTTTCCGTTACTGTGGCTTTGGTGCAAAACCAAGTGTGAAAGACTTTTATTCAAATATGTTTGGCATGTTTGGCAAACGCAAATGTCTCAGCATCACTTCAAACTTGGGTCAGTGTTTGTTCGAGGAAATCTGATTATAAACCTACGGTTGTATTTAAAGCTTCTTTATTTGGACACATCATTGACTTGCATTTTTAAATGGACTAATTATGTCGGCGTGTCTTGTATTTTTTTGTTTTGTAAACTGGCCTTCCTGTCCCCAGTCAGTTTGAAAGTGCTTGCTTACTCTGTGTTGTGCAGCATGTAAGTGTTTATGCTCCTCTGCCTTGGATTCATCAGGCCACTGGACTGGAATGGTTGATATTCAGAAGAGTGAGAGAAGAAGAGAGATTCGTGCATGCATAAAAGTGCACTCATACACGTGCAGATCCTCTTACATATTTGCTTTCTTTAATGTGACAGGCCTGAATTAGATGCCATGGGGTCACATCTCAGCTCTTGTCACATATCAAGAGTTTGAGACTTTTTTTGTGAATTCAGTGTTGGCTTGGTATGGAACCACAATGCGAGCAATATTCAGATTTAACTCGTTTTGGGAGGCCTTGTACTGTAATGGAGTGTTGTTTGAATTCCATAGCTTGTTCAAAATGAAAATGTGTTGTCATTTTAAGGTATTTCATATGATACTAAAATAAAAATAATAAAAGCATCAATGTGTTAGTAGTGATGAAGCATGGCCATTTCTATGTATTTTAATTTATTATAAAACTGTTCAAAATTTTCTCTTGGTTAAGTCATTGTTAAATTTTCTAATTAAGATCAGCACTATTTTACATGATATTATCAGTAGACGTTTATTAAGCAACTGGTATTTGTCAGTTTAGGGGATTTTGCAAAAATTGTAAGCTGCAGTCAGTTTGATTTGACTCATTTCACTTCCAATCAAACGTATGCAAATCACATTTATTAAAAACAGAAGAGCTAGAGTGCAGTCATATCCTGTTGTCCATTTTATTGTTTCTTAATAAACTGTGAGCTTTACGAGTAAGTGCATAGCACTAGCACCATGCTGGTTTAATGTTTTGTGCAATATATTAGGCATAGGGGACATGAACATGTAGAGATATACGATACAAGTCATGTTGACGGCTTGCTATCAGCATAAGGGAGGGGGGTGGTGTGGTCTTTTATATCAAGGTGCTGAGTAACAGAATAAACAGAAGTAACATACAGCCATACTCTTGTCAGACACATACAAGGCCAAATGCCAATTGCTTTTTGAACCAAACTTACAGTTTACCAGTTGCATGATCCCTCCTTAGGTTAGCTACAATTAAGAGCACAAGTACTGTAGAACAGACATGTGGTTCAGGCATCTCTTCCTCTGATGCAATTGAACTTGCAAGATTTGGGTTAAGAGGTCAAGATTACTTGCTGGTAAACAATTTTACCAGCAACTTTACCAGAGCTGATTCATTGCTGCAGATGCATTTAGATTGAACGATTTCTGTTCTCACACGCTTTATTGCCATCATCAATGCTAATGCAGACATACAAACACATATGCCCTTTATTAGCCTGTCAGTACATTTAATTAAAGGTCTAAAAAGGTGATACAATTGTGTGTTACTCTATGCTTGTGATCTCATCAGATTCATAATTCATAGTAACAAAGATTACAGGCACTATCTTGCACCCAGCGCAATACGACGCCTGTATAATTTGTATTTTGCACCCGTGCAAAGCGGACTTTTCCCTCCACAGATGAATGTCGGCAAACTAGGGAATGAACTTGCGCTCCCTGGGGGGTTCAAACGCAAAAAAGGAGGCGTGTTTCGGCGCAAACAGTCCCTGGTGCTATTTTGCAGTTCCAGAAAACTATTATGCCACTGACCAGAAAAAGTCTAAAGTCAGTGGCACGTTGCACGTACATTCAGATGCTATTTTAAAGGGATACTCCACTTTTTTTGGAAATAGGCTCATTTTACCACTCCCCGTGAGTTAAACAGTTGAGTTTTACCATTTTCGAATCCATTCAGCCGATTTTCTGATATTTCGAAGAATACCAGGAACCAGACACTTTCTGGTTTCATTGACTTCCATAGTATATTTTTTTCCTACTATGGAAGTCAATGAGACCAGAAACGGTCTAGTTACTGATGTTCTTCTAAATATCAGAAAATTGGCTGTATGGATTCGAAAACGGTAAAACTCAACTGTTTAACTCTGGGGGAGTTGTAAAATGAGCCTATTTCCAAAAAAAGTGGAGTATCCCTTTAAGTGCGCATGTTTGGCCATAATACAATGTGTGAACAACGATTCTCTCATCTACACAGATGCTTTTTACTTTTTGCAAAGGATACATTATTATAAGGAAAAATATTAAAACATGAGGGAAATCATTGATGTGTCCATGACGATGGGAGAAATAGGCATAAAGCTTACACATTTACCCAAATTATCATATGCATGTTTAACCGAAGCTAATTTGGTTGGGTTTGTCCCTAATGTCACTTCTCTTTCTTTTACGGGCCTGACGAGAACATCAATCTCCTCGGCTGTGAACCAATCCTGAAGCGCGCCTGGTAAATGTGCTGTTATAATACTATTGCGCCATGAAACAAGCGCACCTCGTTCATCATGCTCATGATCAAGGGAATGCGATACGACGGTTTTTTATGACGTTATGCCCAAACCAAACCTATGCATAATGAAGCTACTTCAGACCAACCCCTTTTAGATTTGCGTCAAGCGCAAGTCATACCACCGGTAAAATAGCAAAAGCACAGAGATCCACCCACAAAGTTTCTTACACTGTGAGCTTGACACTTGCGTTTTAGATCGCTAAAATAGGGCCCTACATGTTAATTAGAAGTACATGTTACATGTAGTTACTATTGTAATAACTATAAATTATGCATAATTACATGCAACCACCACTAAACCAAACCTTAATCCTTCCCTAACACTACTGTAAACACATGTACTTAAATGTCTAATTACACTGTAAAAATGACACCTTAAAAATAAAGTGTAACCTGAATTTCTTTTAGTTATTGTAATTACACCTTTTGAACCCCACTGTATTAATTTTCAAAGACTAAAATGTTGTGGTAACATTGTAATAATAACTGTACTGTATGTGACCTTTTGACTTGCCGGTTGTTGTTAATGCACCGGCTCTCAGACGTTTTCAGGCTGTTAGAGTCACTTTTTTTCCAGTGAGTTAATCAGTCTCCAGGGCTGAAGTATCTGGAACACAGTTGGTCTCCTGGAAGCAGATTCACTCAGCTGGATTTATGGCTGCAGTCTCATCTACTCCATAATTATTACTCTATCTTTCACAAAACTCCTGGTCAAGGCCCACATACTTAATAAAGTGAACACTAAAGGGACTACAGTTGCAGTTTAGGGTACGAGAAGCTAAGTTTCTCAATTGATGCCATCAAACTGACCAAATCCTTAAAAACAGCTGTAAATTGACCCACAAAAATACTGTCTCTCGCTTCTCTCTTTACAAAGTGGAGTCTTATATGAAGTCATTTCAAAGGGTTGCAAATATTTACATACACACACGCATGCACACACACCACTTTATTAGGTGCACCTTGCCAGTACCTGGTTGCACTCTTTGGACCCAGGTTGCCTTTTGAAAGGCATTAATTCCTCATGACACAGATTCAAAAAGGTCCTGGACTGTGTCAGGATGACTAATTCAATTCTACATTCTGAAAAATCTTTTAGCCACTGACGAGAGTCTGGTTCAAATTGCCCATTGACACCTTTATGGCATGCGAATGTTTACACACAACTGTGGGTTTGGGCCTCAAAGAGAGCTCTCAAGTGCTCATATCAAACCCTAAGAGTATATATCTACCTTTATACTATGCCAAACTTAAAGTTATTGGTAACAAATTAAACCTCTCGGTTAGCCCTGGCTGAATATATGTATTAGGTTACGCTAAAATGTATTTTACTATGTTGTACCATCTTTGGATTGTTTCTGACCAAATTCTGGAGTCATAAAGCATGCAAATTAGGCTATAAGAGACAAAGAAATTCTTCCCTCCAAAGTTTTGTTGAATATCACTGGTCAGTTCACTCCAAATAGACATGGACCCAGTCTCCCTTTAAAGAACGAGGACCGGAGTTCATCTTTGCTTTTTGTCTTTTAGCTTCTTGTCTTGTTTTGTTTTGCGTTTAACTCAGTCTTTTGCTTTTTCGTGTTTGGTAAAAGTCCGATCTCACAAGGGAAACAGATTCTTCCTTATAGCTTTCAAGAAAACGTACTTTCGTAGTTTGAATTTACTGTGAATGATACGAGCTCCAGAAGAACAAAAAAAATAAAAAATGCTCCTCCGCACACGGACGCTCACTCACACAGCCTTGTTAAGAAACATAAGAGAACCATATATGCAAGTATTCGTTCTATCGAGCTTTCAAAGCATTTAAGATTTGTTTACACAATAACAGTAATTTACAATCATATGCAAAATTGTTACTTTTTGCCGTGCATGCAGGCTTTAAAACTGCATTAAACATTCATGATTATCAGAGTGCTTAAAATTGTTCAAATAAGTGCTTACTGTTTACTGACACATTGCTAGCCCCCATCACCCTTTTATTTTGCTGTCTGCTAGAACTTTAATCAATCAACATGTCTCAGACTGCAAGTAAACACTTGTGACATTCGTTTTTTTGTCCCAAAACTGCGATTAGGATATCAAAGTGGGCTCAGTGAGCTGGACAGCGCGAGCCTGTGAAGAGCTTTGCAGGAAGAGCTAATTTAATGACTGACGTTAATAATGCTGATGTCATGCATGCCCTGAAATGATAATCTTTCAGTGGCTACATGGATTGCATGAGATTAAAGCAAATATATAATATTTTGATGCTAGGATTATGGAGTCCATTATGTTGCAAACACATTTTTTTTATATTGTTATTTTTTTCTTGAACAGTAAATGGCATATATTTACTGTAAAATAGTGTATATATATTTTTTTATTTATTATTATTATTATTTAAATGTATTTATTTGATGTATACATTTTGTTTTATTTAACCATTGATTTGATATTTGAAATATCAGGTGAGTGACACTGAAGACTGGATAAATGGCTGCTGGAAATTCAGCTTTGCCATCAAATAAATAAATTACATATTTTACTGTATTTTTGATCAAATAGTTCAGTTCAGTTCTTTTTTTTAATTTTATTTCTCTGTCATGCCAAACATGTGGCCCATCCCACGTAGGATTTACAAGACACCACAAACTTAATTTACAAACATCTTCTGGTTACATATACAAATCATTCATGAGTACAAAAATAAATACGTACACACATGTACACACACAACAAATCTACAAATCATCTTGCTAAAGAGATTTTTTCCTCTTCTCCCAGGCTTTTTTAAGATAGTTGGCTAATTTATAAGTTTCATATGTGAACAGCCATCTCAATCTTTGACTATCATCCATATTTACCAAATCAATCTCTGGTTTTATCTTAGAAATAAATAATATATATATATATATATATATATATATATATATATATATATATTGTTCACAATAAAATGGACAGTAGAAAACAAAATGAAACTCATTTTCTATATCATTTAAACAACACATCAGATTAGTTTTTCAGGGAGCAGCTGATCAAATAAATACAGCCTTTGTGAGCGTAAGAGACTTCTTTAAAAATAATTAAAAAGTCTTAATTATTTCATCCCAGGCTCATTGGGAAAATGTACCTTTGATATGTTTGCTCGTTCATAAATTGATATGTTGGATTAAACACATTTCAGGTTACTTTAACTAAAAAGTTGTAAATGAGTGTTGCTAAAAGTGTGTTCAGATTTATCTGGTAATATTTTATTATGTTAGCTGTTGTAAGTATCCGGTGAATATCCGGTGAGTGGTGCTAAGAGGTCAATGCTCTGAACCACATACCCGAAAGCAAATGTGGAATAAAAACACATTTAAAAAACATGACATTTTGGCTTGCTTCGACAAATCTTTGAGCTCTTTTATCCTAGCAAGTCAGCTATGCCAGAAAAGCTACATAAGGAGCTAGTTATGTGATGCAAACATGAGAATTTATTAGTCCACAAATGATGCACTATGCTAAAAGTTTTGAGGTCATAACATAGTATTGTGCAAGGAACCACATGTTGCTGTTTCACTGGCTCAATTATTCATTTCAGCTGGAAACTGTAGTGTTTTGTATGCATTGGTATGTTTTAGTGGCACATTTTTTTCAATGAGCCTATTGATTCATTTAGTAACATGATGATTGCACAAGAAATATCATCTCTGAATGTGGTTCTCTTGAAAAATACAGGTTAGTGGAGAGTTGCCCTCACAATGTATTTTGGGACCACTGCAGCTTCTGCCATTGGTTTTGTTATGAATAAACCAAAAGCCAAATGCACTGACTACTCTAAGTCTCTCCGTTGTTTGACTGTGTTATGTTGAAAAGCCTTAACGGACTTGCCCTACATGTGTGTTTGTGTACCAGCGGGACACATTAACTAATGGTCTGCTCTAATTTAAAGCATACTTGAGGCATCACGGCGCCGTTTACTCTTTCTATTCTGAAGTTCAAGCAAACATTTCTCTCTCTTTCTCTCTCTCCCTCCATTCATCAAGATCTCCCAGCCTGTAATTTATGACATTTATTATTGCACACTTTTACACACTTTTCTTATCTTCTCCATGCAGAACTATGTGCAAAAATGTAAGGATGAATGTTAGGAATGAATTTAAGGATCATCAATGTTAACTTTCTGAATGCATTACATTGTTACAAAAATACTATTTCAAATAAATGCTGTTCTTTTGACCTTTCTGATCAATCAAATAATCCTGAATATAATATAATATTCATAACATTGATAATAAGAAATATTCCTTGAGCACCATTGTGCGACACCCGAAGACTGCTAAAAATTCAGCTTTTCCATAAAAGGAGTAACATTACGTTTTAAAATATACCTTATCTTTTGAATGGTAGTTTATCATAGACCTACAATTAAAATATGACTTGTAAAGAGACTGTGTGTTGCATATTTTTTTGTCCTTGCATTTCCAGAATGGCAGGTGGACTTTGAGTCATTGGATCATCTGTAACACCAGATCAATTTGTCATCCTCTCCAGATTGCCGAACTGAATTCCAAGAGATTTATTAGGGGCTTTATCTAGTGTTTGATTCAAAAGCGGTCTCTAAATATGAGCATGTATCCTGTTATTGAATATATGTTCTCTTTTAATCACGACAGAGTGATAGCACAGGGTCCGGTGCAGTTTCCCAGTGCTTCATTTGTGCCTGTGAGATTCAATTTTGCTTCTTAAGAAAGTCCACCCACTTTCTCAAGAAACTTATAGTGCTCATTAGCAGCCTCTTCATTATGGAGTACCTACTGAACATATACACACCACAGGTGACCACTCTCCTACACACTGTACTCCCAAATCACAACTATAATTAGAGCAGGGAGCTGGATTTAGTTTTGTCGTTTAACTCACTTTCATTCTCTGTGCCCAGCACAGCGTAGACATGAAACACTCTTGTGGGAATATGTTTCTTCCTTTGTGAAACTGAAAGTTTAGATTTGTCTAGTAAACCCCATCTGATACGTGCTTAAAAGAGAACACTAGAAGAGCTTGTGCAGCGGAAATGTGTTGCTGTGGTAATTTCTTAAAAAGTATTTTAAAGTTTTACACAAAGAGATTAATGGTACTTTTGTTTTTGAAAGAAGTCTCTTATGCTCACCAAGGCCACATTTAATGGATCATAAATACAGTAATATTGTGAAATATATCTTTTATAACAAATGCGACGGTGCAATCTACACATCTCAATTCTCCAGCGGCAGCCATTCTTTCCCAGATAAACAGTAATTCTGAGGCACTCAAAAGGAAAATAAATATAAAAAGCCTTTATTTAAACTTGGCTATCCATTAAAAACATATGCCAACATGTTTCGGCCTCATTGGCCTTCTTCAGGGCAAATTCAAAATGGCAGTCCATAGACTGCAAGCTATATATCTGCATGTAGTCACATGACCTAAAATCACAGGTGTTCATTTGTACATACAAACACTTTTGATCTCCAAACTGAAGAGCACCAAAGGAACACACCTCGTAACACCCAAGTAGCACTCCTAGTAATTCATTTGTTGGCAGCCATTCTTTGTTGTAAACGAATTCAACACAAGCGCTCTTTGGTGAAGATGATTACGTTACTGTTGATCTGTCCATCATCGTATAAAGCCCGCCCTGACAACTTGATTGGTCCATACAGCTTTTGGTTCAAATTCGGCTGGCATCCAGGCTACCAGTCTTCGGTATCCATTGATATAATTCTAATATGCTGATTTGATACTCAAGAAAACATATCTTTTATTATTAATGTTAAATCCAGTTTTTCTGCTTAATGTTTTTGTGTATGAAACAATGATGCGTTTCTTTTTTTTTCAGGATACTTTGATGAATAGAAAGCTCAAAAGAACAGTATTTATTTTAAAATTCATTTGTTTAGAATCTTTTGTAACATTATAGAAATGTCTATACTGTCACTTAATCACTTTTATCAATTAAATGCATCCTGGCTGAATAAAACTTTTTTTTTAAGTCTTACCTCAAACTTTTAAATGTAGTATACATTGAGCAGGTTGTCCCCTCATCGGTGGTGCCATATTTAAATCACCTACATGTCATATAATACTACTAACAATAATAAAATGTGTTTATCTAAGACACAAGCATTGCAGATAGAGCATTTCTAGTAATTTGATCACAATGAAATATGTGTCTGAGAGAGAGAGAGACAGAGAGAGAATGACAATGACCAAAAAACTGCAACAGTAAACAATCTTCATAAACCAATGCCAGTTGTCAGTATAGAATCCAAAATCACTAAAACAAAGAAAAGCCAACAAAACCCTGTACTTACTCAAGCAAGCAGTTCTTTATTTACCCTTGCACTGCAAATAAGCAGAGACAGTCTCCAAAAGGTGTGTGGACTCGGGTTTGAATCCACTCTGATCCCTGAGCAAAACACTTTACCCCTAGTTGTTCTAGAGGCGTGCGATCTCTGATATATATAGCAATTGTAAGTCGCTTTGGATAAAAGCGTCAGCTGAATGAATAAATGTAAATAGTCACATGCTCTTAGTATACAAAGGTATATTCAAGCTCTTGGGTAAAGTTTAGCCCCCCCTAAACTAAGAGCAAATTTACACTTTTTTTCTCTTTTCAAGTTTCTCTTCTTGAAAAAAAAAAAAAAAAAAAAAAAAATATATATATATATATATATATATATATATATATATATATATATATATATATATATACAGTATATATAGATTGAAGACATATTTGCTCTGTAAAGGACCTACAATTACCTAATTACCTGGCAAAGAACTAGACTGGCACAGATAGAACCTAGCTAAACTGGTTTGTCGGTAGCGGGTCTACCCAGGTTTTTGTGCTGAAATACTGAGCATTATTTGGTGAATTTTTCAGTCTTTTTTCTCCAGTGGTAATCACAGTATACATGCCACAATAAAAAGGAGAAGAAAGGTGTCACATTCATAAAAAATCTATTTATTGCTCTCAAATTTTGTCCTTGAGCCATGCATGTGTATTTACATCTCAATATATCTGTGCATTGTGCAGAGTTGAGGTATTTCATGCAACTACATCTATAAGTAGAGGCAGCTATACAGTTGACATTTATCTCTGAGAGTGGATTAGACATAATATAAATCGTATCCAAGTGATTTTTTTAGCAGACAGTATATAATACCTAATTCCTAGAAAGTGGAAGGAAACTTATGTAATTCCCACATTCATTCTTCCAGCTGAAGCATTGGAATGCACAGTGTGTAGTATGGCAATTGGCAACCTTTTCCTATCTGGCAACACACACATCATTTGAAGGTCATCGTGTCACATTTCTCTATTGGAATGCTGTGTTACCAAAAAGGTAGTCCATTCTCACTGGTGTACACTGCAAGTTTAGGTAATGGTATTTTCATTTCTGAGAAAGATTGCATTCTATGATGGAAATACCAGTGCTGGCAAGACTACAAATTATTGCTATTATTATTATTATTATTGGTAGGCTTGAAATCCTGAATTATACTTAGCACTCACATTGATTTCGTCAGTTGTAGGAATGTAATAACATATAATAATGTGAATGCAGCTATGGTTAAAGAATGAAAATGCCAATCAATATTTATATTTATAGACCTTTAAATAATTGGAAATGAAAAAGGGTGTGCGTTCATTTTCAATATTTCAACATTCTGGAGTCATTTCTTTTTAAGATCAGTTACCATGTCGGTACGTTTTTAGATTTTTAAAAACAAAACATGTTTAGAGATGCAACCCTAAAATAGTTTTCTCTGTAACAATGCTGTTCTTATGCTGCTGATTGAAATTATTGCTGAGAAACAGCCCAGTCTGCTGTTACTAATTCAAAAGAGTCCTTCAAGCATCTTTTACAAATTTGAAAGCATTTGTCACATTTACACAGCTTGGAAAATGGCTTTGTTTATTTTGCTGCAAGGCTCTGAAATATTGTGGAATTGTTGAGTAACTGTAATACTTTCAAGAACCGAAACTACTCTACAGCATAGGGAAAAACACTAAGCATTCTAGGGAGTATATGTTTCATTTCTATGTTTACAAAAACAAAAGCCTGCATAACAAAATTTAAATAGAGTCTGTCCAAAAATTGTGGAAATTTAATCATTCTAATTAGGCATACTGCAATGTAACGTGAAGCATATTGAAATGTACATATTTGGAACATATCATAGCTTACACAACAAGATTGAACAAATTTATTCTATTCTGTTAATTTTGTTCTCCATTTCATGTATATTGATTAGCCAGGCTAACGTCAGAGCCAAGTCTCATTTTCTTGTATTTGAGGCGTGGTTTACGAATGCCCAGAGCCGCTGCTAAGAATGTCCATCAAATGTGCCTGTACGTACCTCATAGCCAATAGAGTGCCGAAGTTACAACGTCACTCTGTAGGCCAAAACGCGGAAGTGAGTTAGCATTTTAGCACTACGGTTCCCTCGCTCTAAAGCCTATGGGGTTTTTGAATGGGTTTTTGCTAAATCGCCTGAAATAAGGTCTGTGGTGAACAAAGCCTCTAAATATTTTCACGTTTTGATCTATGACATAGAACACACAGTTATAACCTGCTTGTGTTTTTTTAAACTTTGTGTCTGATTGTGTTTTTTAAAATCTTTATATAGGCTTCAAAATGTCTAAAGTTTGGATTAACTTGTAAAAATTATCTTGCAAGACAAAACGTGTAAGGGTCACAACTCTTTGTTGAACACAGATCTTATTTTTTGCGATTTTCCAATGGGGAAAATGCATTGCTTTTCGACCGTGTGTGTGGGGAAACCCTGACTATATATTGATAACATATTGTTTAAAATAGTAATATTATTTACAGTATTAACTAATTTTAGAAAGAGGAGAACATTTTGTTTTCATCTCTAATTAGATGACACAGTGGACTAGCTTTTCACGTTGAATATATGCCATATAGCAGAATAAACAAACACAGCATATTAGAGGATGAGTCATTTAGAGTTGAAGGAGAGAAGCACATTTCAGGAATCTGTTTACATGCTTCCTCGAGCGGCTGATCCGCTGTGTCCAGCATCTGATTTAATGAGCGAATATGAGAATCCCTCAAAGAGGTTAAATGTAAGGACAAGAGCAGTGTGAAACTCTCTCTGATAAGCATTTATTATAGCTCTATGAGCTCTGGTCTGCAGGGAGAGAGAGTTGAATAGAGAAGAATTTTTACCGTATAACAAAAATATTTATCTAATACAACTATTAAAAATATAAAACCATGGTTTTAGTTATAATATGGCTATTATAGCTAAAAT
The DNA here is from genome assembly GCA_038021265.1 of Cyprinella venusta. Classification (NCBI taxonomy): domain Eukaryota; kingdom Metazoa; phylum Chordata; class Actinopteri; order Cypriniformes; family Leuciscidae; genus Cyprinella; species Cyprinella venusta. Next base: position 22,647,640 of record CM075868.1, on the reverse strand, counting down.
ATGATTATTATTGTTTGCATTAATTGTGTATTTTAAAGGGATACTCCACCTAATAATGAAAATTCTGTCATCGTTTACTCTCCCTCAAGTTGTTGCAAACCTGTATGAGTTTCTTTCTTCTGCTGAACACAAAGGACAATATTTGAAGAATGTTTGGAACTTTGTCACCATTGACTTCCACATATTTTTTTTCTATGGTCAATGGTGCCAAACAATCGTTTGGTTCCAATCGTTCTTCAAAATATCTTTGTTTTCAGCAAAAGAAAGAAACTCATTCAGGTTTGCACCAACTTGAGGGTGATTATGACAGAATTTTCATTTTTGGATGGTGTATCCCTTTAAGAGTTGTTTTAGAACTCAAAGGGATAGTTCTTCCAAACGGGAAAATTAGCCCATGCTTTACTTACCCTCAAGTCATCATGTGTATGACATTCTTCTTTCAGATGAATACAATCAGAGTTACTTTTAAAAATATCCTGGCTCTTCCAAGCTTTATAATGGCAGTGAATTGCTGTTTCTTTTTTGTCCATAAAAGTGCATTCATCATAAAAGTGCTCCACACAATTCACGGCCTCCCGTGTCCTCATAATCCAAATGGCTTAAAAAAACAAACAAACATACTAAACGTTTAACTAAATTCGTTAAGTAAAAAAAAAAGCCAACAGTTTTCTGTGATGGGTATGTTTAGGGGTAGGGTTAGTGTAAGGGTATAGGTAACAGTTTGGATAACATTGTCCAAAGTCACTTCACATCTCTATAGCATATGTTAAATCTCCCTGCCTCTTTTTTATTAGAGCCTGTCCACACGAAGACAAATTTCACTGTATATGTATACTTTTTTTTATCGTATTGGCGTTTCGTCCACACGAATCTGGCGTTGTGGGAGAGTGAAACCACTATTTTTTGAAACCGGGTCCCAAAGTAGATAAATTTGAAAACGACACCCTTGCGGTTTCGTGTGTACAGGCGATTCGTATATTTTGTGAAATGATGATGTCATCACATCACATGTCGGCTGCATCACATGCCATCTTCGTCTTCTTCTCACCCCCAAGGCGTCACCTAACTGACGCCTTGGGAGCATTTTGACCATGCTTCAATATTTGACGCTTTAGGCGTCCTTTAGCGTCAGTTAGATGACGCCCTAGGATCGCGTGTACCCTACCCCCACCCCACACCTAAACCTAACCGCGTCCCCTAACTGACGCTTTCCTTTAGCGTCAGTTAGATGACGCCGTAGGATCGCGTCATGTGAGTGACGCTAAAGGGCGCCTAAAACGTCAAATATTGAAGCATGGTCAAAGGTGACGCCTTGGGGTGAGAATGTGTTGAAACAGCGCACAAGGTTATGCACATGCCCAAAGTCTTCTTCTCCATGTATAGTGTATCTCTGTGGCAGAATTACAGCACCCCATACTGGCCTGGTATATATACTATATCTTTTTCAGACGGTTTCAGTGGTTTCGTGTGTACGCAGATATTTCAAGACAATGCCGTGTTTACGGATTTTTTTTAGAACGAGGAAAAAAAAATCGATAGGGAATGCACCGGCTTCGTGTGGACGTGGCCTTAGATTCAATGGTATCTATGTGAAAAAAAAAGAAACAATAAAACACTTAAGAGGGTTCAAAAATCTTAAGTCTGTTAATTTTGAACCTCTCTTAGATGTAGCCTACATTTATGCCTGAGTGCCTTTTTGAAGTTTCGAAAAAATACTAAATACAGATTACACCAATAAAAATACGCATGACTAAATGTGAGAATAATGAATCTTTTACCCTGCAGTTCATTTATCCATATTACTTAGGCTATAGCATATTGGAGAGAAATATTCTCCAATATCTATAATGACAATACTTTGTAATTTTGTTTTAATGTGAGGAATATTCCACATTTTACCGCCACATGGAGTTCTGGAGGGTAAAAAAAGAAATCACTGGATAAGTAAGAGTTGAAATGTGTTTTTGTTGTTTTACTGGGCTGAAATAAATATAGACCTTAAGTATGTTATTGGACAGGTCATCATGACATGAGGGGAGGTTGATGGATTTATGCCCCACAAATTGAAGAGCCTGTCATAGTACAGCTTGTAGAGTTATATACTCATTATGGTGTATGCGTGTAGGTGGATCATCAAGATAAATGAGGTGCTTCACTTATTTTTCGACAACAATATGCAGTTATAGTTGTTCAACAGAAACACAAACACGCTAATTTTAAGGTGCAATGTGTGTGTTTGATGCTGTATTAGCAAAATACAGTATCTGTATTGGGAGACTTTGTTTGGCTGGATGATTTATTGTGCCTGTTACGTTTTAAATGAATGCAATTGAGAATCAGTCGATATAGCAGCGGCTGCTGTGTCAAGCAGTCTCACTTTAACCTGTTATCCAGCATTCAACTTAAATATGATTCAGCTCCTCTGGGAGTGCAGAAAGTGAGAACAATGAGGAGAGAAGCACATATATAGAAGATTGGAGAGAGAGAGAAAGAGAATAAAAAGGATTTCAGATATACACTAAAAGGGCCCTTTGGGTTCCGTTTAGTGTTTGTAAATCAAAAAGAAGTTTTCTATTTATTGCATCTCATGGAATACAGATACAAAGGAACCAATTGCAATATATGCTTTGTTGTCTTTTGTTGCTTTCACAGTGCTGGCTAAATCAAACATTCAGGTGGAGCACAGCTGTTACATGTTTTGTTGATGAGATGTGTTTGATCATGATTGCGGTGTTGGTGGAATCTTAGTTCCGATTGCCAGCACGCCTGGTCATATTATAGGTTCATGATTAATGTTTGTGCCAGGATTTTGCTAGAAAAATATCAGTTAAATATATTAGTTAAATAACATACTAAACCTGAAGAAGTTTATAAAATCATATCACGTATAGAAATAGCTACTTGAATGGATATTTCACCCAAAAACTTTAAATTCTCATTTGCTTTTAAGCATTTTCTTTCATGGGAAACAAAGAGATATTTTGATTAATAGTGTCTCAATAAAAGGTCCATGTTATGGACCCCATTGACTTTGCTTATATGGACAAAAACTTTCTTCTGAATATTTTGTGCGTGTGTGTGTGTGTGTGTGTGTGTGTGTTTTGACAATATAAACAACTCAAGAAAGGTTTGGAATGACATGAGGGTTATTATATGACAGAGTTTTTATTTTTAGATTAACTATTCTTTTAAGGTAACAATTGCACATGTTTATATGTTACAGTGTAAAACAGATGCCTGTAACATTAAGAACAGGTCTAATATGAAGTCTAATAAAAAAAATATATTTATTACTCGCTTAATCCCTTTGCTTGCTTGCCAGAGAATGTTGCATGATGAAGTCATAAAAAAGCCTGTTTAAAACCTACTTTTGTAGTGAAAAAACTAAAACTATGAAAGTTCATTTTGGTTTTCACATTGCGTTATAATGTGATTGATGTGTGACTAATAAATGTGGTCTTTTATAAAGAAGAAAATCATCTACAATTGCTGAATACTCGTCAATGAAAACGGTGAAAGCCTGTTTGGCTTTGTTCTAGAATAAGATCTTACGGTCACGGACAGTCTCTGTCACAATGCCAATTAATTCTCTGCATACGATTTGGTGTCATTTTAACAAGAAATGTTCTTCACCCACAATACAATTCTTCCACAATTCTTCTTCTTTTTTTTTTTTTGGTATTTCAACTTTTTAAAGCATGTCAAATAAATCAATATCTCTTGCAATAAGACTTTATTAAAAGGGATGTTGTTGTATCCTTCTTTATATTTAAAAAACCATGAAATGAACTGACAAATGCAGATTTCCCTCATGTGTTTGAAAGGTTAGATCAGGGTCATTTTTGTTGGTCACCAAAATATCTCATCCATTTTCGGTGAGACTGTAAAGGTTATTTTGTTAACATTCAAGGAGTAAATTAGCATAAATGTAGTCCAACTAAAAGCCACAGTTTGATTAAATAGGCTAAACTCACTTCACTTGACCTCCTAATGACCTTCAGAGATTTTATCGTTCTTCCTGGTTGAGCAAAAACTGCCTCATCACAAAGTGTCCAAACATTGCAAAACACATATGACTAATGCTTGAGCACAGACTAAAATCCCCCTACTACGCTCTAGTAACACACCATTTGTTTAACAAAGACAGCAAATATTTAAAGACCCTGTAATACTTTATTTCTGGTTTAAGACCAAAGCCACATAAAAATGCTTGTCATATCAAACATTCATTTTGAGAGACAAATCGCTTTAAGATGAGCTGCGTTTCAATCTCTCTCTCTAGTCTATAATCTTTAGTCTCTCTCTCTCTCTCTCTCTCTCTCTCTCTCTCTCTCTCTCACACACACACACACACACACACACACACACACACACACGTGATTATTCCCCTCACATACGCAGCATGTTGCCATGGGGACAGGCCCACCAGCTTGCCAAGGGTATAAATTACAGCAGGTTGTGTATCTGGTTGACCGCTGGCATCTCTCGTCTTTACCTTGATTTCTCCTCTCAGCACAGTAACTGCACCCCACAAACCTGTTGTCATCGCAGCACCTCTGTAACAAAGGTTTTCCTGACTCAGGAATGTGAGCCAATTGGTCGATTTCTCATTAGTGTAGGATGTTCAGAGAGACATTTTGTCATCGATTTTCCCGCTGAATCTTTTGCACATGCTGTAACAAGTGCTCTTTTGCTGGTTTGTTTTGATTCATAGGAGATGTGTGCATTTTAAATGTAAAATGTTTTTATTTTCCCCAAAAAATGGATAAAGGATATTGATGACTCATTCTGCACTATATGGATTTTTGTCTAATCAGATGCTCTCGAGTGAGAATTCCCCTCCTCATGCAATAGGCTTTATGTCGAGCGTCACGTGACCAAACCGGAAAACGGGTCTCATCGCGTCCGCTTGTCAGAGAAAGTGTTAACGGCCATAAGTACTGACTATGATATCTATGGATTTGTAAGGTAATCAGCTAACCTACCTATTTCACTTTGTTATTGGCGTTTTATTTCATTTAAATATCTAAACGTTACTGTGAAGAATAAAAAATATAAAACGTTTAAATATCAATCTTCACATGTGAGGGATATTGGTTATGCTAATCTTTGATCGCTCCTTTTAAGTTATCTTGATTAAAACCGCAAAAAATTTCATGAAGCACATACAAAAGATCTGGACCGGAAGCGATGAGACCCGTTTTACAGAGAATGCGGAAGTAAGTTGTGCATAAAGCCTATAGGCCAGCAAGGAATGGTTCATGACTGAGACATAACTAAAACCTATTATAGATAATATATTTTCTTTTTATTCTACTTATAAATCCCTTTTTTACTCATGTTTAAGGTTATGCGTTCTGTCACGGGAACGTGTAGTTAAATCCAATAAAGAGAGTTGCGTGACTACTACCGTTTAAATTAACGCAGAACTGTGAACAAATAAAACAGGGGTTTTCTTCTCAGGAACAAATAAACTACTCGGGTAGTTCATCTCGGGTATAGACAGGGTCAATGAAAACCATGACCTTAAAAACTAAACTGAAACCTACCGAAACTAAACAGAACTAGATAATGCAACTAAAAAGATATATTGTGACAGAAATATTATTATGTAATTTATTCCTGTGATGCCAAAGCTGAATTTTCGGCAAAGTTTCAGAAAACATTCTAATATGCTGATTTGGTGCTTAAGAAACATGTCTTATCAATGTTTAAAATAGCTGCTTAATGTTTTTTTTATGCATAGAAATATTTTATAATTCACTTTTTTTTTTTTTTACCCCATCACGTCTCCCAGTAGGTCCAAGTGGGCCCTTTTTTTGACGAGTCAGCATGGGTTGGGTCTGAAAGGTCCTACTGCACCACAAGCATTCATTTTAAATATAAATATTCGGTAAAAACGTCAAAGTCTTTACTGTCACTTTTGATCAATTTAATACACCTTTGCTGATTAAAGGTATTTATTTATAGGCAGAACTGGCTATTTCCTCATTTATTTAAGTATCCAGACAGAATATTTCAGTTACATCAGTGCCTATGACCTTCCAGCTTTGTCCTTGCTAAGATCATAAATATATGGCGTGTGACGACATTGTTTATTACATTAAGTGCTCAGCTTAAAGAATATGTATAATGTAAAATGTCATTGTTTTCAATACAATTTAATATTGTCAGAGCATATCTGACCCAAAAGCTCACAGGGGAATCAATTATAAGCCAAACTATTTTTAAACTACTGTGCAAGCTGAAATTTTGCTGATCACAGCACCCTTTTCTGAAGACAATAGCATTTTAGTTTGGTATAGAGTCGTGACTGACTGTCCATAAATAATTCAAAATGCGTGTCACAGTGTATTTTGACTCGGGCAAAGAAGCAAAGTGTAGGCCCCAGAGAAACAGGTGGAGCAGGTTGAACTGCAATGTATTTTATGCCTCTATTAATATCTGGGGCAGGCCATCCAATGCCCCTCTTGGCCCTAATGTTCATCGCTGCCGGTAAAGTTGCTGAACCCCGTTCACAGACGGCACCAGCTCGGCCAACTGCTGCCATCTGTGCCACCACATTTGCAATGTTCCTGAACAGAGAGAGAGAGAGAGAGAGAGAGAGAGAGAGAGTGAGAGTGAGTGACAGGCGGGAATGGGGGCGTTTGGAGGTGATAGGAACAGTCGCATAACAGACCCATTGACGGCACGTGGTGATGGATGTAGTGATGGAAATTACAGAAGGGAGTTGTCTGGATGATGATGATGGTGAATGTATACTCCTAAGATTTTTCATGGACACGTTACAGTTGATAATATGCTTTCCTCCTGGAATCTGTCTATCTGTGTTATTTTAGTATTTCTTGTATTATTACTTGTATACTAATGTTTTAAATGAGCTTTTATCTGTATTTTTTTATTTTTTATTCCGACTGTCTGCTGGAAGCTAGTTATTTTAGTCGTTAAATTGATAACATTTTAAATATGGATATTTTTCTTACACGAACACATCGCTTTGCTTCAAAAGGCCTTTATTAACGACCCCCCACAGCAGTTTCAAGAACTTTATCATGGATGAATAGGCTCTGATGGACTTCCAAAATTATATACCCATTTCTTTGGAAGAGCCATGACATTTTTTTATATAACTCAGATTGTATTCGTATGAAAGAAGAATGTCATATACACCTCGGATGGCTTCAGGGTGAGTAAATCATGGGCTAATTTGAATTTTTGGGTGAAATATCCCTTTAATTAACTACCCATAGTTAACATGAACTAATAATGAACAATCCCTCTTCAACATTTATTAATCTTAGTTAATATCAATTTCAACATTTGCTAATACATTATTAAAATCAAAGGTTGGACACTGAACTAACATAACAAAAAAATACATCTGTTGTTCATTGTTTAACTTATATAGACCTTATTCAGAGCAGCGCCATGACAGGTATGAAAGTGAGGCTGTGAGGGATAGATTTACCGTGTTTCCAATGGCATCCGCTGTAAAAAGCTGAATAAAGCGGCTAGATTACTTCCAATTTTCCACAGCACATTGTTCGGGAGTTTTTTGTCAACTGACATTTCTTGGAAAGATATTTTTCCAGTGTTTCATGGGCAGAACAATCCGAAAACACCTTAAATAACAGTACAGCCCATTGAAGAGATGCAAGTCTATCCCTCACAGCCTCGCTTTCATTCTCATTAAAAATCAAAGATGGCGCTGCCGTGAATAAGGCGTATTAACAAAGATTAATAAATAGACCTACTGTAAGAAATGTTTTGCTCATTCTGTTGGTAATAATAAACCTTATTGTAAAGTTTTACCATGTCATTTTATATTATGTTGTATCTTTTAATTAATACAACAATGTTTTTCTTTTAATTAAGTGCCCATATCCTCTAACTCTCTACAACTCGTTGTCTTGTTCTCTGTCTCTGTCTCTCTCTCTCCACCCGTATCTCTTTGAGCTATTAGGTAGTGAGATCCAACTCTTACATAAGAGGAGGTGAAGTTAATGAGATGGGAGTTATACACTCTTACCTCCGGTATCGTATATCACTCTGCAATAACACTACTGGGGAATTGGCGGTTGTGCGGCTGCTATTACTTATGTAGAATCTGTTTCTCTGCTGCCCTCAAAGTGAGTCAATAAGCTTTTTAATTACAGGTCGCTTAAACCACCTTCTAAAAAATTACTGTCTCCTTTTGTTGCATGAGTATCTTCTTGAGGCCACTCAGCTTTGTTTCTCTTATCCTTGTTCCGTAAGATAACATTTCAGTTTTTAATGTGTCTCATAAATAAATGCTTTAAGAGGGAAGAACAAGCAGTAGAATAGTCTCGTTATGTTTTGAGTTTGAGTTTTGAGGCCTAGTGGCTGTATAGAAGTAGATTATTAGCTCAATTCCATCAGTGGCTGCTACTCTGTGTCACAATCCACAGATCCATTTTTCCTTTCACTTTTTTCCCCCATTGCAAATATACACTGAACAAAATTATAAACGCATCCTTTTTTGTTCCCTTTCCCAATAGAGGGTATGCGCGTGATGTCACCATCGGCCGGAGTGCCTGCACTTACTCACAATGAGTGGCAAAAAGACTGAGCGTCTGTATGTTTTCAGCGTGAATGCTGCGAAAAACAAACACAACACATATAAAGTGGGAAAGAACTTTGTGATTGAGTGTATAACTAGATTTGACAAAAATCAGAGGTATATTCTTACAGACTGCTATTGAAAGAGCAGCAAATGGATTGCTGCAATTCACTAAAACAACTGGACTCCAGTCAGCGAAAGGTGGATTTGCAGTTATCATTTTGTTTCAATGCTGAATTAAGGTGTAAAACCATACCCATATGTTTTGTATTGTTATATATATTAACAACTCATCAATTAAATATTTATCATTGCATATTCTGCATTATTGGCTGTTTTTTTAATAAACACTGACCAAACACTGATAAAGTTTTAGGGCTGGACGATATGATGATATATAGGCTATATAAAACACTGATATAAGTGATATTTATATAAAACGTTCACTGGCAAATTTGCTTTATGTTTAGGTCTATATTGCTTTTGTTTCCCCGGTGTCGAAATCAGGCAAACATAAATGTCAGGCAACATGATTCCTGGCTGCATGTCAATATCCATGGATCACTGGATCTTTAGCAAGTTGTAAGGAACACTATATTGAGTCCAACATTTAGTTTAAATTGATAAAATTGTTCGTTTTAGTCACATTTTTGCAGTTTCCCCTATGGGCTATAAGCACGCATAAGTTCCGCATTTGACGCAAGGATGCTCGTTAGTTTCCGGTTGGGGGCGATTAAAGCGATGGGAAACCGAGAAAAACGGGATTATGGCAGTCTTCAAAATTTACTGTCCTCCCGTCTTTGAAACAAAACTTTCATTCGTTTAGATATAATTTTATATATAGTTATGTTTATTTAATATAAGCAGATCTTTTGCCACTCAGTCAGGCTGAGGGGGCTTGTTCCGGCGGGAAAGTGTTGTCAATGCATTCCTCTATACAGTTTACACACATTTTAAACATTTTAAAGTGGCCTTTTATTGTGACCAGCCTAATACACACCTGTGTAATAATCATATGGTCTAATCAGCATCTTGACATGCCACACCTATGAGGTGGATGGATTATCTTGGCAAAGGAGAAGTGCTCACTAACACAGATTTAGACAGATTTGTGAACAATATTTGAGAGAAATAGGCCTTTTGTCTACATAGAAAAGTCTTAGATCTTTGAGTTCAACTCATGAAAAATGGGGAAAAAAACAAAGGTGTTGCATTTATAATTTTGTTCAGTGTAGTCTCAGTGATGTGTTATTTTTAGATAGAGTTTTTGTTGAGTTCCATTTAATTGCATTCTCTGTGTGTTCCAATTCCGTGGCCTTTATTTAATGTCTTCCATTTCGTTTGCCACACTAATCAAATTGAACAACTCTGTGTTCCACTAACAGTATCATGGTCTTTTGTAGCAAAATGGCCATTGGGGAAGAGAGAGAGGAAACATTGCGGCTGCAGAGGTGCAAACAAATCAAATCTTTGCAGGTTCAAGATCACTAAGCCCGTTTCTAGCCACTTATCAATATTGTATGGCGAATGTAGGTAGCGGAAATGGCCGAAAGGGTTACCCTGGAAACAAGGTCTGTGGCATTTGCTTCCTTTAACCAGCCAGATTGTTCGCCCAGAGGTTAATTGTCTCTTGTTAATACACTCTAAAAAATGCTGGGTTGTTTTAACCCAACGTTGGGTCAAATATGGACTAACCCAGCAGTTGGGTTAAATTTTTACATTACATTTTTAACCCAACATTTCAGGTTTGTCCATATTTGACCCAACGTTGGGTTAAAACAACCCAGCATTTTTTAGAGTGTACTGGAAATGGCAATATATTTGATTTCTGTTGCATTTACAATGTATATTGATGCTACATTCCGTCATTGTAATAAATGGAAAGCCATTAACAATGTATTGAGACCTGATATACAGTTATACATATATACAGTTATACTGATATATAGTGCAGCCACGGATGACAAATTTGTTTTCTATAGAAAGATTTCAATTCTGAATTCATATACTCATACATATTTTGGCTAACATATCAGTTGTTCTGCCTTGTGATTTTAGATTTGGATAAAGTGGTGAATTTATGTGAGCATGTAGTAATTAAATAATGATAAATACTATTTTTCCCCTATGTTCTATACTAAGACGACAGCAAAGTTTTGTATACTTTTGTTCAGAGAGGATGTATTAAAGACACTTACAATATTACGAATGATTTTTGTTTTCAAATAAATTTGTTTTTCGTTATTGTATTTTGTATCAAATAAATGCAGCTTTGGGGAGCATAAGAGACCAACCTTTTTAAAATTAGTGTAGGTAAGATGTGCCACTGTCATCTATTCATATTAACCTCATCCTTCATGCTATTTTCAAATTTATGTGCATATTTTGTCCACATTATATGCACATGTCATGTGTTTCAGTTACTGGAATTTACTATATGAACTAGCTGTGATTGACAACCGCATTTTTAATGTTTTTCCTTCCCTCCACCCTATCCCTTAACACTGCCTACACACAGACACCAAATGTTCTTCCATTTCCATTTACTCAAACAACTACATTTGGGACAGGCGCTTACAATTTCATCTGAACCTCTGGTTTGCGTTAGTTTGTCGTCATCAAGTTTAGTGATGGGCTCTTGTTTTCTTCTTAAAGGGATAGTTCAGCTAAAACTAGTTGTGTCGTCATTTACTCACATGCTTGGAGCTTGACAACCCATTGTCACCGTTCACTTATATTGTACGGAAAAGAGCAGCATTAACATTCTTATAAACTTCTTTTGTATTCTAGAAGAAAGTAAGGATTATGGGTTTGGAAAATAAATGAGAGAATGTTCATTTTTGTGAGCACTGTTCAAAAGTCGATGACGTGAACACTTTTAAAATACAGTAAAGTGCCCTTTCTTTTGAATCATTTGAACATGGCCATTCTTTACATTTTCATAATTTGGTGAAATTCTCAATGCATTTTGAAGTACCTAAAGGAATGAAGTACGAAGAAAAAGGAGGATGAAGAAAAGCCTCAACTTTGTTTATGCCCGTTTCAGTTCTCTTCTCATTCAAAGGTCTTTAGGTGCACTATTAATTATTATTTCTTGCACAGACAGATCATTGAAGTTGGCTTTACTTTGGCATTGTGTAATAGATTATAGTCTCTATGGAGCTGTGATTTGATCCATAGGTTTCAGTTTCGTGCCAGACACCAGGAGATGTCATGTGACATCTGTATGTGGAGGGGGTGTAACACTGGTCCACCTGGGGGTATCAGACGGTGCTGTGTGACAATGACACGAGGAAAAAGGAGCCTTTATACGCTCTTCACACAAAAGAACCAACGTCACTGATGATGTCATTCCATCACTGAAAGCTTTCTGGGTAGATTAGGATGGGATATTTTGTCACAGCACTTCCAGCCAGCATACTTTTTAGTTAACTGGTACTGTTCCATTTCAACAAACAACGGTTTCCTATTCCAACAGATAATTTGAGATGAAATCACGTGATTGATTGTTGAGAATTGAAATTCACAGCCAAAAATAATGCATTGCATTGTCCACGCCCAGAGGAGGTTGAATTGGGAAAACAATAAGAGGAATATTATGAATTGCAATTTAATATACACTGCCGTTAAAAAGTATGGGGTCAGTGATATTTTGTTTAAAAATCAGAACTTTTATTCAAAAGTGACAGTAAAGAATTTAACAAAAATTCTGCAGATCAAATCATGTTTATTTGGATAGCATTTTGCACAATATAGTTTTAAATCAAAATGCTTGTGTCATTGTTACAGTGCTATTGTAATAAAATGTCGTTCTTTTAAACCTTCTATTCATCTAAGAATTCTGAAAAAAAATGCATCATGGTTTCCACATAAATATTAAGCAGCACAAATGTTATCAACTTGAGCACCAAATCAGCAGATTAGAAAAGATGCTTTCCAACAGGTTTTATCTTAGTTTTTTTTCTCTAATTTCCTGCTTCTATTTATCCTGTGTTCCCGCACTTCATTTGTTACTAAGTATGTTTCTAATTAGAGCACACCTGTTTTGTATGTAGTTCGTTTGTCTCTGTATCTAAGACCTTCAGTTCCCTTTCAGAAAGTCGCATTCAAAGTTACGTCGGAATGACTGACGTAATGGGATCTCGGCCAGTCACCTTCGAGTGCAAACTAAATGAACCAATGCACATTGGCGTGCGAGATTTGTATCTTGCGCTCTGCACTGCAGCGTGGTAAACCCACGGAGGTGGATGTATCGCACATTCAGGTTTTTGCTTTAGAGCAAGGTTAAAGCATCGTTAGCCAACTATGGTAGCAAGTTCCGCGGTCCCACTTTATATTAAGTGGCTTTAAGTACTATGTACTTACATTGAAATTAATAATTTGATACAATGGACTTATTGTGTACATACATGTTTTTACATTGTACTTATATTTGAAAAAATATCAGCATGTAATTACAACTTTAATTACTTTATGTAATTACATTTGTAATTACACAGTTGACCCTCCAATCACACCTTAACCTACTCTTAAACCGACCCATACCACCACACCTGTCCCTAACCTTACCCGTATCACACCTCAATAGCAGCAAACGTGTTTTACAATACAACAGGAACACAATAATACATTGTACTTATTGTTCAATGTAAGTACATAGTACGTAAAGCCACTTAATATAAAGTGGGACCAGTTCCGCCGTTATCAGCATAGTTCGGTGTTTCCCGAAACCATCGTTCCAATGAACATTCGCAAACAGTATCGCAAAGTTGTGTGGTTTGAACGGCAGCTCTCGACCTGTGGTTAGAGGCATTGTTTCTATATTGCAACACATTTGGAGGTAATAAATCCTTATCTTGAGCAAAATAAGCAAGCTGACATTCAGTACAACCAGTGCCATTTATTCAGCATACATACAAATGTAATTTACGTCTTTTAGTTTGTCAAAAGATTTAAAGTAACATGTTTGAAAAGTGCGCATGTGCGAATGCGCTCCACTGTGTAAGAACGAGCCAAATATTGAGTCTGCTAATGAAGCAAAATAACTGAGAGCAATTAGAAATAGTCCTCAGATGACATGTCTGTAATTTACATAAAACAAATCTAGCGTTAATTGGATCTCAAACAGTTTCATTAGAAGTAATTATTACTCCATCACGTGCGAAACCAACGTGGTTGAACGATACTTTGCGACAATGGGTTTCGGGAAACAGTCGTGACTAGCTAGTTTATTTCTCCAAAGATGCATCGTACTATGGTAGTGAAGCAGCGAACTACTTGGTTGTACGGGAAACGCACCCCAGAGCGGTTCGTTTGTTCCTGCTCTATCCAGTCACCTTAGTGAAGATTACGAGTTTTTGCAGTGCTCTTCGGGAAGAGGTCTTCCGGTGTTGGTGTGACGACGCTGCAGCGGTAGTTACGACTTTTCCCTCTCAACTCTGTAAAAGAGCTATTTCCTTAAAAGAGAAAACACATGTTTGATAAGACTGCGTTAAGACTCAAAGACTGTGTCTTTTTAAAGATGTCATTCCACCTATGTGTTTCTGGATGCGGTCGCTACCTGCTTCTTTGCAAATGGCAACATCTCTTACCACTGCTCCATGTGTTTTCCTGAAGCCAAAATACTTCCGCACCCATGACTTGACGCCGACTGGAGTGTGTACCATTTCACTTTCATTGCCATCTCGCTCTGATGATTCCATCGCTCTTGAAAGTCAGACTCAACGATGTGAATGTGTGAACAAAGATAGACTGTGAAACGTAAGTAACACGTGTGAAGCGGTGTGAAGTAGAAGACAATAATGAGGTTAACACCACCCACAGCTTAGGAATAGGTTGTACGCACATGTCGGAGCTGATGCTGAAAATAGACAGGTGGAAAAATAAACACATTAATCGATACTCTTGCGGACGCATCGATGCATTGAATCGTTGTGTATAATCGATGGATATATACAAATCGATTAATATTTACAGCCCTAAATTTGATCATGTAGGAATATTGCTTTTGTTTGTTTTACTCAAGTAAAAATCTTTATTTGAGCTTAATCATTCTTGTCTCCATCCATGATGAGAAAACCTGTGACACATTCATCGTTTAACACTATCATGTTTAAAATCAGCCTTCAAGAGACCTCTAAAGGGAATCATTTTGCACTCATCTTAATAATAGTAGTGGGTTAATTCTGAGAATGGGAAGAGTGTGGAGCAGTGGTAGTTCTCATACACTCTGAAGTGATTGTTCCTCTGAAGATGCATCACGCTGAGATGAGTGTTCCTAAGTGCATGCTTCACTCTTCTTGGAACGACCCACATTTTCCGCTTATATGCAGCACTGAGCGCTCAAGAGCATATGATCCATGAAAATATGAATCTACTGCCGTGTGAAATGTATTTTATATTGATTAGGAGAATGCCAAGAGTGATCTAGCAGGGGATATAAAGGTGCTTAATGCTTTTTGCAAATGCATCACAAAGTGGGATTCCCATCCGTTTGATGCTGATCGTGTGATTGATCATGCTGTGCTAATGTATGTGCTGGGCAGCTTCAGATTGTGATGCATGGTTCATGACACAGTTTTCTCAAATATAGAGGGAAGTACAGGGAAATATTTTGTAGGGGGCCAGTCCAGATGACAGCAAGAAAGTAGAAAGAGCAAAATATCAGTCAACTAATGCCTTAGAGTCATGGCAACGGAAAGATCTTTTGTTTTGCTTGCTGGGCCCAATTCAGCACATTCTTGGAAATTAAAAAGCTCATATGCACATTAGATCATTGCACTACATCTACGGGTCTGTTACCAATTTTTTGACACATTATATTGAAATTGTACCAGGTGGACAGCACACATCAGATGCAGGCCGTATTGTGCATTCAGCCAGTAAGAATCATCTCAAAATGCCATTGTAAGAGACATTATTGTGATGCTTTTTCTTAGAGTGACAATGATCCCTAATATTCCACATACGTATCCTGTCATTTGCAGTACAACGTGATTTGCTTTATAAGTGTGAATCATAAGCATATTAAATAACTTTCAGCACTTATTAACCATTTGCATTTAGAGTAGATAAGATAGATTATATATATATATATATATATATATATATATATATATATATATACAGTATATTATCAAAAACACGTTACAACAAGTTTCATTAATGTATTAACATGAACTAACCATAGGCAAAACAATTGTTACTGTATTTGTTAATCTTTGCTTGTTCATGTTATTTCGCAGTTCATTAACTGATGTTAACAGATACTTTTAATAATGTATTAGTAAATGTTGAAATTAACATTAAAAATATTAATAAATGCCATAGAAGTGCAGCTGGATTCTTCATTCTCAAAGTTTGACCGCTACAGTATGGTGTATATAAATACAGTATAATACCTTTCAGACGGTTGCATTAGTTTGCAACTCATAGATATAAATATACTACGTTAGTATATATAGTTAGATGAACTAATTTTTCATCTTCTGGGAAAAACATTTTTTTTTAAGTTTGACAGCTACAGTATGGTGTATATAAATACAGTATAATACCTTTCGGATGGTTGCATTAATTTGCAACTCATAGATATAAATATACTACATTAGTATATATAGTTAGATGAACTAATTTTTCATCTTCTGGGAAAAACATTATTTGGTTGTATTACAATAGTTTTGGGTCCAGAGGTTTGGAGGATTTCTGAATCATCATCAAATGTTTCCTGCGGGTTTGACATACCTTGTTTTATATAGGCTAGTTTATTGAGCGGCTGTGCGATCTTGGCCTTGTTTCACAATAATCAGTTAACCCAGCCAATTAGTGTGGCAATAGCACACCATCCACATTTGTCAATGTCAAGCTGGCCGACTGCTTCTCGCATGCTATACCTGGGTCAGATTCTTGTAACAGTGCTGATATCTGTACTGATAAAACCAGGATCCAATTATCATCTCTAACCACAGAGGAGTACATGCTAAATACATAATGAAATTATACCATGTTTGGCATATTCCAAACAATTGTCGTGGTTAATGACAATTATGTATTAATACTTAAAATGGTAGTATTCCTAAAATAACAAAATGTCCAGTCAGCCCATTTTAACAAAAGTGCTAATTCACGTGCACACACACACACACACACACACACACACACACACACACACACACGCACACACACACTTTTTGATGATTCAGCATATTAGAATAATTTCTGAAGGATTATGTGACACTGGAGCAATTGGCTATATTAAAGTATGTATTGTATATATAAGAATATACAGTTGTTAAATACTAAAATTTCACAATTTTACAAAATGTTCGTTTTTTTTTATAAAATAAATGCAGCCTTTATAAAAAAGAATGCTTACAAAAACGCACACAAAAAAAACATTAAATGGTAGTGTATAAAAATATTTTGTGATTAAAATTATCAGTATTAATCACTTGACTAAACACATTCTTTTTCAAGTCTCAATCAATTCTTTGTTTTGTCGCATCCTTGTTAATGCTGGCAAAAAAAACCCCAAAAAACATTTTAACATCAAATATTTTTATCAGTAATATTATTGACATGACTAACTGAGTTTTCCAAAATTCTGTCATCAAATGCAGGGGAGCATCCCATTCCCAATCTTGTATTGTCCTAAACCTGATCATCCTATTGCTACAAGCCATGTTTAACTGAGTCAAAGTAACCTAATGCTGCAGCTAACAACCTTAACATTAACCACAATAGATTTTTAGACATATTTAAGTTCTCACATTCATGTCAGACTCATACACAATCAGCCAAAACCATTCATCCAGCCAAAGCCCTGGCATTCAAGTGTCATCTGTGGTGTTGTTCAGCATAACAGATGATTCACACATGATGCACTATAAATCACTAGAAAAACTTGGCTCCTCTGGATGCATCTGATACACAGCATTCATGATGATGTGCAAACAGCGTCACCACACTCCAGTGACGTGATATTCATGCTCATGCTAGTCACGATCACGCAAGTGCATGCATGCACGGTGGTCAAGGCAACCGCGTCGCTTAATCCCTTTAATGTCCTACTTTTGTTTCCATGGCAACCAGGTTTGTGCCCCTCCCAAAGCAAGTCTACACTTAGTGTGTCTTGCATAGGTGGGTGGGTGTTAGTATCTTTAACATGTGGTTACCACACATTAACACCTCTGTGACTTCCAGTAGGGTGAATAGCTTTACAAACCGCTAAGAAACTATATAAATGCATGTTTTATATGGTTGTTCAATTCCTCCAAAATTGGTTCTCTGACCAAATCAAATGTAATTTGGTAGCAGCACATCATCCTACAACAAACTGCTTGCCCGATGGGCAAATTTCTATGACTATGGTTTCAGTTTTTTTTACTTAAAATGTCTAATGAAGCTTCAGAGACAAATTCACATACTTGAAACACAGTCACCGTGACAACTTCAGATGCAAATTCAGAGTAAATGCAGTGAGTTTACAATTACACAAATCCGATTGGAATCATGGGAACCATAATGTCTTATACTGAAATGTCCTGGTCCTTGCATTAAAGCCTGGTTGAAGAGTAAGTGCAGGAGAGTATAAAGGGACTTGTCCAAGCAGCATAAGATGTTGCTAATGGGATAGGCCATTGGCAGGTCAGAGTGTATGCAGCTTCCATCCATACATATGTGCTAGCAACAGCTGTGTTTCATGTTCTAGCCTTTTGAGAGCCAAGTCTATCTCTAAGATAAATTTCCAGCATGGGTTTCTGTGTCCGAAACAGGTATTATCTCAGGCGGTTTCTCAGGATCTAGGCCATAGTAAAAAAAAACAAAACAAAAAAAAACACCTGCAGAAGCCTGACCCAGCGAACTTGCCTCCCAAAGACAGATACCTTCTGCTCCAACAAGAAGCGATTAATTAAACCAAAAACAAAGTCCAATTTCTTTCTAATTAATATCCAACCCCTGGATTTTTTCAAAATTCATCAAAATTCCATGATTTCCTTGATAAGACTAAAATAACTCAAGAAATAGAACACTTTATAGGCCTGTCAACTGATTAATATTTTATATTTTCATTTTTTTTTAAGTGAAAAGGTCACTATATCGTTATTCATGCCCGTATAGAGATAGCTATTTTCAGTTCTTCAATCATTAAAAAATGAAAGAATGATTACTTCAGTCTCATATGATCAATCATATTAATCATTAGGCACTCCAATGTGAACCAGGTTCATTCTAAAAAGTATATATATAATAATGCATTATCCACAGTATACAACACACTTCAAAATAGACATCCTGATATATAAAATAAAATAAGTAAATAATGCTATCAGTCAAATTGAATCATTGAATCACACTCAAAATATGAGTGTAGGGATGTGGACAGGGTTTGTATAAAAAAAATAATGTTTTAATACTGGCTGGGACTTCCTGCAGACTTCCGTTTTATGATGGCAACCGTGGTTAAGGTGCAATACTGCCACCTATGTTGGAGTGTTATGGGGTGTAATGGCTGGATTATTTACTACATTATCTTATGTGTATTTTTAACATAATATTGATACTTTATTTTTTAAATATCATTTATTGTCAATACCACACCCCTAATGTAAACATTTGTTGATGCACTACATATATCTAAATGTAATTTGAAGTACATTACACTTGCTATGGATCATTTATGTGAATGTGTTGCATGTAGATATAACCTAATCTTGTTGTGTGACGGGTTTCGGTCACTAGTCTCAAATTTCCCAGTAACCATGTAAATATCTAGCTAATGCTGCTGGGGTGTGTGTGCTTTAAAATGATTTATGGAAGCTTTGTCTAGCTGTGTTTGTATGATCAGGGCAGGGAGAGACATCTAGCTGGTAAATATGATTGACAGTTGCAGCTTTACTCAGCTATTTCAGCTACTGATCTTTTTCTCTCCTTAAAAATGACACTCTCTTTTGCTTCATCTAAGTCTGCTTTTGGTCACACAGATAATTCCTGATAATAATACCTGCAATTGCTCGTACATCCATACACTTGGATGCTGCTTTATATTCTTTTCATATTTTATGTATTTGTTTTACTTTCATGTCTATCATCTTTGTAATGTGGTTTCCTTTTCACAGCTGTTCTTCAGATTGACAACTTGTGGCATCAGTTATTATAATAATTCCCAGATCCATTCATAGGCTAATTGAAAGGCAATTATATCTTTGTAATGGGCAATTGTTTTCTACTTGAGTAAACTTCTGAATAACAAAATGTAAATATTTAAACAGTTGTTAAGACTATGTTTTCAATTGAATACTGTTGCATATTGTGAAAAAAAACAAAACAATTCGTTTTTGTAATATCAGTGCTTTTGAACAAATCTTAAGTGTGTATGATTCTATGCTTCCATGCATCTTGAATGAACTAGGCCAGGGCACCTTGTTCATGAATGAACTGGGACATCTCGATTTTGAACAAACTGAATGAACTGGGGCATGTTGTTTATGAGCGTGTCTCTTCTGACGACTGAATGAGAGGCACGTCGTTCGACGTCTCGTTCACATCAATGAGAAGAAGAAAGAGGAAACTTAATAGTGCATAAAAATGACTCATGACTGTACACAAAATAATCTAATTGTTTTTTTAGCTATGTTTTATAGCTTTATAAAAAGATAATAGTCCACTATAAGCAAACAATAGCTTTTTTAGCAGATTTGCAGACATACAAACTTTAATAAAGGAAAAAAAGGTGTAAATAACTATCTATTAAACTCACCCATCTCTTCATTGCTACACCTCTAAAGTTCACCCTCCAATCCTAATCGCCCTCGCACTCATCAGCACAACTCTCACTAGCTGGCCTCCATTACACACACAATGCAAGAGTGGATGTCTATTTAACATAGCAGAAGCACAACAAAATAATTCTTCACGAAAAATTAAGCGAAGATGATGAACGGACGACAAGGACGCACAAACATTTAACACACGTACACAAGGGTAAATACAAACAAGAATCCGATGTTAGTCACCAACAGCACAGCAGCTCCAAACAATGACACTCAAAACCAGTGTTACTCATGTATGGAGCGGAATAAATGCAACCTCCGCGTCTGTTTTCAGGACTTCCCTGTTAGCTCTCCCCAGCGCTGGAAAGCTTTTCTAATATTAACCCGGGTCCTAAAGCTCTTTCCTGGTCATAACCCTTCATTTTCCAGTGATATTCTTATGAGCTTTTTTCTTTTGTAATGTCTCTCAGCCATCACTCTTTCTACAGTGTTTCTTCAAATCTCCCTCTTGATAGTTCTCTCTCTCCTCCACACTTTTATACCCTAATGCGGATTGGCTACACTTTGTTGTTCTGTCGGTCCGACCAACTTTCAAACAGCATTTTTCAAATATGGCTTACCCCACCTTTAACTCATCAAAACAAATTGAGCAATTTTCAATCGTTTTTATAAGTTATACAAGATTCAACTATTTTTAAGTCAGTTTAATGTAATTTAAATTGAAATGACTAAAACATCCAAGTTGACTGTCGTTAATTTAATGCAGCAACTTTTTTTACAGTGAAATTATTTCATGATGCTTGATGTCTGAAAATTACGGGTTTCCCCATGTATATATAAGTGCTGTCAACGTTAACGTATGCAGTTAATTTTTCAATAACAATAACACACATTTATGCCAAAATGTCAGTTTTGTCAAGTATCCACATAAGAGCAGTCTTAAATTAGTTAAATAAAGTCATAAATGAACTTAAAGAGTTGTGAGAGAATGAGTTGCGAATGAAATCCGCTTATCTGTCATCAGCAGCTGATCTTAAAGTGACAGCAGCTACTAATTCTGTCTGTCAGTAAAGTTAATCAAAGAACAAAGGTACCAGAGAAAATTACCCACTACTCTTGACTAAAGAACTTTTGTAGCTTTAATAAGGATTAGACTACTTTATTTTAATTAATAATTAATTCATGCAGGCTGTTTAACAACTTTGTTCAATTTCTCTATTCCATAGCTGTTAGACAGGAAGGGTACAGGTAAATGTGTTATTTATAAAGGATTTATGTGAGCATTGTTTGAAGTTCACTTAAATTAAGAGTTGTTATATTTTTGAAGCCTTTCAGTTCTGTAATGTTGAATGGCTATAATTATCATTTAAAGTAACACAGTCTCATCCCAAAAAGTCATATAACTGATGTTTTGGGACGTCTTTTGACCATACGTCAATATCCGCCTTTTTAGGGCCCCCTTAGGCCCGATTCACATATCGCGTCTAAAAACGCGTAGATAACGCTAGGCGTGTGCGTTTTTATCCTTTTTTCAAAGAAGCGCTAGGGCGGTTGCGCTCCGGTGGCGTCTGTCGTTGCTAAGCAACCATCAGCCGCACTCTCTGTAGACCTACCTACGTGACCTACGGTGCGCTTGCGGCATTCTGAAAAGTTGAGATGTTTTTATCTCGATGCGGCGCGGACGCGCCTGGAAAAAACGAGCGCGTCGCACCGCGACCGCGTCGCTTCCATTATGAGCGCACATACCGCGCGCCTCCATTTAAAATAATGAACATGAGCGCGCAAAAGACGCGATATGTGAACGGGCCCTTAAACGTCGGTATATGGCGATCCCGGGCTGTCATACAACTGACGCTTTACCTTTAACGTCAGTTAGGTGACTGGTTAGGTTTAGGGGTAGGTTTAGGTCTGCGGTAGAGTTAGGATCCCATTACCTCATCTACTGACGTTTAAGGGGGCCCTAAAAATGCGAATATTGCCGTATGGTCAAAAGACGTCCCAAAGCGTCAGTTATATGACGTCTTGGGATGAGATTGCGCTGTTTAAAGTGTGTGTGTGTGTTTTGTTTTTTTTTGGGGGGGGGGGGAGAGTCATTTTCATTGAGACATCTGTAGCTGTATTAGTATCAGTGATACTTGCCTTCATTGATATGAAGATGCCATTAAACAAGTATTTAAAATACTGTCTTTATGTTGTTTCTACATTCATTTTGAGATTACCCGCAAAATTATTACATTATAAAACAAAATTAAAACCGTATAAAAAACATGTGTTTTTAATTGCGAATATTCATAAAAAAAAAGGGATTCATCTAGTTAATTTCTTTTATCGATTGACAGAGCTAATATAAGCACCAACTGCAAAAATAGTACTAAATATAGAACCAAAATAGCTAGTCAGGGCCAGAGAGATACCAAATAAAGGGATCATCTGCTAAACTCTCTCTTTTAGGACAGAAAAATACAACTATAATGGATTTGGGATAAACACATAAATCCTCTGAGACTATCATCACCCCAGAGATCAGCTGGGCGTCTGGTTTCCATTTTCTAGACTGTTATCACGTGTACAGTCTACTTGTTGATGAAATCCATCAGAGAACCATTTAAACTGTGCAAGAATAATAGGTACATGTCTTATGTCTCTCCGTGGGATTGGAAACAGACTTACTGACTGTGTGACTGCCCCTGCACTCCGGATGTTCTTGTTTACTGCCAAGCAGAGGCCACCGTCTTCCTGTCTCTGAAAGTGAAGAGCTGCGGTACACACAAGAGACACAGTTTCTGCTAGGTGTGAGCAGACCTATGATACTCGACCCCCTGAGGAGGTAGAAGCGTGACTGACTGACAATGCAACCAGAGACTCCCACTAACAGATACAGTAACCCTCTCTCCGCTGCTCTGAGTCCCTCCAGCGTTTTTAACTGGTGGAAGGATGAGTTTAGAGTTCAAAGAGCTCCCTCTGCACAACTTCTGAATCTGTTGGGAATTTAAATATGACAGATTTGAACCTGCCAGAGAACAAAAGGTTTCTAAAGTCCTGTCTGAGTCTGGGCACCTTCGCGTACCGTCGCCACTCTTGGGTCTGGTAAGCACGAATGGGTGTTAGGTTATAACCACAGAAGAGACCTGTTAGTTCGTTTTGATTTATTGATTTAGCTTGTGCAACTTGTTGTAACGGCAAATTGAACTAATTCATGTTTTAGAAGATTGCTGCACACACAGTAGTACAGTGTTTTGAGAGGATAATGTTAAAATTCTGCAGTTACAGTTTATCCATTGATTCAAACCTTTCATGTTTGAATTGTATTTGGAGACTTTTAAAGGATTTTGAAAGGCTGCATTTCATTCTTGATATTTTCATTCTCATTCATAACTTGAATGTGCCTGCAGACTAAAATTCAGGTGGATGGGGTTTAATTGTACTCATCCAGCGAGTTCTTGGCCTGGCGGGATAGCGCTGCTTTGAAAATATTTTCTCTAATAGGACTTAAAATGTCTTTGATTTCTTAGAAAATCAAAGGTTTTGCTCTTGAAAACGTTTGACCTTGTGCCACTCTCTCCCATTCACTGTCTCTCAGCTTGACTCTCATCGCTCTCTCTCATTGATAAACAGGCTCAATGGAGAAGCCGTGATGGTTGATTTATAGCTTATTCAAGCTTTTTAAATATATTTCAGTATAATATAGCAGTATGTTCTTCTTTGTCCTCTCTGGCCTGGTGTTTCCACAATCATGCCTTGAGAGAAATGCTTGAAGGTGCACTGAGTAAATTCCATTTGTTTTGCTGGCTGACGAGTCGCCTTTGACGTTATACTGACAACTAGTGGCATGATATTGCAACTTGCAAAAACAAGATGTGTCCGATGCCATATAGAAATGTGCTATTCAGTCTGTCATTATTCAATGAGTGTAAGTGTCCAACAAATTAGGTGTAACCCAGGTAATGCCTTGTTCACACTAGGATTTTAAAATGTCGGGCTGAACTGTGCGGTTCCAGCCCGTTCTCATTCTAAGGCGTCATATTCTGACGCTTTTGACATTTCATCTACATTCAACGCACATGGCACCCTTTAGCGTCAATATGAGATGCAGATATATATTGGCCAGAGGGCGCCTCCTGGTGGTCTAACCGTAAACCTACCCCAGAACTAAACCTACCATAACCGAACAAAGCTCTGTGTGTGTTATATTGACACTAAAGGGTGCCATGTGCGTTGGATTTAGACAAAATTTCAAAAAGTGTCACTATATGACGCCCTAGGATGAGAACGCATTCGCTTTTCACACTTCATGACTTGCTCTCAGTGAAATCAGGAGTGTTCAAGTTGTTGAGCTGTTTACACCACACAACACAACGTAATTGATCCACAACAAAAGGGTAAACGCACTACACGAGCTGACAACAGCTGTGTCACCCAACGATTTTATCTTGTCTACAAACCACGTTTTGTCACGAAAAATCACGCAATAAGAAATGACGCAAAACAGCACGTGCGTCAATACCCAGCGAAGAAGAGACGAACACAACACACGGATATGGACGTCAGACTGAAACTAGTGCTTCAAACTGTTTGCGCGATGAAGAAATAATGAAAAAAAAAAAGAAAAAATAAGATTTACCCGGTGACCTCAACCTTGCTCTGATTGGCTGGAGCTCATGACATCACTGAGGTTGAGTCGCGCGACAGCTCTGGATATCTAGCATGTTAAATATTTTTCTGGGCTCGGCGACGTGTCTGCGAGCGTCTTTGATGCGTTGTTGGCTCTTTAATACAGTACTAACAGATTGGCAAGTGTTCATCGTTAATCGTTAACCCCCCGCGATTTGCACGCGATAACACCCTGACCTATCGGCGAGCTCAACGATTTGCAAATCGGGCTTAAATTGGGCTTAAAATCCTGTAGTGTGAACTTGGCTTAATGTGTGTAGTTTTTAGTTTGTCATGTGATCTCAAAATGGCCACCCCCCATGACCCTCTCCATGTAAAATAAAATGGGTTTTGGTGAGCTACTGATATAACTGGAATCATAAGTCAGGATTTTAAATCATGAGAGTGTAATCTTTTAAACGCATCTTTAGTTTTTAATTAGTGGAATTTAATTAGGTCAATTCAGCTCAGTTTAACTATTTATTGGTGGAGCACTTGTCCTAATACAGAAAAAATGTGCCTCACAAGAAATCAAGCCAAAAGAGAAAACTTCTTAAAATTACGAGTAAGATGAGAAGGAACCTAAACTACATAACATAATGGAATAAATAAAGGCAGAGCTATAGAACTATTGTCATATGATAGTAGTGCAATAGACTCTCGCTTATATGCTTGCATTGTGATTGACAGGATTAGATGAACATGCTCCCCACAAACTCATTTGTGAAGGCTACACACGGGCACACAGAAGGCAGCTGTCATTCCTGAACAGAAGATCAGTTTACAGCATGCTTTGCGAGTCATGGAATACTCTGCTCTGCGCATATCATGTACAACAACAGCTCTGACCCCTCATCTTATGGTGTAATACAAGTATCCGTTATAGAAAAAACAAAAAAAGTTGTTGTTGTATCATACAGTACATCCAGAAAGCAGTGACGATCTTTGGATTTAAAGGGGTGGTTTACTGCTTTTTTTCTTTGCATAATTGTGTTTATAGGGTGCAATGTAACATGTTTTCATGGTTTTTCTTTTTAAAAAAGTCTTATTTTTCAGAAATTTCACCTATATTGTAAGCCGCTTTCTCCTCTGTCATTTGAACGACCAGTTTATATCATGATTCTATGAAAACACTCCCCCAGAAACAGGCAGTGGGCTCAGATTGGTTAGTTTGGGCCGGTGTGTTGTAATTGACTAAACTGTGTAGTGCACGTTGTCCGGAAACTTCACACCCATAACCTTTACGGGCGAGAGTTGCATGTGT
The DNA here is from genome assembly GCA_038021265.1 of Cyprinella venusta. Taxonomy (NCBI): domain Eukaryota; kingdom Metazoa; phylum Chordata; class Actinopteri; order Cypriniformes; family Leuciscidae; genus Cyprinella; species Cyprinella venusta. The sequence goes on along the minus strand of CM075868.1, from coordinate 22,621,377 downwards.
TCCTGTCAAATGTAAATAATGGTGTCGATACTGCAGTATCAGTATGAGCCAGAATCAGACCCAGAAAGCGGCGATGAAGAGAGGCAAGCAGAACCCCCACACACGGCTCTTACAAAACGTTTCTGAATGGTAATTTTTTAAAAAATTGTTATTATTCATTTATACATTTAGAAAATTAGTCCATATACAAAAACCAGGTCCAAAATGTTTGTACGCGTTTGTCGTAGACACGAAATAGCATAACTAAGTGGCTATAAAGCCAGCGCTGGCATTTGATAAAACTAAAACATTACATCTGAAATTATACATGCAAATACATTTAAAATGAAGAAAGGGATAGTCCATTTTTTTTTTGAAATAGGCTCATTTTACCACTCCCCCAGAGTTAAACAGTTGAGTTTTACCATTTTCGAATCCAGTCAGCCGATTTTCTGATATTTAGAAGAATATCACTAACCAGACAGTTTCTGGTCTCATTGACTTCCATAGTAGGGAAAAAATATACTATGGAAGTCAATGAGACCAGAAACCAGAATGGATTCGAAAAACGGTAAAACCCAACTGTTTAACTATGAGGGAGTGGTAAAATGAGCCTATTTTCAAAAAAAAAGTGGAGTATCCCTTTAAGTCTTAGCCTTTTACAGGTGGGCAGCTTATGGGCATGATTTTAGCATTATCAAGGTTGTTTATGCATTGACGTTTAAAACATTCTCATTCCCAGTTCAGCCACTTTCAAATCGACCTGAAATGTAATTCACAGCTCCACATCCTTATCTCCACTTCCACATTTAACCTAGGCTATTACCCAAGTGTGATTTGAACTGCATTACAGATGGAACTGATCCCAGTGTTTTAATACAGTCTATTTGCTCAATTATGTAATACAGTAAAACGTGATGAGAAGTGGTTATGTGTTATTTTTATGATCAACGGGCTGTTATCGTAGTAGCTGAAGCATAAGTGCTATCCCGTGTTTTTTTCCAGTCAGATAAGCTTGTATAGTGAGCAGTGAAAGCGTGTAGATTGGGTCCGCTGGGCTGTCAGCTAGCCGGCTTCACAGTGGGAGTCAGGCCCTTTGCCTTCTACCATTCACCTCTCCATCTTCCTTACCTGTGCCCATCTGGTGAGATCACTCCTTACTCTGTCCTTGCATCTTCCCCTTGCCCTTTCACATTCATTTCCACAAGTTCTTTTCTTTTTTTCACCTCTTCTCCTTTTTTTAGCCATTCTGACTTTCTTTTGCTCCAAATGTGCTTTCAATCGCTCACTTTAAAGCAATAGTTCACCTTAAGATGAAAAATCATAATTTGGTTATTGACCATCGTTTTACTGTGCTCTATATTCTAAATCTTCTGAATTAAAATGTAAGTCATTTGACTGTGCGCTTCATGAAGTTATTGAATTATTAACACTTCCCTTGTGCATTTTCTGTGAAGCATACACAAAATAAAATGTTGAAGAATGTTGGTTACCACCAAACAGTTTTGGTTCCCATTGACTTCCTTTTGTTTCATATGTTTTTGTTTTTTTTTTGTCCACACATTGGAAGTCAATAGGAACCAAAACTGTTACTTACTTGCTTCATAATATCATCTTTTGTGTTCCACAGAAAAAAGAAAGTCTCACAGGTGTTGGAATGACGTTGGTGGTGCGTGAATTTTAATTTATAGGTGAACTATCCCTTTAACTGTTCTTTTTTTCTCTCTTTCTCCTTGGCTGTCCTCTGTCTCACACCTGTCAGAGAACATCACATCTGTGAAGGAATCAAATAGATGCATGCAGTTCCTATTGGATGTGTTAGATTGAATTAGACAGAGCAGGTAAACAGAGGTCTGTGCTCTTTGATTAGAAGCAAGAGAGTGAGTTTGTCACATGAATCAGTGAAGTATATCCTAGAGTGACAGGTGTGTGATGTTATGCAATGATTCAGTGATTTCGAACACATTTAGACAGTATGAGACAATGATGTGGTGTTTGCTTAAAATATTTCTGTAATGCTCCTCTGTGAGCTCTTAATAGAGTTCTAGTTAGAGAGAACAATTTAAACATACTAAAGAGACCTATTTTGATCTCTATTCATTTATGTTTTGTAAAAGGAAATTAGTGAATGTCTAATCCTGTCATTTTTATGGAATACATTGTGCCTTTCATATTTAGCTTTTTGATTTTCAAACATTCATGGTATTCACATTTAAGATGTCAGAAATATTCCTGAGCTGTTTATAAATTTAATATCAAAACTTTTATGAATTTGTTTTTAAATCAGCATTTAATTCATTCTTCTTAAAGCTGCAATCCGCAGCTTTTGGGGGGTTAAAAATGATCCAAAATACGTGTTTGAGAAAATACATAACCAGCCAGTGTTCAAAACTATCAGCTTGCCTTAGCTCGATTCAAAGCGGTAAGCTTGTAATAATGTTTTTAATTCCAGTGGTACTGGTGGATTTCCGCGGGAGATTCGAGCATGTCTTTGCGTCATTACGTCACATCTGTACACATAAAGAAGGAGAAGGAGACTCCAAAGAAGGAGTCTCGGTTAGTAGGCTATATTGCGTCTGAGGATATTTGAGGTGGAGATTATAGGCTTTTCTCACAGCACTTGATATAATTAAACTTATTAATTTGATGGTGGACAACCAACAATCACCAGTGACATCTAGAGATTCACCCGCTGTAAAATGCAAAACACGTTCGGACTTCGGAGTGGCTACAGAAAAAAACAGAGACCGCAGCCAGACCCATACGAAAACAAGGATACATATCGGAAGGACATTATAGTCATGCAATGCTTACGTTGTTAACATTAACAAGTTGAGAGCAAAGTCTAATTTGCACGGTTGTAGTGTTATTTTTTTTTTATTATTTAATCAGCGGGATTTACTGCAATGTCAGAACTAGAAAAAAAAAGTGGATGTTTCTCACTAGTTCAGATGACATTTCCGGTGAAAATTATGTTGGTCATACTTCCAAAAAAAATAATCTAGATTCTGATTGACAATATCGACACCAGCGCGGTGATTGACAGCTGCACACTCTCCTCAATGTGTTCATCCGCACTGTACGGTGTGGAACAACAACTCAAGTAAAGTTGATAATTCCACAAATGACTGCAATTGCAGATTTCGAACAGAGATGGCAACAAAGAGGAAAAATGCGGACTGCAGCTTTAACTAGACCTTGTGTAGCCCTGCCCCTTTCTGCACAACAGTTGTCGTGTTCTTTCCACAGCATAACGGTAAGATCTTACAGATATAGGCTATGAATGAACCTCTCGTTTTGAAATCTTCCTGGTCTACTGATATTTTATGATGACATCCGTTTCAAACATTACAATGCTCAGGATAACTTTCATTAACTCTACAATAAGTAAATCTACTTCACCAGCTAATTACTCTTCGACAGAGATGCTCGAAATATAGGCTACAGAGCTACTGCTAAAACTGAAGTAGGCCTATACAGTACACACAAAATTCTAAAGATGGCTGTGCACTTATTTTTCTGGCGCAGAAGGTCTGACTATAGGCTAAGTCTGAGAAAATGTTGGGCACAATAATCCAAAAACCAACCATGTCCCCCAAATACTGTTTTATATTGGTCAGAATGATTCCCAATCAGTTTTGCTTTCTCGCTGCTTTGTAAGTGGAGAGATCAGAATATTAATTTAGGTCATACATTTATTCAGTCTTTTATGCATCAGTAATGAATTATTTGACACCTCATGCAGACATCAGATTCAGACTCACAAATTCAGTCTATCAGAATGCATGATGCGCCATGGTTTTTTAAGACCTATAAATTAATTTATCAATTTGCGACAGTACTGAGTGTACTGTATCGAGGAGTAAAAAAAAAAAAAAAAAAAAACATTTTCCATAGAAAAAAATGTAATTGTAATATTTTTGACACACTTATTCATGTTTTCTGAATTTTCTCTTCAACAGTCCTTGTAGTATACTTGAGGTGAAAATTATAATCAAGGATAATGTGTAATCAGGTTACTTAAGCTCCTCAAAGTCAATCTCCAATCAACCCCAGACTCTGTCAGGAAAATACCCATGACATTAGAACTGAGAGCTGTTGTGCTGCGGTCCTCTTTTAGTATCCTGCGTGTCAGTACTACTCAGGTATCAGGCTGTCAAGTATGAAGGTTAGATGTAAGGGACGGTCAAAGTAACCAAGTAGGTGAAGTCTGCTTAGTGACTCTGGACTGTTTGGATTCTCCTGGGTCACCTACTGTTGTTCGCACTGCCAGAAATGAGTGTACTAGGATCATTCAGCACTTCTTTTCTGCTGCATATCTAATGGGTTTAAATACAGGATGTTATTTTTTAGAAACAATCAGTTTCCCATTTCTTATATTTGTCATTTTACATTTCGTGGAAATGTTTCTTGCATTGTTTTTTTAATAAGTTACATCAAAACTTTTCGAAGCATGTGAATTACTAAATATTTTTAACAAATGCTAATAAAATAGAAGTCTGATTATGAAATAAACAAATAAAAATACAGGGACAGTCAGAGGTCGTATAATATTACTCGCATTTTGAGTCATCCTTTTATTTTTAGTAAGATTTTAATAGATTAATTAATTTAATTTATTTAGTCACTCTCTCTCCCCAAGTTAGTTAGACTAATTAGCTAAAATAATCATAAGAAAATAGTCAACAGGCAATGTTTTTATTAGATTCTAGCTAAATCTTACTCAAGGCTTGGTTTTCTTTACTTGTAAAATGCTGTCATCCAGTGGCCAGTAAGGCGTACTATCATCTTAAAGGGGACATATCATGCAAAATCCACTTTTTAAGCCCTTAAATGCATTTTGTTGTATATTTGGAGTGTTTATAAGTACAGAAAAGATGAAATTATTCTCTTCAGGTGCTTCGTTTATATCTTTATATTCTGTTTTGGTCATATTTTTCAACCTATTCAGATTTTTCTGTTTTCTATGACGTTTTTTGAACAATAACGTCACAGGATTTGCAGCGGAACTGCCAAATAAGGACATCGACTACCGTTCCAACACTTCGAGCAATCCGCCATTATTATTTCTCGCTCCGATTTTGTAGTCCAAGCTCAATGTTGCAGAAGTTACGAGAGGGCAAGTCAAAATGTTCGGTTGTTGGATGTAGTGACCTGAAGCACTTCAAGGATTCCAACTTCAACAACCTCCGCCAGTATAAAGAATGGTTTGCCGATCGACTTCGTCTGAATGAGGGGTAAATTCCTTCTATCATTAGCTGCTGTGTTTGCTGATGCTTTTCTAAACGTAAGTTATCATATTATTATCAATACAGCTTTTTAGTGGTAAGATTAGACTGTAGTCATTTATCTTGTCAGAGTGCTTGTTTTAACAAGAGAATAGTCGACTTTCACTAATAACACAACATAGTTAACTTAACTTTACATACCACTGCATCCATATGAAGACGTTGTTCTGCAGGTTTGTTGTCGTCGTCTTTTTCAAATCGCTCGCTCTGGCTCGAATACGTAACGCTTGATGGACAAGTCTTTTGTTGACATTTTGTTAACGTGTGAATAAAAAAGTTCTTTGAAACTATAGTAATCGTTTATCTCTTATCAAACTACAATAATGGCCGAATGCGGGGAGTTGAACCGAACATGAACCTGGAGACCTGGAGAGTGGGCGGGGAAAGACGCAACTCCTTTTTATTTAAAGGGGACGCTTCGAAACGGGTTGCTCACAGAAGCACATCAGAAAAGAGGTAGAAAAGGGGCCTGTTGAGCTATAATAATGTGGAATTCAGACCCAAGCATTGCAGTTATGCTTTATATAGACCACAAATGTATGATTTATAAGTAAAATTTAATGATTTAAAAGCATGATATGTACCCTTTAAGTGGTTTTGGCACTCTTACCAATGTTGTTGGTAATTCTAAACACTACCAACCCATTATCTATTAAAGGACAAGTTCAGTATTTTACACTTAAAGCCCTGTTTTATACTGAACCTGTCCTATAACATCCAACGAGTTGCATGATTTTAATGAAATCTTTTTCATTATTATTTAGTCACAGGTATAATCAACGTGGCTAGTTTAGTTCTAGGTAACCTAAAACTAGGTTCTTATATGTTTGTATTGGACAGATATTCATGAGTATTGTTTACTGTTTCGTTTTGACCGGTGTCAAAAAATTATTTCACACTGAGTCATCCTCTGCATTCACACACCCCTGTTCGACTCATTCTTTCTTTTACTTTTATCACCAGCTGTACAGCAGATTGATCTTCCCCTGGATTGCCATTGTCTGCTCTGTTGTCAACTCAGCCTCCAAAATTATGAATTGTTTTGTCTTGTGTCGAAGTTTAACTTCATGTGTCTCTTCACAACTTCATTTTCTTATCATGGGCACGTATCTGTTCACGATGACGACAGATCTGTGATCTTTTAGGGATTTTTTATAATGACTAAAGTTTGGGATGTTTTGTAATCCTATAACAGAGAACACATTTTCTTCGCATCAACAGTATTTTACTATGTGTTACGAAACTTATTGTGCTAGATGTTCCATATGCTTGAAAACAAAACAAAAATGTTACAAAATAAAGCCATGGCCCATTCGTCATCTTATTCTTGGTGCTCTTTTCACTTGGATTCATATGCATGTGAATGAAATGCAAGACCGGAAATTCAAGCTCATGCAGTTTTGTCTTCCACTGCATACCAAAGTTCAAATGATAACCTCTGACCTGTGAATAAATACAAATAGGACTTAGACATTTGACCAATAGAGGATCTAAGAGTCACAAAGTGACCTTTTGGCAGAATTCACGTAACATACATAGAGTACACACTGAAAAGCTGCATGTTTTGCAGTGCTACTTGGTCGGAAGTTTGCGTGTTCATAGTAAATGAAAAAACACATTACACAGAAAACTCTTCAACCACAAACTGCCAACTTTATTTTGTGTGTGTGTGTGTGTGTGTGTCTAAAACTCATTGAGGCTTTTAGCTTTCTATCAAACTTTTATGCAAACAGGCACAGTATGGACAAAACATGCAATATATTGAATAAGGATACAATGATATTAAAATTCTGGCAAAAGTGACCATTGTTTTATATTTTCACCCATAACTAATATTGACAAACCCAATTAATGGCTGATAAAAATGTAGCTTTGCATCACAGAAATAAATTATAATTTAACAATAAAGTGTCTAAAACAACATTTATCAATATTACACATTTTTCAGTATTTTTTTTTATCAAATAAATGCAGGCTTGATGAGCATATATAAAAACATCTTTCCAAAATATTACAATATTATTATTATAATCCTTTGACAGCCCTAATATATATATATATATATATATATATATATATATATATATATATATAGTGCCAGTCAGAAGTAGTATATATACAGTATATATATATATATATATAGGCCTATATATATATATATATACAGTATATATATATATATATATATTAGGGCTGTCAAACGATTAATCGCATCCAAAATAAAAGTTTGTGTTTACATGTGGGTGCACTGTGTATAATTATTTTGTATATATAAATGCACACACATGCTTGTATATATTTAAGAATTATTTTCATGTATATACTCTATATAGATTTATATATCATTTATATTATATATAAATACAAATTTTTCATGTATAAATATTTTTTTTCTTAAATATACATGCATGTGTGTGTTTATATATACACAAAATAATTACACACAGTGCACCCACATATATTATGTAAACACAAACTTTTATTTTGGATGCGATTAATCGCGATTAATCGTTTGACAGCTGTAATATATATATATATATATATATATACACTTTTTTTAAAATAGTTCTATTTAAATGTATTTAATTTATTTACACTATAATTTTGTTATTAAACACATTTACCTTAGTTAGAGTTGAATGACAATAATATATGTGTGTGTGTATATATATATATAAAAATGTTTTTTTTTGTTATTAGACTGTGTGTGTGTGTGTGTGTGTGTGTGTGTGTGTGTCTGTGTGTGTACAATTATAGTCTAAACTAGAGGAAGTGAGTATGCCAACATCGACCAGTTCTGATAAACTAAAAAAATATCTATAGCATAACAACTATGGTTGAAATAACAAATGCACTTATCATCGTCTGATTTCAGCAGTTTATATAGATTAGAACCCTGCAATGATCATTAGCAGTTTAATTATGGCATAACATACCAATTCTGAGTAGTAGTAGTAGTCGTCATTGCTCATGCTTTTTGTGTGTTTGTGTGTTTGCTTTGATGTAAGTTGCTTTGAACAGTCATTACAGTTCATAAATCTTATTACAGTTCATCACTGAGCTGGAAAAATGTTTCATTTGAAAAAGTTGCAAAGAGATCCAAACCATTTAAACACTTCTTTAAATGTATTCTTACCATGTGAAGAGTATGAGAGAAAATGATGTTAACGACCCTTCTGCAATGTCGAATGTTCTTCATGAAATCTTCTGCAGACATTAGGAATGTAGCTTCTCATTCGTTCAGACATTCCAAGTCCATGTTTGGAGCTCCGCCCCGGGTTTCATGTGCGGCCGCGTTCTCTTGCTTTGCTAAGTTGAGTGGTAGCGCAGCTGGACTTCAAAAGGAAGTGGCTGTGCGGTGAAGTTGAGCTCTGTGGGAGGGCACAAGTGCTAGGGGGAGACGCTACTAGAGCACGCTCAACAGCACAGCGGTGTCTCTCAGGGCCATGCTCCGCAGGTCGCCCTGCCACAGAGGCAGGGTTCATTTTGACTTCAGTGAGGAGGTTGTAAAGAGGCTGCACACCTCCACCTTAAGGTTAGAACTAACACCCTCTTTTTTTCTGTCTGTTATGTCTCGTCTGTCTGGTTCACGTGCTTTCACTCTCTCTCACTCCTCTCTCTCTGTTTGCTGCCTTATTTATGTGGTCACTGCAGCTATGTATTTATCTGCTATAAGTACTACTTTAATATTAAATATGAGCCAGTACTTGCCCATCTTATCTGCCTATTTCATAAATTTCTGTCCCTTTTCTTCTGGACCCATGTCACACAGCGATCAGATGTCATCTCCTATTGTGTATCTTTTCTTTTGAAACATCTTTGTCTGCAGTATCACTTTCTATGCATTTTCTCTTTCTCCCCCCTTTTTTCCAGGCTTGTTTTTGAGTTCATTCTGATGATTTGTTGTTGCTTAAGCAGTTTGTGAGTGTGTTTGTAAGTAAACTGAGCTCTGTGTTTATACAAGAGTCAAATTGTTCACAGCTGTTGTACATTTTCCATTAAGTCTATTGTGTGCATGCATTGGATCAAGCGTTACACAATCTTTGTGCTCATGATATCAATTGATACATTCAGCTCCACTGTAATTTCACACCTGAGACCTGTTCTTGCTTTACATTGTCTGGGTAAACATCACCACACAGCTTTAGCTCAAGCTTCCCTGATGACATTTTGCCCTAATTGTAAAGAAAGATTGGGTTTAAGTATCCTAAGAAGTTTAGAAACCGTTTTATTTTATTTTAGTGTGAGTGCACTTCGGTTATGAATATGTCATTGTGTCAGTCTGTAATGCGTGTTTATACACTTTAAATGTCAAACACATGCATGAATGAATGAGTGTGTGAACATCTGTGTTTATGCACAGCATACTCTGACGTCCGGGAAGGGTGTGTAAAGGTGTCCAATGACTCCATATGCCAACAAAGATAATCTCCACATTGGGTGGATTTTGTGTATTTACTATTACTATTTGCCATATAAACACTATCTAGAGAAATTAAATCTTTGGAAGATATCACTGAAAATTTATTTTATTTTTATATTAATTGGACAAATCTGATATTATTTTAATCTTATATCTGTTACTTAACAGTTGAGAGAGTTCTTTAAATATTGATCTAACCAGCAGAAGACACCAACTGGGTACCCAGTTTATCAGGTTTTTTTTTTTTTTTTCCCACAGTTGCGCAGGGTACGGTAAATAACTGTGATGTATATAATGGTACACTTAATGTAATTTTACTGTAAAATACTGTTAAATTTACGGTTTTTGGAAGTGAAAAAGAACAAGTCATTGTATAGTTTACAGTGAAAAAAGGTAAATTGACATTCCCACAGTTGCCTGCGTGACACTTCACATTTAATGTATTTTAACTGTTTCTTCATATTTTTTTTCTAATCAGTTATGTACATTAGATTTTTATGTTACATTTAATGTTGTTAAATTAATACTTATTGCATTTTTTAAAATTTCAACATGTTACCATGATGGTGTTTAATGTTAGTGTGAATGACACTGTGCAGCTTATATATAATAGTATGAACTGTCTTGTGGAAGAGCTGATTATGAGCTTTGATTGATTATGTGACTCTCAAGTCATTAGGGCTGTAATTGTTTGCTGTCAGTGTATTATAAATGAACAAAACAGATATTAAAGGGATACTCCACTTTTTTTGGAAATGGGCTCATTTTACCACTCCCCCAGAGGTAAACTGTTGAGTTTTACCGTTTTCAAATCCATTCAGCCGATTTTTTTATTTTTTATTTTTTTTATTTAGAAGAATATCAGTAACCAGACTTTCTCATTGACTTCCATAGTAGGAAAAAAATATACTATGGAAGTCAATGAAACCAGAAACTGTCTGATTACTGAGTATCTCTTTAATACTTCAAAGGTCAGTAAATTAACATTATATCAGATAATGAAATATGGTTTATTCCTGTAAAATTAAATACGGTTAAAAGTCTGTAAAACCTAAAATGTTGCTATCGTATTTTTAACAGGAAAACTCTGGTAACCACAGCTGCAAGTTTTTTTTTTCTGTAAATGTAACAGATTTTTTTTGTTGTGTTTGTTGTCAAACTTAAAATAGTTTAGAATTAAAGCAACACTAAGTAAGATTTTTTTTACCTTAAAATAATGTTTTCCAAATCGTTTCAGTTCATGAAGGTGCAACATGGTGAAATGCACTTATGCCACCGCTTTGCGGTCCTTTATCTGATATATCCAGGCTATGTTAGATCTAGGCTATGTTATGCCAGATCGAGTCGTGTTTCTGTAGTCCGAATGAGAAATAAGAAAACTACAAATTTGACTTGCTTTGTGGCAAGCATTAAAATTCCTGATAGGTGGAGCGTACCCGACAGTAAGAAACCTAGCTGCCGGGTAGCTTTTAAATGGTCATCATGATTTAAAAGCCAGTGCTGGATAAACAGAGAGCATGTGCATGCCTGCGCGTGCGACAGAAGGATGCGGTATATTATTTACAACAGCAGTAATGGACAATTCCGCTTCCAATCTGTAGGGTGACCGGAGAGGAAAAGTTATTTGGTGTTGCTTTAATAAAATATATATAGAGAGAGATCAGATAAGATGACATTTTTAGCTGTCATATGGTCGTGTTACAATGTGCCCCTCATATGTTACAATGGGCGTGTAGAGTCACTTTTCACTTCCATTCTTTCAAGGGTATAACAAGAAAAAAGTATACACTGCATTAATGAAACAAAACCACATAAATGTACTAGACATGTGTGAAATTAATATGTTGAAAATAATAAATTATCTGAACCCCAAACTGAGAAAGTCAAAAAGGTTGAGCTGCGCTCTCCCCTAACTTTGGAAACTAGCAATAACCAGGAACACAGGCAAAACTAGAACATGGGGGGAAAACAAAATGGAAACTAACTAAACACAACCCTGAAACTATTAAAGTTGGCATAAACAAACATTCGCTTGCATACCAACTCATTTCTTTTTTTCAAAACTACTGCGTCATCTTGAATGATCCCCTGAGTAGGGCATCTATTTGTTCCGAAATAAACCATGGAAAAACAGCCATGTTGAATGCCATTTAAAGCCAGGTCCACCGCCTTGAATGTTCTCACGGACCGGCTCATATGAGCTTCCCTCTTCTGTTTCTGAGCCTCTGATGCCACAGTAGATTCCAGTGTAACTTGCCTTTAAAGACCCCTTCTTCCCCACATGATCAAATCCTGCATTACAAAATATCTATGATGCCCGATAACGTAATCATTTAATTGCTCATGTGTTACAGTGAAGTAAATTATGTCAGTCATTTCCACAACAAGAGAGAGGAACTGAAACACAGAGATCTTTATGATTTGCAACCCATTATAATGTCTCCATTGTTGGAGTGGTGGCACTTATACTTTAAGTGAAGTGGATAATAGAGACTATCTTTTGGATCAGCTCTACATAAACTATTGTTGTGTTGTGCATGTGCTAGACAGTGAGTCAACACCAGTAACAAGGTAATTAGATACTTACTTGAAAACAACATCCTGCTCTTTTAGTTTCATGGTGAGAATATAAACATCAAATAATCTTTATTCTTCTTTATAATTGCTGAAAAACATTTTCGATAGCTGCCCTCACAACCGTATGATATTCTGTGTCTGCACAATTATTACAAATGAAAACAAGTGAGGGAATCAAGTACAAATGTTAGATCTTAGCTTTAAGACAACAAGGGGTTATTTGTTGTACTGTGGTCAGCTCTGATGTCAAGTATTATTGGGCTCAAAATTGTTGATGATAACCATTCACTTTATATTAACTATTTTTTTGCCCGATCATTGTTATTGTTAGCTTATAAACAAATGGAAAATGTTAAAAATCGTTTTTTATTAAGATTAAATAAACATAAATATTTTCAGCTAGTTGCCAAGACAACATTGTTGAACTATTAAAATTATTAAGCTAAAACTGAAATAAAAATTAGTGAGTTCCATTTACAGTTTATACATAAGAAAATGTATCAAAATTAAAATTTAAGATATGAATAGTGAAAATATAAAAAATCAAAATATAAAATCAAAATATAAAAAAATACTGTAATATATGTAAATAATACTAAAATAATACAGGGGTAAAGAGGTTTTTCTGATATAATTTATATGGGTGTGTACTCCTAAAAATTGACATCATTATTAACATTTAGCAGCAGATATTTAGTTCTGGTTTGAAATACAGTTTTTCTCTTCTGGGGAAAAATGTGACTCATCATGAACTACATATTGTTGAACGAGTCCCTCCCCCTGGAGCCTATCATCTGTGATGTAAAAGCTTTTGGGGCTATTCAATTTTTTTTTTAAAATGCCAAACTATAGTTAATAGAAAATACATCATCACAACACAGAAAACAGCACAAAAAATGGTGTTTTTTTGGAAACATTTGTTTGCATTTAGAATATTGAAGCATTCAGAACTTAGAGTCTCACTTCCGCAAATATGGATCAATGCTTTTGATGACATATCCCTGCACTTTAGCTTTTCATCAGATTTTCTGTCCAATCAAATGCTCTATAGAATAAACTAAAGTGTCCACTATATAGGGAATGATTCAGACAGTGTAAAAATGCTTTCCATTCGGGCGAATGAAGTCACGTGAATTGCCGCAGTGCGTACACCGTCCGTTCTGGTCCAGTGACACGATAGTAAAGAGTGGATCATACAGTATGTGCTCATATGTGGATGAGCTAAAATGTCCCACTCTGTCTTCCTGTATCAGTGGAAATTACGTCAACACATTGAATAATGCTGCACATTTCAAGGCACTTCAGTGGGCCTTTTAAGTGTTCAGCTAAGTGAAGTTATTGTAAGATGTCAACTTGGCCACTGGAGACTTGTTCCGCTTAACTTTTGTAAGTGTTTATTTCCTCCCAATGTAAAGCCACTATCACCTTTTACATGAACTCTGTAATTGTGCTGCCATGGGAATCAGAGATACTGGTTACAGCTGAGGTCAGAGGTGTCATTTCCTGGTAGCTTTTTTTTTTCAGCCTTAACCTCTCCAGGGAGCTCAAATGTCCCAGACTATACTCTGCTTTACACACGACACGATAGCTATACACAATGAAGATGTCAGACTGAAAGTTTCTTACAAAGAATTTCCATTGAAAGGATATTGTAAAAAGTGTGCAATTAGAACTATGTGGATAAAAAAACAGCTTCCTTCCTATCTGTTTCAGTTTAAAGCTACAATATATATATATATATATATATATATATATATTTTTTTTTTTTTTTGCCACTACTGGTCGCTAACCTCTTACAATAACATAGGCGTAGGTTGATGACGCATACGCGGAATCATAGAACTCGTCATGCTGATGAATCTAATAATGTTCATGGATGAGTGAATACAGTACATTGATGTTTTAATATGACTGTGGGATAGAGTGTGATTGCTAATGAGAGACAGATATCAGCACAGTCCTGCAGATATAAAGGAATAAGGACATTTGCTGAATTACTGTACATAGTAGGTCAGTTTATTAGACGAATGAAACTTGTGAGGTAACGCACCGCTGTTTCATTTGGTCTTCACTCTATCTAAACTGCATTTGAGTGTGTTGAAAGTTATAATGTTATTCTGTGTGTTAGTTTGTTGGGAATATGAGCTAGATCAACATTAGAATAACATACAGTCAGATAATATTCTAACATTTCATCATGTTGAGCGATATAAAATTGATTAGTTTTATGTGCATTTGCTCACCTCTTGTACATGCAAGAGCGGCGTCTCTGTAAAGTTGTAACACATGAAGCTCTGGCAAGTCGAAGTTAGTAGCGAACGTGGAGCTCCTTTGGCATCTCGAAAGTGCCACGCTGATACTGATTCTTGTTTTAATTCTCCTTTTGTACCAAAGTCTGCTTGCCATGGCTCATCATGTTTGAACGAAACAAAAACAGCGTGAGCATTCCGCTAGATGTAACGCGGTTGTTCCACAAATGTCACCATGGTTACTATAGCAGTACAAGCGGAAACAAGGGATAGTGCGGATATTACGTCATCGATAGGCGACAATGACTAGGGACGAGCCATTATTTAAAATTGGTATTTCTCTGAAATTAAAAATCTTTAGGAACTTTTTGGATATTGTAATGGTGCGTTCATGTGCTATGGTAATTATGGTAAATACCAAAAGCCGACGTGGAAAATGCACATGAACACCCCTCATGTGGTATTTTCCACTGGTCAACTCGTAGAAAATTTTTATGGACGAGTTGCCGAGATGAGATAACCTTTGACCTTTTCAAAATGGTGGAGAGCACCGCAAGAGTCGTGAATGGTAAAAATATATACTATTCCTGATCTAGAAAATATACAGCATATTATTTACCTTTTGAGTTTTGATAAATCATTTTCTTGCTGTTGCAGATGACTTAAGCAATCTAAAATAGTTTTAGCTAAATAACAGGTCTGGATCTCCATCTTTTTACCACATTACGACAACAGAAGTACTTGAACGCAACACTCTAAATACCAGTTCACAAGTGGAAAATATCCTATTTTCCATAGCACCTGAACACACCATAAGTACACAATTGCAGAAAATGTCACAACGGTGCAAGTGATTTTTTGATATTTTATTACAGAAATCTTACATATTGTACCTTTAAGTGTTTGTCTGGTTTTGTCATCTGATTTATTTTTTTGTTCAGCAATTAATGTTGAATCAAGAGCTGTTTTTGCTTTATGTCATAGTGGAATGAATGGTCAATGAATGGCTGAATGCACAGCATGAGGACATGTTTAGGTCTGTTTCACACGTATAAGCAGTTTCCGTTACTGGCTTGTTACACCCTTTCTCAACATCATTCCCACTTGCAGCATAGCAGAAGCATTATACTGTAGAATTAGGGGTTGAATGTTATTAAAGACACTAATCAATGCACCAACCCTTCAAAAAAAAAAATACTTTATAGTACGCAGCTTTTCTGTATATAGAACCGCAACTGTGAGACCCAATAGAAATGCTGTATAAAACAAGCATTGAGTACACATATTAGAACATCTCTTGTGGTTTTCCGTATTCGTAGTGCAGTGTCTCACTCCACATATCTGACTGGTTATCTTTCAAAAAGATTCATTGTATTGGACTTTTGTGACTTTTGTGTTAATAACATCAAAAAATGATAATGTACTTAAACTTGAAGCTTGCTTGAAATTGCATGACAAGAAACAACTGCCACAAACTGCAAACAAGAAGAACAAATACCAAATGCAAAGAGATAAAAGAAAACACAAGATAGAAACATTTGTATATTGATAAATTGATTGTAATCACAAGACAGAGTCAGTACAAATAAACACTTCAATAATGACCAAGTAAACATATGTGTTTATAATGTAGTTTTGAAGATGGAAAGAGTTGAATTTATGTCAGAGGGAGGGAGTTCCAGGATCTAGGGGCTGTGGTCAATTTATTGTAAGAGGAGGACAGTCTGAACTTCTGAACACTTTTGTGTGTGTGTATGTTCATATCTCATTTGTATCAAAAACATTCTTAACATTGTATGTTTTGTATGTTAACATTCTTATTTGCATATTTGCTGTGTCAATGTCATTGACCATTTGAACACTGCACACAACCTGTTTATACACCTCACAGATTCCTGACTATGCAATCCAGTTTGCCCTAAATACATTTGACTGAAATTTAAAGGGATATTTTTTGGAAATGGGCTCATTTTACCACTCCCCCAGAGTTAAACGGTTGAGTTTTACCGTTTTCGAATCCATTCAGCCGATTTTCTGATATTTAGAAGAATATCAGTAACCAGACAGTTTCTGGTCTCATTGACTTCCATAGTAGGAAAAAAAATATACTATGGAAGTCAATGAGACCAGAAACTGTCTGGTTACCGATATTCTTCTAAATATCAGAAAATCGGCTGAATACTTTTGAAAACGGTAAAACCCTACTGTTTAACTCTGGGGGAGTGGTAAAATGAGCCCATTTCCAAAGAAATTGGAGTATCCCTTTAAATAACCCCTTTTTAAAAATACATGTGTGACATGTTACTTTTTGGGGTTTAAAAAGTTGATAACCCGGGGTTAAGCGCAGTGTGAAAAGCCCAAATGCAGTTGATGGTGGTTGTGAATGGCAGGCTAACAGGAAAAAGGGGCACAATAGCAGGATGTTGATGCAGTGTTAGCTGCTGTTATCAGACGCCTGACCTCCGCGTGGACCAGGCCACACAGTGACATCTCAATAACTCTTATTATCACTTTTAGAAATATTTTTATGCTGTTATCAAATGCATGCATGCATGTGTGGTGAGTGTGTGTCGTAGTAAAATTCTGATGGACTGCAGCAAACTCCAGGAAAAAAAGGAACGGGTTAAGAATGGTTCTCCTATTCCCTAGTTGTTGTTTTTTTTTTATTTTACTTTGAGGCTCTCCAGTGCTTGAGGAGCAAACGTGAAAGGTCTCCAAACTTCTGGCACTCTGAGCGTAAAGACCTTTGCTACTTCCTCCCAGTTAGATCTGGGATCACAAGCACATCTGAACCGAACACAAGCGTCTTTTGAAACTGTTTATTTGAGTTGAGCGTAATGTGTTTCCCCCGTTTCTCTTTTGTTTGATGTGGGCTGAGACCATCTCCACTATGTTTCCTCATGGTTTGGAAAGATGAGACGTGCTTCTGCCCCAAGTGCTGGGAATCTTTGAGACTTTCCAGAGCTCTCTGGTCCCAGAGGACAGCTTGTGTATATTTCTCCTGAAATTTTCATTAAGCTATATATATATAACCTATTTTATGGATGTCTAAGGTGAATCAGGACTTGTTTTTAGTTTCAGATTCAGAGTCTTAGTTTTCAGTAAGACAAAAGTGCATTTATATAATATTTTATATGTTAAAGTGCACCAATCCAAGACCATTAAATAGACTTTCATGTGTCCTTACTTAATTTCAATGTATTGTTTTTTTGTTTTTGTGCCGTTGCAGTTTCGATGTTGAAAATGGCCCGTCTGCAAGCTGTAGTCCTTTGGATCCCCAAGCCTCACCAGGTTCTGGCTTGGTTCTGCACACAAACTTTCCCGGCCACAACCAGCGGCGAGAGTCCTTCCTCTACCGCTCAGACAGCGACTATGACCTTTCACCAAAGTCTATGTCTCGAAATTCTTCTATCGCCTCAGAACTGTGAGTATAGTCGTATTTCTCATTGTTTTAATGTATTAGTAGCTTCCTTTTATTTACTGAAGCAGTTGAAAACAACAATTTAAAATTTAATTGAATTGGTTTGCTGGCCCAAACTGGACTGGCTCTTATTGTCAGCTATTTCGGCCAAAAGAACAGTTAAACTATCTTAGATTACCTAAAACCACCAAACCATCCTAGGCTGGTTTCGTCATTTGTTTTTATGAGAGAAATATTTGTTGTAAATCTGAACACTTTTTCCTGCACAGCACATCTTTTAAAGGGATACTCCACTTTTTTTTGGAAACAGGCTCATATTACAATTCCCCCAGAGTTAAACAATTGAGTTTTACCGTTTTCGAATCCATTCAGCTGATTTTCTGATATTTAGAAGTATATCAGTAACCACAGAGTTTCTGGTCTCATTGACCTCCATAGTAGGAAAAAAAATATACTATGGAAGTCAATGAGACCAGAAACTGTCTGATTACTGATATACTTCTAAATATCAGAAAATCGTCTGAAAGGATTCGAAAACGGTAAAACCCAACTGTTTAACTCTGGGTGACTGGTAAAATGATTATTTTCAAATCCTATTTCCAAAAATAGTGGAGTATCCCTTTAAGGATCAACTGTTGTCATACATTTTAGTAATCATTAAATCATCTTCATTAATTAGTCAACTTTCTAAGAAAGCACTTTTTTACCACCATCTAAATCATTCAGCATCTAAAGTGGTTTAATATGCCTCTCTTTCTTCAACGCTAATATTTCTGTTTCCAAACATGTCTGCAGAAAAGGTAGAAATTGAGGCAGGGCTATTTTAGTCAAGTTGATTTATGCACTGCTGCTCATGGCAGTGATATTTGCATGCCAGGACGTATCTCAATCAAGGCCTTATTTCCTAAGCCTGTCTGGAATTTTATGAGAACGCATTTTCCAGAGTCTTAGTTGCCAAATAACTATTGAACCCTGAGGAATGTGCTGGATTGTTCTTGTTAGCATTTTTTTTAGTGCCATCTAGGGTGCCGATACTAAAAGGAACATATCACTACCTCTTTTTAAAATAAGTCTGATTCTGAGTTGTAATTCCATGGAATATAAAATGACATCTGACATATAAAGTTGAAAGTCAACGTGAATTGCTCCCACTCACAACCCACTTTACTTACGTAATGCGGTGTATTTCTGAGTGAAACTAAATATGTAACAAGTGAAATTCAGCCAGTTCACCATTAAGGAAGTGAATAGGGTCCGTTTAGATTTTTTGTTGACTTCATAATAGGGTTTGCTTTGTTTGAGTGTCAGTTGCTCAAGATGTTATTCCCTCTTGATTGCAGGCATGGGGATGACCTGATAGTCACACCTTTTGCTCAGGTAAACACATCAGTGTTACGTTTCTTTAAGGATTACTTTTCAAATGGACGTGTGCTTGGTTTTACTTCACAGCTTTGTTATTTCTCACTTTTTCTAGGTTCTAGCAAGCCTTCGAAGTGTCAGGAACAACTTTACTGTTTTGACCAATGTTCAGTGCACATCTAACAAGTAAGTATTGCAAACAGAAGCTATGACTTTAACCAAACTAATAGGCTATGCAGATGACTGAATCCAACACACGTTTCACCACAAATCTTGACTAGAATAGAATCTCTTTCTAGCTTGAAGAATAAAATCAGAAAAAAAAGTTATCAAAAAAGTTACCAAAGTTACCAATCTCACATCTCTGACTATTTAAAGCAACTAAACTTTGTAACTTTCACATGATACATGAAGGAAACCAGAGGAATATGATGTAAGTATCCACAAAATACTGTTTACATGGAGCAAACTCCACCAGCAGGAATTGCGTCAGAAGGGCAGACCATAAGTGTTAGGGAACATAATGCTGCTAAAATGTCAATTTAGTTTTTTATAGATCAAATAGCACAGGTTAGTTTATGAAATAATTCATATAAGTGCTGTAACAGCAATTTGTACTTCACATCTCTTTTTTTAAACTTCCAGAATGCCTGACCCCAATGACTGCTATTGCATTACTCTGTGAACTTGTATAAACATATAACCTAGTTATTTTTAACTAACTTACTATTATTTTTTGAGTAATGATTTTTTTAAAAATAATAATTATTAGAAACATATAAATAATATAAAATACAAATAACAAAAAAGTATGTTTTAATAATAAATATGACCACAAGAGGACAGTCTTTCCTAATATTTGTTTTATGGACTCTGCCACCAATGCACACTGACATTTAACTAGAGCCATTTTCCACTTATTGTGTCACCAGTTTTTAAGATTTCAATCCCAAACAAAAATCATTTGCCTACGGAGAACATTTTCCAGATGCCCCTAAATTCCATTTTTTTTCCAACTGAGAGATGAGGGTAAATTGTGGAAAAGGTGTTCATTCGCTTTTATTCATGGAGGGAATATTTTCACCTTCCAAGTAACCATCTGCGTCAGGGCAATTATACCGCACTATTAGAGGCTTTTGTTAGGCGCCTTTTCTTGTTTGTTTGAAGGGCAAACCAGTTCAGAAGAACTTAATGGAAAATTCTTCAGAAGTTTGTGCAGAAAAGAGGACACACCCTGTGATACTTTAATAATAATAATACGTATGTGTTAGTATCACATCAAATCCATGACTAACTTAAGAAAGTTATATTGCAGAGTGCACAGACTTGAATATAGTTTCTTTAATTCTTCTTTAATGTGTAAATATGCTCTTTGCTTTGACATTATGCATCATGTTATTGTTATAGATGGCTTAATAGAATGACAAATTGTTTTTTTTTTTTTAAATACACACATAATTGATTGAAATTTTCTTTTTGTGTCAAAATTGTTTGCATTTGGCTACAAATTCAGTAATGTTTTAACATTTCTCCAATGCAGGAGGTCCCCCGTGTCCAACCAGCCCCCCATTACCAGAGTGTGCCTACCTGGTAAGTCTGCATATAATTTCACATATGCATAAATGTATCCCAAATGTGGTCCAAAAGTCTCAGACCAATAGTGAAAGACAACCTTTTCAGACTTAATACAGTTTTTTGATTACAAATGATATAAAGAGCAAACTGATTTAAGCGAAAAGTGAGTGCAGAATCTTAAATATTGACTCTTCACTGTAGTTCAAAATCCTAAAAAGAAACCTAAAAAACGTGGGGAATGTCCTCTTTTAATATACAGGCATTTCCGATGCTTTTAAAGTAACTCCATCTTGAAGATCATGTATTTGTGTGTGTGCGCCTGTAAACACGTGTTTTGCGGTGGTGTGTGTCCATATATTTTTAATGATTGAGAGACCTCTTGCCATGCTACGTGACTGCCCACGGCATTGCCCTCTTGTATCCCTCATCATCACTCATCTCCGCCTTTGCTTCTACTGATTGACCGGGCAGTGTTGAAACGTTTAGTAGAGCTAGCATACACACACATTCAAGCACGTTGCCCATATTAGTGGCTGTTTTGTCTAGTTTTACAGAATTGTTAGACCATAGGAAAAGGCCATGGCTGCTACATGTTGGTCTCTCACACACACACACGCACGCCCACCAGCCAAACACAATAATGCAACGGACAACAGCCTGGCAGCTGAAGGTTTTGTTTAACCGGTGGGAAAATTCCTCCTAGTTCACTCTCTGTCCTTGAGGATGGCTCCCAGTGTGATTATCAGAACACAGGCCAGACAGAGATTTCAGAAAAACTGTAATCTATTCTAACTAAACAGAACAAGGCCATTCACTGGAGCCTCTGTACAGCCCAGACTGTTTCCTTAGAAATGTCAAGAAAACCTTGGCGGACTGAAGCCATTTCTGAAGGATAATCAGAGAGAGATTGTTCACATTTCATCAAGGAATAGATAAAAGAGGCTTTCTATAAACACAACATAATCATTAGCAGGTTTTGTTTAATGAAATGCAATAAATTTGTGTAGTTGATGTTATTCTTATAACACAATAATTATATATCTTAGAATCAAAATGGTAACACTTTGATGGTCCCCTTAGACATAAGTAACTTTGCAACTACATGACAACTAACTTTCAGCTGAGTATTAGTAGATTGTCTGCTTGATGTCTTCTAACATCCAACAGACATTCTACTGACTGTAACGTAAATTATTTTACTAAACCACACCCTAACACCTATCCCTAACCTAACAGTCAACTACCATCTACTAATACTCTAATGAGAGTTAGTTGTCACGTAGTTGCAAAATGACTTATAGTTAGCAGAATATTTAAAGGGATACGCCACTTTTTTTGAAAATAGGCTCATTTTACAACTCCCCCAGAGTTAAACAGTTGAGTTTTACCGTTTTCGAATCCTTTCAGCCGATTTTCTGATTTTTAGAAGAATATTGGTAACCAGACAGTTTCTGGTCTCATTGACTTCCATAGTAGGAAAAAAATATACTATGGAAGTCAATGAGAAACTGTCTGGTTACTGATATTCTTCTAAATATCAGAAAATCGGCTGAATGGATTTGAAAACGGTAAAACTCAACTGTTTAACTCTGGGGGAGTGGTAAAATGAGCCTATTTTCAAAAAAAAAAGTGGAGTATCCCTTTAAAATGGACCTTGAGTAAAGGAGTTTGTGCACTTGTATCAGGCATGTTGTGCCTTGGTGCTCACTTGGGAGACAGGTTTGAATCCATCAAATCCATCTAGCAAAACCCTAAAATAAAACATGTTTGCAAACTTCACTAAGCTCTTTTTTTGGAGGAAAATTGGACCATAGAAGGAAAAATAAGCTTGAAACAGTATGAAAGAGGTTGAACTGTCAATACAAATATTATAGATTGCTAGTGTTTGACCTGTACAGTCTGGTTTGGTGGCGGTAATATAGGATCCTTGTCCTGCATTCACAGTTGAATCAATATATTTCTAGGAAAGATGGAAAAATCAAATGGAGTGGAAGAGAAAGGGCATGCAATATTGTGCATTTTTTGTATCATTTAGCTATAAGGGGGCAGCAGGAGTACATTTCCATGTAACACTGAGTAGATATGGTAAAATACTCAAAGTGCTCTTGAAACGTCAATAATCGGGCCATACAGCAAGTCCCTGTAAAAAAAAAAAAAAAAAATCACTATGTTTTCAATGTACAAGAAGTTGAGAAGTGTCAAGTGGCATTATACTGAAGCAGAGAGCATGAAAAATGTAGTCAGTTGAAGTTCCTGTCAGGTGCGGTGGGTTGTGATTGACGTCAGTCAGCTTGCATGCGGCTTTGTTGACTTCCTCCCAAACCAGGTGGACTGAGATTCACTTCCTGATGCTGTTTAGGCTTGATCGGTCTTTGTGTTTGCCAAAGTGCTGCTATTATGCTTCCAGTTGAGTGTAACGTCACACTTACTCACCTCTTACTAAGCAGTTAGTTCTGTAATTTTGAAAATATGCAATAGTCATGCAGAATTAATGCAGAATTTGTTTTGATCATAAATGCCACATCATTTTGGAGAGGTTTTGCATGTGTCCTTAAAGGAATAGTTCACCCAAAAATGAGAATGTTGTCACTTACTCACCTTCAAGTTGTTCCAAACCTGTACGAGTTTATTTCTTCTGTTGAACACACACAAAATATATTTCAAAGAAAATTGGCAATTAAAAAGTTGACAATAGCCATTGACTTCCATAAAAATAAAATGCAATGGAAGTCAATGGCTACTGTAAACATTCTTTAATATATCTTATTTTGTGTACAACAGAAGAAATAAACTCATACGGGTTCTGGGTCTAATCTACTTTTGATCATGCATGATAAGGAAGGAAAACTGCTAAGATTGTTTTCTATTCAGATTAGTCTCTCTATCTAAAAAAAAAAAAAAAATAGCCATCATTGCAAAAACATAGATACTTTCTCTGTTTCAAAACCAGTTTACACCAAGATCGATAACAAAAAAAAATGTATTACTAAAGGTAATATTAGTGTCAAAGCAACTGATGATATTTGTTTATCATAATCATGCTTTAAATGCTTAAAGGGATACTCCACTTTTTTTGGAAATAGGCTCATTTTACAACTCCCCCAGAGTTAAACAGTTGAGTTTTACCGTTTTCAAATCCAGTCAGCCGATTTTCTGATATTTAGAAGAATATCAGTAACCAGACAGTTTCTGGTCTCATTGACTTCCATAGTAGGAAAAAAATATATATACTATGGAAGTCAATGAGACCAGAAACTGTCTGGTTACAGATATTCTTCTAAATATCAGAAAATCGGCTGAATGCATTTGAAAACAGTGAAACTCAACTATTTAACTCTGGGGGAGTGGTAAAATGAGCCTACAGTATTTCCAAAAAAAAAAAGTGGAGTATCCCTTTAAGTTCTTAGATTCTGATTGGCTATTAGTGTTTTTGTTCATCAACATTGTATATATACAACATCGTTCCTGTCATTATTGTTAAAGATGGAAGCTAAATCAATTCTAATAGATTTAAAAACTTTCTAGTTATAGACGGTCACATCTCATAACTTTTGTAGCAACTCACACATAACATGTCTTTCTAAAAAAAAAATTTATAAATGTGTCTCTACCTTGTATTTTTTTTTTCTGAAAAACGTGGTCTGTGTGAATCACCCCTTATAATGCTAGCATCTATGTTTTTGCATTGACAGGGCTTTCTTACATTTACATTTAGTCAGCAGACGCTTTTATCCAAAGCGACTTACATCTGAGGACTAAATCAAACAAGTCATCATTCTTTTATTTCATTATTTTTTAAATGCAGATAGAGGGAGTAATCTAAAAAGAAATCAATGGCAGTAGTCTCCCACTCACGATGTAACCCCCAACGCATACAGAACTGTAGTGATGTAACCATAACTGAGACAATGAGACGAAGCCGCTGACTTACTGCCTGCACCTAAACTGCCTCCTGTGTGTCATACAAACAGGGTCATTGGGCAGGAAGGAGAGTGCAGACTTTTCCTGTTTTTCCCATACTGCTGGAATCCTCCGGAACCCAGGAGGTGTTTTTCAGTGTGCGAGTGTTAATTCCTCACACACACAGGTCGTGAGATGAACTTGTCTGCGGCCTAATGACCAAATGGGGAAAATAGGATGTAGACTGACAAATACCATTGTCTTCTCTTTCAACACGCACTGATACGGACACGCGTGCACTCATAACGTGTGCGGGATCAGGTGCCTGTGTTTTGTAACACTGTGTCAGATCATTGTTGCAAATTAATTTTGTGCATTAAGTTTTTGACTATTGGATCCATAGTATATACTGTAAACCAATGAGTTTTCCACATTCTTTTTTTACACTGTGTGTGGGGGAGTCCATTTGTCCATGATTTGTGGTTTATGAGGAATTTGTTTTGATGGCCAGAATTTCCGTAACTCTTCATCTCTAGCAATGGGAATGTTTTTTCATGTGTTTGTGAGAGCAGAACCTTGCTGTTCTTCTTACAGAGGAGGGAGGCGGCTAATCAGAGGTTAAGACAAGATAAGGAGGAGATTTCGATCTTGGTAACTGATCTTAGATCAACACTTGGAGAATTGACAGAGATGGCTGGCAGATATAGGCCGGAGTTTATCTAATGCCCTTTGATAGATACGCTTCTTTTAGCTTATAGCTTTATAGGAAACATCAACAAATATGATGGTTGCATAATCTTAGGCCAAACCAGTCGAAAGGTTCATGACGTTTTTTTAGCATCGTTGTTCTGCAAACAATGACTTGGTGTTCAGTTTCTTATTCACGTCAATTCTTGATCTTAGAATTGGTACATCATTGAGTTTTTATGCTCAAAGCCTTTTCATTGAGTATACCTCAGGGTGTGGGTTGCACACATCACTCATCACGTCACTCAATTTTTTTTTTTTTTTTCGTATGAGGAACACAAATGAAGCTTCTCATTTGTATGTTTCTTTGAATAATGTCTAAAAAAAGTTTATTCTGAAATCATGTTCAACACTGTATACACATGGACTTGCATTAGGTATTCCAGTGACTTGAAGAGGAGAGATGGTTATATATTTGAGAGATTGTGTATTTTTTTATATATAATATATATGTAGTGTTTAAAATAGCCTATATTAGTTAATGAAAGTAACTGAAATCAGATTTGGCTTTGCATATTTGGTACTTTTGAAGATCCAGGACTATTAATGAATACCTTCAGTTAAACAAAGCACACGTGGGACACTTTTATGGGAACTTTAATGAAGTTTTATGTGAGCTGAGTATAATGGCGTTGTGCCGGCCTAATGAAACGATAAACAGGAGGTGATGCGCAAGTGAACTTCACAGCCTTTTCCTTATCACATCCTAGTATCCTGTGCATTCACACGCATAGTTATAAGGTCAGTTTACTGTTATCTATATAAAACGTAAATATGTCTGTTTAAGAATAGAGAGATTAACTCGCATAAGAACCATCACGTCAGAAAAGTGCTGTCTGCGACACTGCACGTAGAAGGATCCACATGACGGACAGCAATAATGTGTTCACAGAGTACCTAGAGAAGGTCATTGAAATGCACCTTGGCTAGCTTACAATCTTTCTTATCAGCTGACTGTGTGGGATAGAGCTGGCTGACGTTCCCCACTTGAGTCAAAAACAAGCTCTTTAAACCATTGGAGTGCTATGAAGTGGTTTGTTATTAAACCTCTCTTTGATTTCCAAATGGACAAACAGTCCACCCACAGTTGTCAATAGAAAATGATTTAATTAGTCTTTACTTCACTTCACAAGTTCTCTTATCTGACATTAACCTGACAAAAAATGTTTCTGTTATTTACTTTGACATTTCAGAATCCACAGGTTTCCCAGCAGCCAGATCCACCCAAACGTGGTGCCAGGAAGCTCCGCTCAAGGGCACCTTGACCAGTGTGCAGTTAATTTTAATCTGAAATGATACCAGTGTGTGATTCACCCTGAAAGAGCTACCCAACAAGGTTACCATGGAGATAATTTCCTGCCATTGCTCTGTTACAGTATCTTCTTCATGAGCTAGATATAGTAGCGCTTCCAGTCACACGACTAGTCAGGGTTCACACTTTTAGGCTCTCTGTGTTTGTTTGTGTGCAGTCACTCTTGTGTCCAGTAACTATCCATTTCCTTTTCCCCAGGGGAAATTCTTTATTTTTTATTATGCTGTTTTCCGTCACTTTCAGGAATGGTTGTGTAGGTCTATAATTAGATTGAATTCTTAAGAACGTCACCATTTCAGAACCAGTTACTCATGGTTTTACCCACATTTAGACTACATCGTTGCAATCTCTTGCTCTGTTATTATTCGTTTAATTTGTTTCAGATCATTTTAGGTCTCTCAGTTGGTGTATAATTCTGGGAGGAAAGAGTACATTAAAGTAGTGTGTAATGCATCGAATAAACTTGTAAAAATGTAAACTCGTACTTGCGAGAAAAAAGTCAAAATTGCGTGATATAAACTCGTAATTGCAAGAAATAAAGTGAAAAGTAATTGGATTAATAGCTCACAATTCTGACTTTTTTCTCAGAATTAGATATAAAATAAATTGTCAGAATTGCGAGTTATAAAGCTGACTTTCCCAAATTGCGACTTTATATCACACAATTCTGACAATTGCAAGTTTATATCTCACAATTCTGGGGGAAAAAGTCAGAATTGCGAAATATAAAGTCGAAATTACTTTTATTACCTTTTTATTTTTTGTTCTGTGGCGAAAACAAGCTTCCATACATCACAACTCATTTGTATAGTGAAACTTTTTAAAAAAAACTGGCACTCTCATTGAAATCTAATGACAAGGTCACTGTCAGTTTGATAAGGCTTCAGATGTTGGAGAGATGTGAGAAATGCACTGGGAATGTTTTCTGGGAAAAACCTTCAAGTTCTCGCCCCAGCCTTCTTGTGTGCTCACATGATTTAATCTGTGATGCTTACGTCAATAGCAACCTATTCATTTTGAACCTCAATCGGTTTAATTTTATACGTTTTTTATAAGATATAAGATCAGAGCGAAGCTCATTTAAATCTGATTTTGCGTCAGAGCTTGAGGAATGGCTTGCTTGTTTGGACTTAGATTCTTAGGATTGACAGGGAGGAATGTGATTTTAGA
Organism: Cyprinella venusta; assembly: GCA_038021265.1. NCBI lineage: Eukaryota > Metazoa > Chordata > Actinopteri > Cypriniformes > Leuciscidae > Cyprinella > Cyprinella venusta. The sequence continues at coordinate 22,593,377 of CM075868.1, read as the reverse complement.
TCAAAATGTTGTGTGCAGAATTCCATCTGAAGTTATTTCTCTGGAACAGGTTTTGTTGGCTAATGATTTTTGCGCTAATGGCTTTAGCTTTAACAAAACTCCCCATCTGGGATTATCCGGCAAAGGTGTTTTGGGAGTTTGTTTTCAATGGAAGTCACAATGGTGGACTTTATTGTGGTCCACCCAAGAGTGCGAGAACCTGCATCAATGTCATCGTCATGGCTGTTGGGGTCGTGCTTCAAGAAGCACTGAGCATCCGTCTTCCCTGATTCGTTCCAATACCTGAGGCAACAGCGAGACGGGGGTTAAAGTATAGAGTTGGCAGGGGGGCCAGGTGTGGGCCAGCGCATCCCTGCTCTCCGCTCCCCATCCTGAGATGGAGGCGTCTGTGGACACCACTTTCACACTCGAGGAAGTCCCCAGGTTTACACCTGACTGGTACCAATCGAGTGCTCTCCAACGTTTCAGAGCTGTGATGCATTTCTTATCGACCTTAAGGCGAAACTGACCAGAGGCGCATGCCCGAGGTGGTACTCGCACTTTTAACTATAACTGCTGCAAGCGCATGCAAAGCAGACCCAACTGGAGTACTGATGATGCTGAGGCCATGAGACCCAGCATTTTCTGCAACCTTTTGAGCGGGACTATAGTGCCGCGTCTGAAAGATTTCGTGATGCGCTAAATATTCAATCTGCTCTCTGGCAGCAGTCGCGCTGTCATAGACGGCGAGTTCAGTTCTGTGCCCAGAAATTTTTTTTGTGGCTGGCATACAGCAAACTTTTCACGTAATTAACTCTGAGACCTAGATTCTCGAGATGTTCGAGTAATATGGTCCTGTGTTCAATGAGCTCTGAATGTGATCGAGCAAGAATCAGCCAGTCGTCCAAGTAGTTCAAAACTCACTTGCCCCGAAGTTTCAGGGGTGCGAGAGCCGCATCCATGCACATTGTAAATGTGTGGGGTGCTAGGGACAGGCCGAATGGTAGGACTGTATTGATATGCCTGGCCCTCGAAGGCGAATCTCAAGAATCCCCTGTGACATGACGCTTTTTATTTGAAAATATGCGTCCTTCAGATGTTATGACATAAACCAGTCCCCTTGGCAAATCGTGAGGATTTTCCTGGTTGTGAGTATTCTGAACTGGCGTTTCACAAGCACTTTTCAGCTGTCTTAGATCCAGAATGGGTCTGAGACCACTTGTCTTTTTTGAGTACCATAAAATATCTGCTGTATAGACTCCCTTTGTTCTGAGCTTGAGATAATGGCTCTATTGCCCCTTTGCTCAATAGTTTGGGTGGGCAGCCTGGCCGCGCTCACTTCCCTATAGCAGTTTGCTGAGAGAGAGCGATCGTTGCAAGCCCCGTGGAGCTTTAAACACACACGCACAATCCAGAGTAAAGGATATAATGCCAGAAAGCAAAGCAGGTACGGCAACTGAAGGTGGTGAGATGAAGGCCAGCAGCTTCAGATACAAAGGCTTGTCCGGCAGAAGCTTGGCTCAAACGGCACGGCTTTTTCACTCCGGATCCAGCGATGCATGAGCTTCGCTGAAGAGATGAAAAATCAGATTAGATCAGCCTTTCAAGCTATATTTATAAGCCCAGGCCACGCCTGCTTAGGCGCCCCCATTGGATCTGACGTCACAAAGGGCCTCTCTCGATAGGCTGCTGCAGTTGCCGCAGGACAGCCAATAGGCATGCGAGCTGTCTTGCCTATGTCTGCATGCTGCCGCAACGCGTTTTACATTAATTCAAAATTAAGGATACATTTTGGCTTCAATATCTCGTGAAAAAGAGGTTTTCCACTAGCGTAAGATATTACTTAGTACAAGAGAACCTCTCGTAAGAGAACTGCAGGTTTAGTTTGTGCATGAGTGGAAATATTGTGAATTTAAAAGGTACTTTGGAAACTGAGTGGCCATAAAAAAACAGTATTAAGTCATTTTTAATTTACTCATACAGAGCTAGATGGAAGACAAGAGCAGTCAGAGTCTTTATGAGAGGTGAAGATTATGAAAAACTCCAAACAATGAGCATTGTATTTCCACTTGCTTGCTCGTTTGCTACAGGAAAGACCATAATAAGACATTTTATGATTATGACCAGGAAGTAAGGCAGACTCTTCCTGTTTGTTTTGCACGGATATGCAAAGCCACACATACCTGGTTATATCTTTTGTTTTGCCTCTCTTTAAAACATAAAAATTAAGCAGGATCTATTGATTAGAATATGCGTCATCACTTATGTTTTTGTGTATGAAATTTGTTTAGTTAGTGTTTTGCATGCAGTAAGGTTGAAAAGTCTGAGACCGTCACCAAATTGAATAGTTGTATTTTTATTATTTATCACCTACTTTATTTAACAGCACATTCATATTCTGTAGTCCTTCCTTGGTCACAATCTGGGAAAAAAATTAAACCACACATAAAATATTAATATTTTGAGAAATTTAAGAAATATTTGAGAAACATTCAGACAGGAAATTAATACTAAATATTAATAATAGTGCACAATTCATAGGTCACTAATCAATTCAATTTGTGCTGACCCCCCCCCCCCCCAAAAAAAATAAATAAATAAATAAATAAATAAATAAATAAATGGTAAATGGACTGCATTTATAACCGCTTTCATAGACCTAATGGCCACCAAAGCGCTTTACATATTGCCTCACATTCACCCATTCACACACTCATTCATACACCGACGGCGGTGTCAGCCATGCAAGGCGCCATCCAGCTCGTCGGGGTTAGGTGTCTTGCTCATGGACACCTCGACACTTGGTCAGGTGGAACCAAAGATTGAACCACCAACCTTTCGGTTTGTAGACAACCCACATGAACCACTGAGCCACTGCTGCCCCAAAATATAAAAATAAATAAATAAATGCACTGTCCATAGTATTTCTCAGACTTTTGGGCCCAACTGTATAAAACAATGTATCTACCAAAGCTCCTTGGTTATTTTCATTCCAGCAAAGGAACTGCAAACTTAGTAGGAGAAACCTCTTTTTAAAAACAACATGGTCAAATCATCTCCGTTCATCATTTACCTCAGACTTGTGTGCCATAGCAACAGCTTTAGCAACAGCCCACCCAAACCGGCAGGGTCTGGCAATAAAGTGGGAAAACGTCAACAGAATGGAAGCCTTTGAGGCTTGAAGACCATGATGGGTCAGTGATATTTAAGTACGCCACATCCTTACCCAGTAAGGGCCTTGTACTACAGCTGTAGACTGGAGACATTTTCCCTGGGCCTTTGTGTTCGTGGCTTATGTGTGTCTACGTGACCGTATCGTTGTCTTTGGTATTTGACCACTAGCTGACTTAACTGATGTGTACGAGTGTGTTTGTGTGAAATGTGTACATGTCATCACAACTCGACTGCCTGACTGATGTCTAGAGTGTGTGTTGATTCTGTGTGTGAAAGTGTGGAATGCCACACTCTCTTCCTAAAGCCCCTGGTCTACTGCTGGGTGCCAAACTGGCTTCAGATCCCTGCCCTGCACCATGTTTATGCACTCAAGACCCCTAGAGACGGCATGGCATCATCAATAATATTTTCAAACACCTCTGGTCTCCAGCAAGAGGTGTGTCTTTTTGCACAAAGGGGACTGTTTGAGTTATCGGAGTTGGATTGTAACATGCAAAGTTGTGTCATGCATGTCTACGCTATGTATCAATGCACCATTTGCCCATCTGATATTTTGACAATGTGGGTTGACTATGAAAATGAAAGTTTAGAGTGAATCCATCAAAAAAGGATTCACTCTAAACTTTCATAGTCACCCCACTTTGTTCCACTATGTAACAATTATGGTATGTGCGATAAGACCAGGTCTCCTGTCATAGTCTAAAGACAGGTGTTTTCAAATGCCTATATAAATGTTATGTATGCTACAGCATTGACGTCACCTTTAATTGTTCAGATGCTCGTGCTAAAGATCTGCCAGGGGACTGAGACATGGGGCCTCTTAACTGTTCTGTTGATATATTACAATGGCATTACAAACCCTCTTCCTCTCCAAGGAATATTACATAACTCACTGCTCTCTACAAGTTATTGTCTAATCAAATGTATTATACTTTTATAAAAATGTCAGGACCAATTACCAATTTTTTTTTTACCAATTACAAAAATGTCTTAGTGTATGGGTTGACAAGTAAATATGTTGATGGAAATACTAATTAAATAAATAGAAGTGAAATTATAAATGTTTGTTTATAAATGTTTATAAATGGTCTGATGCACGTGAGTGTGGGCTGTGATTGGATGATGACCGGTGTCATGATCATTCTCAAGTGTCGTGTTGCTGTTGTATAAGTCAGTGGTTAGATCAGCGTAGCAGAATATTTGATTGGGAAAAGGGAGGTCCCATATGGCACAAATAAATTAATCACAAAATATGGGACAGTTGGTAACCCTATCTATATGTACGACATTCAGATTGCATTCGTGATTGATCTTTATTAGAACTGCACTGTACTAATACTGTATTAGTACTGTACTGTCTGCAAAGATCATTTTTCACATGGTGTGTGAGAGATGTTGTGAAGGTTCAGACTATGTATCGTCATTTTGTTTTGTTGTTGTTTTGTGTAACACAGTCTCATCCCAATTCGTCATATAACTGACGTTTTGGGACGTCTTTTGACCATTCGTCAATATACGACTTTTTAGGGCCCCCTTAAACGTCGGTAGATGACAATCCCGGGTCGTCATACAACTGACGCTTTACCTTTAACGTCAGTTAGGTGACGAGTTGGGTTTAGGGTTAGGTTTAGGTATGGGGTAGAGTTAGGATCCCATAACGTCATCTACCGACGTTTAAGGGGGCCCTAAAAAGTCGTATATTGACGAATGGTCAAAAGACGTCCCAAAACGTCAGTTATATGACGAATTGGGATGAGACCGGGTTGTTTTGTGAAGAAAATACCAATTCCAATACAGGTAATTTTTGACCCTCTTTATGCATTTTTGGCTTATGCATTCTAAGGTTAAAACTAACCTCACAAACTCCCTAACACACCTCAGAATTGGATTGAACACCTTGTTATTCCTATGACTTTAGCGTCCCCCATAAGCCCAATCAGAGTCCATAGGAGCAAGATGTCTATGCCTCAAAAACATTCTGCTATCTTTACTCAAAGGGATGAAGGGGCATAGCTGGAAAAGCAGAGATATTATGGGTCAAAGAAAGTGTCAAGTGTTGGGAGTCAAAGATCATGCACAATTGATTGAAAAAAGTAATATCTTTTACTTAAAATCTCAAAACAAAAAGTGTGAAGTCTCAGTCGAGAATTAGCACGTTAGATAGACTATTCTTCTTTATATGATTCTAACAACAAACTTCATTCAGACAGCTGTATTGATTAATGTATAAGAAAAAGTATAACTTCGATGAGAAGAACAGATGTCAGCTGAGACTCGTCGTCTGAGGAAAGTCTGTCTCGGGTTTTAACTTCGGCTCTGCTGTGGTGCAGCTTTTGAAAGCTGGGAGCATGCACCCTGCTAACTATTTGAGTTATGCCATTGACGTCAGCACAGCCATAAAGCAGACAAACTGCCCTTCCCCTACGAATAACCCTGCCAAATGGCCTGCATGTTTTCAAATAAGCTCAAAGAGAGAGTAAGAAAGTGAGAGAGTTCGTAGTAGATGCTTTAGTTTGTGTATTTTAATCAGATTTAAATCCTCTCTGGACAGCTGGGGAAAACAGTCTTCAGTTATTTGAGAGAAGTGAGACAAAAATGACATTAGTGGCTCAACATTTTGTTTTTTCCTCTTAAGAATTTCAGAATGAGGAAATAATTCGCAAATACAAACATGTGTGCGTCAACTTTTCGGAAGGTGCTTATGCAAATGAAGGTGAACCAACAGGTTTATTTGTTAGAATTTAATTAGAGCGGCTATTCAACATCCATTCCCACACAAGCACACATTCCATTTATGAGAAACGTGGACATAATGCTTCACGTTTGGCAACACGTTATTATTCTGACTGCTCACAACTTTTGATTAAAGGATTAGCTCATCCAAAAATGAAAGTTTTGTCGTCATTTATGTAATCTCGTATGTTTTTACAGCCGCATTTCATGTTATTGAAACATGAAACAAAAATATATATTCTATACAACAATTTTGGTGATTGCTCTAAACTAAACTTTTTCATGAAAGTCATTTTAAGATTTTTTTTTTTGTGAATTTGTCAATTCAAGCTTAAGAAGATTTGAAAGAGAACATTTGTTTATTCGCTTGCTGTCTGAGACTCAGCTTTCTGTGTGCGTTCTTCTGTTGTGTGCGTACACAAAACTTCGCACACAGTGCACAAGTACAGAATTGAGTTCTCTTTCGCATCTTCTTGTGCTTGGATGAATTGGCAAGGCTTAAAAATGCATGCAAATGATACATTTTCATGACCACACAGTACTAGCCCGATCGGAAAATTGACAGTATTTTCAACTATCCTGAATATCTGAAAGGCATACATGCGTCTGCCATGTTAAGCATTGAATGAATGACAGGGTTCCCGTTGTACCATTGCACAAGGTAAATAATCAATGTTGTTGCCCTGTCCATGTCATTATTCATAGGGGTGTGACAATATAGACAAGACGAGTAAATGGCGCACTTTGCATTCCCAAATGCAAACAGCACGCAGAGAATGAGCTCTTGTGGACCAGCATTTACTATAAACGGAGTCACTCTGAGGCCACGTCCACACTACTGCGTTTTCATTTAAAAACGGAGAACTTTTGCTACGTTTGCACCTCCCGTCCAGACTAAAACGGAAAAAACGAAGACCTAAAACAGACAAGTTTAGAAACGCCATAGCTCCGTTTTGCGTTTTGAATCTCCGGAGGTCGTTTTAGTGAAGATGGGACAAAATGGAGGACTTTCGAATCGCTGACGCGGAGACTCGCGCTCGGCTCTATGATTGGGTGTCATCAGTCATGACGTGTCCTTCCCTGATTCGTCTGCCGCCCATCAAGTAAAAGTTCCACCTCGTCATTGGTCCATGAAAAGAAATCTCTGGTTTTCGACATTTCTAATCTTTGCAGAGGTAGCTAATGTTACTCCGTTTCCTGTTTACACCGGTACGCACATGCCCAGTGTTGGTGAATGGTCACGTTATCTGCATTTTCAGTCGTTTTAATGTGGACGGAGATCAATTGAAGAGTTCAGATGCAAAAGCCTCTAAATGCCATTTGAAATTTTCTTCTAAAATTATCATTTTTATCAAGCTTGTATATTTAAGTTCAGTAATTTCACTTAAATGGCAATGAAGATTACCTATTAATTGTCATTTAAGTGAAATTACTGAACTTAAATATACAAATAAAAATGGTAATTTTAGAAGAAAATTTCAAATGGCATTTTGAGGCTTTTGCATCTGAACTCTTCAATTCTAATACGCAGATAAAACGCTGGTGTGGACGGAGATCGTATTCGTTTTAATTCTCCGTTTTTAAACGAAAACGCAGTAGTGTGGACGGGGCCTGAAAAGAAACGTGTAACCTGCATGCATGTAAATAATGAAAGCGTCACACTTCACCTTCACTTCAACCTGCAGTGCATTTATTTCTCTGATTATCACATGCAATAAAAAAACAGAACAATATGATGCAAGCACTGTAAAGGGGTAATAGAGGTGAATACTACTGAATACTTTGTGTGTAAGTCATCTGGTGCCATTTACTGTAAATTAGAAAGTTGTTTGTTGTAATCTTTTGTATCTCTTATAACTTATTTATGGTTGTCTTTTTCAAATTTTGGTGCATTGCAATTGGTCAAATAATAAGCCTGAACTAATGTCATTTGGTTCACATACAGTATAAACGTATTTTTTTATGGGTGAGGGTGAGTAAGTGAAAAAAAATCCTTCAAAGATCTTTTGGTCTTTTGCCAGTTTGGTGGTGTGATATACATTTCGATTTTTTTAAAGAAACTTTAGCAAATATGTAATTGAGAAGCATGAAATAGTCAACTAATCTTGAAAGGTAATATGAATATGAATCTATTAAGAACCGTCCGTATATGTGAATATGTAAAATTTGTAGTAATCCATAGCAAGAAAACAGTAACTTTAGTTAGGCCTTAAACTGTATCTTTATTCAGCAGCAGTATGATTGTATTATGGAAAATCACAGGTGACTGAGCTGAGATGCTCTAGACATGCAATGTCTGCCTTGATCGTAAATCTTTCTGTCTTCCTCTTCTGTGCACATAACATATCCTGTCAATCCAGTTTCCCTGATGATAGAAGGGAAAGACATCTCAAAGTGACGAAACGCATGGTGAGCACGATGTCTGCAGGTTTCTTTTATTACTGTGTAAAGTGTATGCTGTAAAATAGTTTTATTTTTTAACTTGGTAATGAGTAGTCTACACCCTCTGCCATCTTTCATTCCACCCTAATTCATTATTGAACGCATATAAAGTTACACATCGATTAAAATGATGGGCGAAATCCAACTGGGCATTTTTGCGCCCTTGAAGGACAAATATGCACGTGCACATGCAGAATAATACAGCAATGCTTTGCCCTTGTTGGTAGGACATCATGATGTTTACTTCCAATGTGATTTCACACATCATCTGGCTATGTTCCCAAAATCATTAAACATCCAGCTGGTATCCAATAAAACATCCATCCTGAATTTCTTCTAGCATTGCTCATTATCCTATACCACCGACCCCATATTCCATCGGGAATCTCTGTTGGCTTTTACACTAATGGTAGGAGTGAAAGAAAAACCAAACCTAACAAAAGTTAGAGCTAATTGGGTTATGTTGGCTTCCTAACCTATGGTAATGAGGTTGGATTGGGTCAGCGAGGGACTGACAAACAGCCCTATTGAGGTCTGTCAATACGCTAGACTTTGGTGGCAGGGTTCAAGCCAGGTGAAAGGACAAAGCCTTCCCTGTGTGTGTATGTTCACTTTAACCACCCAGGACCTCGTGAATACAAGGTTGGATGTTGTGTGGTCACTTACCCCAGATCCCCTCACTGAACTGACTATTGATTCATGAAATGCTTCTCATCAATTCTGAATGTAACAGAACCAATTTGGAAATTTCCAAATGCCTCTGTCAACAGGGTAATCTCAATCGGATTCTAGGCGTAGTTAACATGCGTTTTTGCTACATTTGGATAGACACTGAAATGTAAAGTAACATATTGAGAGCATCTCAAATGGATTGTTATTATTATTATTAAGATTAACCTGTCCGTTTCTATGAATTAAATATTCAATGAACCTCAAAGAATAAGCATTTGTATGTTTCAATTCAGGAATTACAATCCACCTTATTATTAAAGTAAGAGTCGGCATGGCCATTTGTTAATTGAATGTGTCCAGGGAATTTGTTCAATGTAGTTATTTTTAACTGTACAAAACAGCTTGTTGTGATGCTTGAGATTGCAAAATGGTATTTCTTAGCATATTATTTTTATGTATTGTTGTAATTATAAACACACTGGTTTGTAGCACATAGTTTTGCAATTTACTCCACCTAAGGTCCACTGTCTTTTTTTTTCAAAAATGTAGCAAGTATGAAGCACCGCTCACACAGTTTAATTCCATAACAAGGAGCTTTCTGATGGTCATTGCGGCGAATTGTTGCAAAATATGTGTGTGAAGTGTTTTGTCTTCATGCAAAATTCTTGATCTTGTGGATTCCTATTAAAATGACTGTATTTCACCTGCAAAAATGTATCAACTTTAGAAAAAAACCTTACATTCATAATCATATCAATACTAATGTGATAATATTGATTGCGAAGATGAAATCCATTATTAAAACAACAGATATGGACAAATTATGCTTTTCATTACCTTATTGGAAAAATGTGAGTTTTCCGGCCTGGAGAGGCCCATTATGTGCCGTGTGGATGGGGACATTTAGACCATATGGGTTCAGAATGAGGAGAAGGGTTTGGATCAAGATTGGGAAGGAGTTTCAGACCACTTTGGCTCCTTGCGTGCCATTCCCTATCCTATAATTTTGTTCTTGGCAGTTATTTTACCCAGAGTTAGTTCTTGATTCTGAAGCGTACCATCCTAAATGAGTGCTGAATATTTTCTGGAATAGTTCTAGAGAGGCAGCTCTGTGATGGAAAAAAAAGTGGGCTGTTTTTCAAAAGACAGGGCTTTTAAAATTGGGGGGATCTCTCTCTCTCTTCCACCCATGCATTGAAATGAACCCAAGTTAAATGCAAACATTTTAATGTTTTAACAATTTAATATTGAAACCGTGAAACTGAATTGTGCTAAACAAATTCTAACCTTAATATATTTGTGGAAAAAAAACTTGTCCCTTAGCAACACATTGCTCATTGGCTGTTCTTTGCCACTTTCTCTTTTGAAAATGACTTCAAAGTCTCATGTTTTGTATGGTCTAACATGCCAGATTCAACAAGCACCCATTTCAACTTTTGCGAAGGACACCCATTCATGTGGTCTGGTCGTCTCGCTGCGGTCTTTTCCAGCACTCTTCGTTTATTCAATGTGTCTGTTGTAAAAGTCCTCAAAGCCAAAGCAGTGGCTTCTGCCTCCTAATGGAAAACATTTCATTTAAACCAGTACGGTGCTTCTCAGAAATTGCCATGTTGAGATGAAACCTCAATAAAATGAGCTCTGGGAATGTCCCATGTAGTTGTATGATGCTCCAGTGCTGCATTTAGAAGTATGAAACATCTGTTGGGAGATGTTATTGCATCATAAATGAGCACACTATCATCTTTGTTTATGGTTTCAATCAATTACAGAATTGTCTTTCACATTCAAAATCAAGATTCTTCAGTGTGCTTCTTTGCCTCACTTTAGGCTCAGAAATGAAGCTGCTATTTTCTGTACCTTGAGTTCTTTGTATGGTTCTTTGGAGATTAACAACTCATTAGTACTTCCAGCCCTCACAATCCCACACATTACTGAATTGACTTATGGTTAATATTCCACTTTTAGCTCCACACCCATGTGTGGCCGTAAAGGGGGCGCTCTTGAGCATTCTTCTTAAACCACAATGACGAATGAACCCTATGGTCTCATGGACTTGATGGACTGTTAAAGCCACACTGCAGAACTTTTGGCCACTAGGGGGCGCTCGACCTGTAACTTTCACGTCTAGCATCCCTAGAGGCCACAAGCAATGTCGCAAATTAAAGTCAACAAACAGTCAACCGGTCAGCCTCCCATGTCTTTAGATTGTGTGTGCTTGCAGTGTTTGAGGCGATTTTATTAGTGCGAGCCCTGCACTGAGGCGGGCTGTGTTTATGTGTAGAAATGAACACTGGGCTATGGGCATTTTATTACACTCATAACACCATCGGCTGTGGACGGAATACCAGAAAATACTACACTGCTTATATGAATATATTTGGGTTAACTTGGAAAGTAGGCAAGCGTCCGCATCGGTCGAGCACCCTTCCGCTCACGCCAGCGAGCGAAGCGAAAGCTGGATCATTGTTAATCCTCATCCTGGCTTTTAATTTGTCACCCTCCCCTTTTCTTTTTTTTAGTTTCCTCTGATAAAACCATTGCCTTATTCCTTGTAGCTGTTGTTCGGCCATGACGAAAACATACAGACGGTAATCAAACACGAGTTGAGCACTAACGTCAGAATCTGTGGAAGTTTGGGGTGGTGGGGGAAGTGACGTACACTCTTAGAAGAAATGGTTCTATTTAGAACCAGGAATGGTCCCTTCCCCCGCTTCATATATGGAACTCCAAAATGGTTCTGTATACGCCTTATTCACGGCAGCGCCATCTTTGATTTTTAAAGAGAATGAAAGCAAGGCTGTGAGGGATAGACATGCATCTCTTCAATGGGCTGTACTGTTATTTAATGTGTTTTTGGATTGTTCTGCTTATGAAACACTGGAAAAATATCTTTCCAAGAAATTTCAGTTGACAATAAACTCCCGACAATGTAAGCTGTGGAAAATTGAAAGTAATTTAGGAGCTTTATTCAGCTTTTTACAGCGGATGCCATAGGAAACACGGTAAGTCTATCCCTCACAGCCTCACTGTCATACCTGTCATGGCGCTGCTCTGAATAAGGTCTATAGAACCATTTTTTTTTTTTTTTTGGTAAAAGCTTCTATTGGCCAAGTATGGAACCACAGAGTTCTATATAGAACCCAGAGGAACCCTTTCTTTAAGATTGAATAGAACCTTTTAAGGGTTCCAAATGCGTAGCGCTGATAGAACCTTTTAAGGTTTTATGTAGAACCTTTTCTTCTAAGAGTGTGTGCCGTAAAGTGGTCGAATTTTGTAGTTCTTTTTGTGCTCGGGTTCCTACCCGAAACCCGAAGTTACAAAGTGCTAGTAAAAGCGATACAGACACCTTCAGGCTATGGCAGACGTGTCATTCAACCTATTGTAAGTCGATGTACCATCTCAGTGGGTTTTGGTAATATATTATAAAGGTTGAAGAGTTCCACAGAGTGGCTTTAAAGTAATAGATTTTCAAGTATTTTCAATTGAATTCCAAGTTGTTTTAATACCGTAATTCTTTTGGCAATTAATATTCCTTTTGTCTATCCATAGAAAGATACACTGTAATTTTTTTTTAATTTATTTATTTATTTTTTGCAAATGAAATGAAACAAGAAAATACTATATTGTTTTTGTACTTCAAAATATCAATTTACTTCAGTGTGTTGCTGTTTGTGAAATGTATTAACAATAGTTTTATGGTATTTTTGCAGTATACTAGGCAAGCTATTCTTAAAACGTGTATATATATATATATATATAAGAAGATATTAATGCTTATTGCATTTATTTATTTTCAGTAATTTTTTTTGTATATGTTTGTTTTTATTTGTATGGCTGTCATGGAGTAAAATATTAGTCTCATAATTTCTGACCAATCTTTCAGAAGCAAAATGAAACATTAATAAAGTAAAGACAGTTTGTTTGTTTTTGTCTCTTTGAAATGTTCCAGAATAGAAAAAAACAGCATTTTGGTTCTGATTAGTAATTTTAAATAAGTTAATTGTCAGTTTTTATAAATAAAAAAATATTCGATTGGTTTCAAATCCCAAATAGCTACATAATTGCTTAATGTGAATTATATTTAAATGATCTCATAGATTTTTCCTCTAATTTAATGCTTTATCAAGTATTCTCTGTCCACGGAGAGAAACCCATCTGTTACGCTGTTTCACAATGTCCTTTGGCTATAAACAAGCTTTTCCAGAATTTCCCCAACTCTTTCTTCTCTCTCTCTCTCTCTCTCTCTCTCTCTCTCTCTCTCTCTCTCTCTCTCTCTCTCTCTCTCTCTCTCTCTCTCTCTCTCTCTCTCTCTCTCTCTCTCTCTCTCTCTCTCTCTCTCTCTCTCTCTCTCTCTCTCTCTCTCTCTCTCCTCTTACAATCAGTAACAGAGGAAGTGCTATCTAATAGGTCCATTGAGATTTGATCTGACGTCATCTCTTCATGCTTCCTCTTTATTGGAAATACTATAGTTTATCCTTCCACTGCTTGACTAAGCGTTGAGACGCTTGGAATTAATTCAGGAGGGGCATGTATGAAGAGAATGAGAGGGAAAGGAAAAATGACACATGTAAGCACATGCTCACAAGCTAATTCACACACGCATCAGGAAGACAGCGATATGGCTGTTACCACACACACCACATCCGATGGCTCAAACACATACGCACAGCGCTCAGTCATGACATAAATACCCTCATAGACTAAAAGACTTGATATTTCTGAGCTGAGGTAACCTCAAATGACATGCATGCAAATTTGCAAAACACAAATACTTGGTATGCGCTGATACTTTTTCTTATAACACCACACCTACACTTGCCCTTAAGTGATGCAGTCAAGTCGTTCACACTAAGAAAGATGTGTTATTTTTGACGGGAATTATCAGAATGGTAATTAGCAGATGAAAACAATGGCAACATTTTTCAATAAGGTCTCATTTGTTAACATTATGCATTAGTTGACATTTTTTACAGCATTTGTTAACCTTTGCAAATGTTGATAATTTTCATGGTGTCATTCAGTGCATTAATTAATGTTAACAGATACAACTTTTGATATTAAAAATGTGTTAATAAATGCTGAGGTTGACATTTAAATAATTAATAAATGCTGTAGAAGTAATTTTCGTTGTTGGTTTATGTCAGCGAATGTACCGATAGTTAACTAATTTTAACAAAATGAAACCTTATTGTAACGTGTTACCAAAACAATAGTGTGCATATGCACTTATATATATATATATATACACACACACACACACACACACACTATATGGAGATTACCAACTTATCAAAACTCATTGGCTCTTTCAGCCTTTGCTTCACCTATAAAGGGGGCGCTCTTGAGCATCCTTCTAAAACCTACAAATGAGACACCCTATATGGTCTTATGGACTTGATGGACTGTTTAAAGTAATAGAGAACAATGGCAAAATAAAAGTATGATAAGTATGTATGACACGCATGCACAAACACATTTTTGTGACCACAAAAAATACATAAAGTGAGTCACCCGCTCATTGTGAAGTCACGTGACTACTTTTCTTGGGGGAAGGAGCTCTTAGCTCTTAGGTGTCCTTATTTTTAGTAAATGTCACTGCAGGGTTATATCTCCATTTTTCTGTTATTGCATGACCTCATGGTATGTGCAACTGCTGCATGACTGACCATATGCCATGAGCTTTTCCCAAGCTTGAGGACGTTTCACAATAACAGTAAAGAACAAACAATCAGCTCACACATAAATGGACAATAGACATTTGCCCAGTCCAAGAAAATTAACGATTGCTGTTGAATATCGCATTACATTTGGAATACAGACATTACATACAAATGTTCCATTGCTCTATCTACCCATCTATCCTCCATCATCTATCATTCCATCTGATCTTAAAGCATTATTTATAGCTGATTTTGTTTATCTTTTTGTATTTTTATATGGAACATAATTAAATAATTGTTTAGATGGCAATTTGTTTAAACTGATCCAAGTATTTCATGTAAATATTCCCTAAAGCTAAAACTGAAATTTTTAACCTGAAATACCAAGAAAAGACTTGTGGGTGGTCTTTTCATTTGGTTCAGTAAGCAACCACCTAGCGACCACCCAGAACACCCTAGCAACCAGACATCAATGCACTACAAACCACTTAGAACACCCCAGCAACCGCATAGCTTTGGCCTGGTGCACGTGCACACCCTAGAATTATGGCTGTGTTTTTTCATGGGCAAGCACTATTCACATTTTCTTTAGCAATATTAAAATGTGGTTATACTTAGCTGCTCACTTTTTGGTATAAAACTGTACCTTTAAGTTTCGTGAAGATGTAAATATTATTAAAAAAAATCCACTTTCCAGCTTTTCGGCTTAGCCTCGGTGTTGTAGTGTGCAAGTATACCCCTCCACACGCTCCGAAAAAAAGAAGTGAAAATGAATGATCCACATCAAAGAGCTTTTTCTCCCGGTGTTCAGGGAGCAAATATGTGTGTGTGGCTTTGAGTTTGTGGAGGTTAGAGAGAAGTGGCGTCATTCGACAGGGCCCTGCTAAAGTTCTGCTGCTGTGTTGTTCTGCAACTAGGAGACCCACCACAGCAAAGTCAGAGGAACACAAGGGTTCGTCTGTGTCCCAAAGCCACAAGGCACTGATTCACCAAACTCCCCTCTACTGTAAACATATCTATGCTTCAACCAGACCCACACACACAGCTCACGCCTATACGCTTCATGCATTTCTGTGATGTGCATGGAATGATGCAGTCCCATTTACGTACATCTTGACATTGATATAAGCGCATGATAAAACGTGATGGTTTTGGGGTTGGAATGGACCGTATAGCCATTTTAATCTGGTTCGTTATTTGATATCTCATTATATTTATACGTTTTTGTTCCCCAATGAGATACAAAATGTTTAAGACACCAAAATGCTTTAAAAATATAGGCATCATTTTCACCGTTTTAACTAAATGAACACGAAGACAAATAATTCTCTTTTTTCATTAATACTGTATGCACTGATATAACATAACTAACATAACCAATATAATATAATATAATATATAATATAGGGAAAAGTCACTATCACTGTAAAAAAAAAAATATTGTTGGTTTAACTTAAAAAAAATTAGTAACCTGGTTGCCTTAAAATTTTAAGTTCATTGAAATGGAAAAAAAATAGTTAACACAATGAAGGAGATTAATTTAATCACCACAAACTCAAAACATTACACTTTAAAAAAATATATTTTCAAGATTTGTTATCTCAACATTTTTTCTTTTGTCAAATCAACTTAAATATTTTATTTAGCTGAGATAACTTATTATTTTGAGTTTCTGATGATTAAATTAATCTCCTTCATTGTATTAACTCACTTTTTCCAGTTCAATCAACTTAAAATTTTAATGCAACCAGGTTACTTACTTTTTTTTTAGTTAAACCAACATTATTTTTTTACAGTGTATGTTATCTGAACTACATACATTATCTAAGTTGATTTGACAAAAGAAAAAAATGTTGTGATTACAAAAATCATGAAAATATTTTTTACAGTGTTCTCACGGTGTCTATGGCTAGCTTCTAGCTTTCTGCGGCTTCTCTTTCAAGGTGACGTTTGTTCGCTGTCGGCTACGGTAGAAACATGACATCACAATATGTCGACCTTCATAGAAGGGGGTGCCCGCGCTAATGTAGATATAAATGTCTTATTACTAATAATAACGTACTATTAGTAATAAAAACATTACGGTTTATTAAGTTCTTTATACACCACTGAAAAACGTAGTTATGTCATTTTGCATTTCTGTTTATAGATACTCATTTTTTACACATTGAACCTTAAATTGTCAAAACAATTTTTTTTATGTTGCTTAATTCTACATAGCCAGCAAAATCGCATCAGAATATTTGTCTTAAATGTCATTTTTACACAAACATCCCTTTTTACGAGATAAAAAGTGTTCACAATAAGGAAGTGTGTGTAGCTTCAAGTTTATACACCGAGCAATGCGGCGATGAGACTGAGAGATCCCAAACGGTTTAATAAAATGAGAAAGCACAAAGCCAACAGGCTGTATCATCCCACCACAGCCAACTCTCAGACATGAGTGAGAGTGGCACACAGAGAGAGGCAGGATGGGGTGAGAGGAAGGGGCAGGCAGCCAAAGAGGCAGTATCACCTAGCCACAAGCACCAGGCCAATGAGGAGGAACGAGCAGGAGGGGGGGTCTCTCACTGCTAGCTCTCAGAAGAACCTACTCTCACTCTCTCATACAGTCTGGGAGTGTGTGTTTGTGTGTGAGTGCAAGCCCAGGATGAAGGATTGTCTGGCGGGCTGTGCTCGAACGGCCGTGCAGCAGGATTTTCACGGTGCCCCCGTTTCTGTGTGTCTCTGTCCAGACGAGTCGTACCAAAAGCTGGCTGTGGAGACCATGGAGGAGCTGGACTGGTGTCTGGATCAGCTGGAAACCATCCAGACGTACCGCTCTGTCAGCGACATGGCCTCCAACAAGGTGAGAAGAGGTCCTCTGGAAGTTTTAGAAAGTCTTGCACTGTAAAGGACTTTCTGATTCTTTCTTGCCTCAATGGCCGCTTTGTTAATGGGGCTATTGAGAGTCATTTCTTGTGCCAGTTAGCTTGGTTTAAAAATTCTGACTACTTTCTGTGGGTTGCTGTGATTTGATAGACAGCTCGTGTGCCAATTTATAACAAGGAAGTTAGGAAAGTCAAACGTTTTATTGAGATATCAAGTGTTTTTGTTGTTTTTTTCTAGACTTCATACAGTATTTTGCACTTTATTCAAGTTTACACTATATTCAGAGCATTATGATAAACAATATAATTAAATTTGAAACACAAATATGTCATAATCTCTGTAAGAGTGACAGACATACACATGTTTCAACCTGTATTGTTTTGTCCTTTCATCATTGTGTGTTGTTTTCAAATTGCTGTCACTGTCCGCTCATGCGATACTCTGCATATCTCCACAGTGTGTGTGTGTGTGTGTGTGTGTGTGTGTGTGTGTTTGTGTGTATGTCCTGCAGCTGTGACTCAGGTTTCCTGTCTCCTTCCTAAGCTCTAGCTGGGTCCAGACTACAATGGGTGTGAGTGCTGTATGGCAGGGCAAGGCTGCTCTCCCTGTTTGTTTCTCCTTCTGTTGACGTCAAACAGGCATACACTGCAACACAGGGACTTTTACTGCAGACAATAGGGATGAATACACGCTTACTCCTGCGCACACTCTCAGAGGCTCAGTCATACAGATATATGTTCAGGAAAGGGACGGATTTCGGGAAGACCCAGAATTCGCACTGCTAATCATTTTCGTTATCAGTATTTTTGGCCTGTTTTCCGTCTAATCATCTGTAAACTATTTACTTGTAATGCAAATGTTAATGCTCGAGTTTCTTGAATTTTATTTTTCTTACTCTTATTTATTCATTCATTTATTTTTGCCTAAATCTCACAAAATTGTGTTAGATTTATTCTTGAACAAATAAACAAAAGATTACTAATTCAATAAGAACATAAAGTGTTTTAAAATTAAATAATATTATAACTAATATAAGTAAATATAAGTATATAATATAACTAATATAAGTAAAATCAGTATTTAAAATAACAAAGACTTTCTCTTTAATAATAAAGTTAATTTATCAATCTAAGGATGTATATATATTTACTGGAAAACGACAAATCTACTGATTATTTTATGCAGTGCGCAGGTGAACACAGTATTGCCATAACGTATTGGAAGAAGAGAGGACATTCACGAAGCCTGTGACCGTATCATGATTGGCTCAAGATCTGGGAGCTTATCTCTTATTTTCTGGGAGCTTCTGTATGAGTTTGTGGAAATAACATAATGATAGTCATCAGAGTTGTACAGAGACGTCTGACCTTTTGCTGCCCTTTTGGAAATCTGTCCCATCAGATGTACATTCAACTTTAGCTGCATGTGCTTCAGCTATTCTCAAAAAGAGTATAATTCAAATTGAAAAGTTCTGATTCTTTCCGGACTATTTTGATAGTTCAATCAAATTATATCAAAGGGTCATTGTTTCTTTATTATATTATATCATTAATTATATCTTTATTACTTGATCCATCTCAGAGGGACATTTTATAGCTTTGTTGTTGCTTTGTACCATTTTTTTTCTTATAAAGTTCCTATAGAGAAATTAAATGAGAAAGAATTGTTGAGACAATTGTTTCAATGGGAATATAGAGCTATGAAATTATTAGAATTATTTGATGAGAAATATATGAATTGATTTTAAATCTTAATATAATAATAACTGTATTAATATAATGTCATAAATCATACATATATATATATATATATATATATATATTTTATTACATTTAATCTTTTGGTTATTTGATTGGAGACTTGATATTGCACCTTGCAGACTTAAGACTGCAGCTTATTCAAAATAGTGCGATCTCACCTATAAGGCTATGGAGATGTGTGAAATTAATAAAGTCCTCTGGAGAAGAGGCAGGATAGTTAAAAGTTTCGATTTCCTCTCTACACTCTAAAAATGCTGGGTTGTTTTAAACCAATTTTGGACAAACTCAAACAAAAATGTTATTTAAAAATGTTACCCAATGGCTGGGTTTGTCCATATTTGACCCAACATTGGGTTAAAACAACTCAGCATTTTTTAGAGTGTATAATCCCATGGCAGTCTAGAAGCAGTTGAGACATTAAAGATCTCTTTTCTGATTTTCCTTTGGGTGCAGCATAACGTTTTTTTGTGATTTAAAAGTCAGGATTTGCCACTGATCTGCATGCCCGTGCCAGCTTTCTCTGATGACTTCAAGAGATCATATCAGTATCTGATTCCAGTGCACACTAGTATTTACCCTAAACTATGTTGCAATGGTGTTAAGAGTGTGTGCGTGTGTGTGTGACAGAGAAAAGGAGGCGGTCCCATGGTTAGAGGGGGAGTGTGTGTGTTACAGAATAGTAAGTGCTCACTGCTCAAAGTTAGTCAGTAACACTATCTTGTCTGTCAAACGCTGAACCTCAAGACAGGGTGACGCTCACAAAAAGCAGGACTTAGAAAACTTTACAAACTTAAAATGGGAGCTTGCCACTTTGAGGCGAAAGAACAGAGAACGAATGGAAAACTTAACGCTTTTGGAAAGGTGAGCCTTTGTTTTATGCTTTTACAAGTTATTAGTGTGCTGTTTATTTTTGTTGGGTGTTATTTGGTGGACTTTTCGGGGACGTAACTGTTGCTTAAAGTAGCTTTCTGAACTTTTCTGAGCTTTATAGATGAAAAGTGAATGCTTGGAAAGGTTTTTTTTTTTTTTTTTTTTTTTTTTTTTTTGCACACTGCTTTCTTGGATTGACAAGTTGCATATTACATTGTGGATGAAATTCTGTGGACATGTAAGCAGTTTGACGGTCACAGATCTATTTAAGTTGGAGCCCTGTAATATTAAACTGATGCTCTCAAGTCAAACTACTGTTCCTGCATTTTGGTTGTAGACTAAGTGTACCAATATCAGTTGAATGAGAATTGTTGTTAAAATAGTTGCAGTGTAAATGTTCGTTTTAAATGGTTTCATATTTGCTGTCTTTTTCTGATCTCAACCTGAAACAATCTCTGTTCATTTTAAAGCTTTAAATTCCTTTCTAATCTTAAGCGATTTAGCCTCTTCATTGTGTGGATATAATTGAGACTAAATCAGCTACAAGTGTTTTAATCTGTAATTTAATAACTTATTTTTTTAATTTACTGTGTCGAAATGTGGATTTCACACATACACGCATCCATGCACACACATTGAGAAGGTTAGAGGAAGTGTAACGTCAGGCTTGTATCCTCAGGCGGTGACAGATAGCACACAAAGAGTTTCTTAAGAAGTCATGATGTTATTGTTCTAATATACCAGAGAACCCATTTGTCATCTTGATTTGCGTCACGGCCTTTCAAAATCTTCTTCCAGGCGTCGTCACATATCAATCACTGTTTAGAATTTGCCGATTTTGCAATTATGTGCTTCTCGAATGACATCATTCGGTGCAATAAAAACTCCCACAATTTCTGTCCAAGAAACTGATGGGGGTTTCCCCCACTAGATGATGTACACAAGACATTCAGATAGCTATACATGTAGTTAACAAAACATTAGTGTATATGTCATTTACATGATAGTACATAGTGTATGTAGTGTAATTTACATGATAGTTTGAGTATAGAGAAAGATATGGTATCTCAATTGACAGAGGACAACTAAAAGGGTAAATGTATTTTGATGATTGATTGACTCGCCTGTCCTACATCAAACTCTGACACATTAGACAAGGTCATGATGAGAGCACAGATTGATTGAACATGCCACCGGCGAAAAGTGTGAGGTGACCAAACAATCTATCTCACTTAACATCTGTGGGTTTATACTGCCTACTAGTGGAGACAACTAAATAGCATCCTATTGCTAAATGTCCTATTTTAAAGAAATGCACAAATATAATCTTACCAGCTAGTATTATTCCGATAATATTTGCTGAAATTGATGCCAAAGGGTAGTAATTTGACATGTCCTGTGGTGTCACATACTCCAAAATGGTTTAACACAGCATTTGGCTTATTATTTTTGTATTATAATGTAGATTGTACGAGTGAATGTTAACTGAGATAGGGAATGTTGAGAGAATAAAAAGGTGATTGAATGGTAAAAAGGGGAACTGTTTTCAGCACATATACATTAATATACACAGGTAATCCTAGCTGATGGAATCGGTTAGCTTTAATCGAGATCTTTTTCTACAGAATGAAGCTCTTTGAGAATGACATTCCCTTCATTCACCCTTAACTCTTCTCAGAGCAGAAGTGGGTGCACATCCACACGCATCCATGTTTCTCACAGGGCTTAGAAAGAGCCACTTGCATTGATTTATTGATACGGATGATAAGAAGAAAGGTGAGCCGCAGAAGGCACGGTCTATGATATGTCAGAGTTGTTTACAGCTCTGACTAGACATCTCGCGCACTGCTGAGGAACCCCCACTGCAGCATAATGCAGAGATTCTCCTCTATTTTCCATCTTTCTCTTTCTCCCTGCCTCCCTCCCACTCTCTTTTTCTCATGAAGGCGCATAAACACTGACACACACGTTTCACATGGATAATCCGAAATCATTGCATGAATCCTTTTAGCTCCTCAAATGCCTGCGTTAATCAGCAGAAACAGTCTCTGCTGCAAACACTCTTTCTACTTCAGTTTTTCACGTTTAATTTAATGTTTTCTTATTAGTGAAATTTACTATTGTGGAAAATTGTTTTGTAAGTGTAATTGAGCATCCACTTAATTGTGTTGGTTGTGAAATGCACCATTTTATCCGTCATAGGCGAGTGTGATTGAAAGATTTGGTCTGGACTGCTGGCTTTGGTGTTTTTTTTAGTGGACATTTTTAAGATTGTCCATTTGGAGGGTTTTCCCTGTTAATGGACTTTGCTTGTTTGGGCTATATCAAGGACGGCTCATTGATTTTGTCCGTCTGCCCTCCTCCCCGTTTTAATGATTCGGGGGGTTGATTTGGCAGATGTTATTGAGACGCAGTGGTGTCCTCGTGATTACTGGGCTGCCATCTTTGGAAGCTGGGGGGGGGGAAGCCTCAGCGGCAGCCTGTGTCACATGACACTGTTGCCATGGCGTTGGGATGTTGGCGTAATTGGTGTTCGGATATAGACGGGGAGGCATAGAGAGAGCCTGTGTGGGGGGTGGTGTTGGGGGGGGGGCTTAGTTGATGTCACAGAAAAAAAGACAAAGGGAGGCAATTATCCAAGTCTTCTCTCCCACCATACTCTACTGTAAAAATAGCACAGGGCTCCAAATGAAGCCTTGTGCATTATGGCAGTGCAATAAATAAGAGTGGCCGAGCCTGAAAGTACCCAGACTCATCTAAAACTCCTATACAAAAGGGTACTAAATATTGTACTTAATTAGGAATCCCTTAAAGACAAAGGTTGACGGATTGTTTGCAAAAAGCCAAGTGCGTGGCTTTAAATAAAATCTCCCTCTCTTTCTGTTCTGCTTTTTACTCTTGTGATTTCCCCGCATAACAAAGTGGGGCTCTCCCTCTTTTCTGGCATCTCTATGTCAAATCATATGTGCCTATGGAGCGTGTTGCTGGGGCTGACAGACTCGAGACTGGGGGTGAGACGCGAGAGGGAGGGGGCGAGAGAGAAAGACCGAGAGAGATGATGAAAGAGCGTGAGCGTAGTGCTGCAGCAGAGCGGCACTAATCCAGCAGAGGAAGACCCCCCTCCAGCCAGATGAGCTTCCCAGCGTTTTTTCCCCTCATCCCTCCCTCCCTCTGCTTTACTGCTCCTTCATCTCCTCCATAATTCACTGGCACTTTCAGACCCTCTGCTTCGCTTCTAGCTCCGGGCGTCGCTCTCTGGATCCTCCTCCAGCTCAGGACGGGTGTTCCCATCAGTTGTTGGCCCCCTGCTTATATCTGCAACCATGGAGAGTCAATGCTGCAGCGATTCGGCCGAGAGCTGCCATGAAGACAGCTCGCGTCTGCTCGTCGGCTACTAATCCATACCAAGCAGAGTAGGAGAGGAGAGAAGAGGGGATTTTTCGTTTTTCGCAACCAGAAGAATCCCTTTCGTCTGCCTCTCTCTGGCTCTTTTCCTTTGTGGTATAGGAGTGCGCTGTTGTGGATTTCGGGAGATTAAATACGATCCAAAATGCCTGAGGCCAATTACCTTCTCTCTGTATCCTGGGGTTACATTAAGGTGTGTATGGTGGCTACTGAGCTGTTTTCCGGTTTGCTAATGGCAGTTGGTTTTGGTTTGGTGTTTGTTGGTGGTCTATGGAGACACTGAGGAGGAAAACCTACAGCAAGTCTCGCTGTGTGGCATCCTGTGCTGGAATGTCTAGACCCAAGCTCTTCTTTTTAGACGAATGTGTTGTATTTTGGCTGATATGTTGATTTGGATGTCAAAAAGCACATCTATATAGGTCGCTTTTGCGATTTGTCCATTTTTTAATGATGGAGCTTAACATTTTTTTAGATGTGGCGCAGGATATGGCTGCCGTTTTTTGACTTATTTAATTATATATGCATTTGTTTATTTATTTATTTCCAACATTGCGCCTTTTTGGTATCACATCGTTGTTTTTTGAACATATATCCATAAATCAAATGTGGAAAAAGTGCTAACGAAAAAATATTGCTTAAACTTTGACATACAGTTTGAAAATTGCAATTTACAAATGAAATCTCAACCAGTGTCTACCTTGTCTCTTGTAATGCATTTTGCATTTACCTTCTTCGGTCTTCTTACATTTGTTACATTCTTAATGCATTTCCATTGTTTATGCTTGGAATAAGGTATTAGAGATTTATTTTGGAAATAAGAGAAATTAAGATGCCCCGTGTATATTTTGAAAATTAAAAAAAATTAGAATTTAAATTATATATATATATATATATATATATATAATTTGATAAAAATTTAGTATTGCGCACCCCATAACCGATTGTGGTATTGTATGTAAATGTCCATATAAAAAAAAATGTTAAAATATCACATT
The DNA here is from genome assembly GCA_038021265.1 of Cyprinella venusta. Classification (NCBI taxonomy): domain Eukaryota; kingdom Metazoa; phylum Chordata; class Actinopteri; order Cypriniformes; family Leuciscidae; genus Cyprinella; species Cyprinella venusta. The sequence continues at coordinate 22,568,816 of CM075868.1, read as the reverse complement.
TTTCTAGATTTTGGGGAAAGGAAGCCCTGCTGAAGTCTCAATGTAGAACCTTTTGAGTTTTTAATTAACTAATGATTCTCCCTCTCTTTCTTTTCCAGTTCAAGAGAATGTTGAACAGGGAGCTGACGCACTTCTCTGAGATGAGCAGATCTGGCAATCAGGTGTCGGAGTTCATCTCCAACACCTTTCTAGGTAATTACACACATATCCACTCTTTCAATAAAACCCCCGCAGTCAGCGCTAAACATTGACTATATAGTGTATACGCCATTGTGGATTGAATTTGGGCTGCGTCATTTCCAGAGCTCAACTGCAGTTTAGACTCACTGTAAGATAAAGGCTATGAAAAAGTGAGAGGTTTGATAAGTGAATTATTTGTGAAGACTACATTACATTAAAATATCAGATGGCACAAAGGCTCAATTTGTTTGTGGAATGCCGTGAGATGGCATCAGACTTTCATTTCTGCATGAGGAGAGAGATCCCCAATGCAGCAGTTGGAAAAGAGGAAGGGGAGGGTGGAAAGGAGAGCAGAATCAGAGGAGGGAGAGAGAGATAGAGGGGGGATGGTATTCTGCTGTAAAGTAATGCTGACGGTGGAACCCCCAGCACGGAACATCCAGGCAAGAGAACCTGTGACTCATCCAGCTCCTGTGTTCTCATCGAGACGGCATCACATAGTCACACAAACAGGCACACATTTGTCCCATTACACAAGATCTTAACACTTTGAGATCCTGTTTCACCTAAAAAAAATAAAAAAAATGTGTGTTTAAATTATATTTACTTATCATAGACAAGGCTAAAATGTTGATTTAAAAAATATATATATTTTTGCAGTTTGAAAATTTGATGAAGAACTTTCGGCAAAAATATTGGTGTACAACTTTGTGGCCGGATTATTTGGGACTAAAAGTGGTTTTATATTCCAGGGATTAAATGTTAGCTGTGAAACATCTGTGTGCTGTGTCACACGTGACTGCTCTCTTTATGCTTCTGCGTTTTCACTATCTGCATCAAAACGTGTGAGTTTAGCAGAGATAGTGAGATTAAATCTGACCCAAACACAATGTTACTGCTTTTTTTTTTTCTCGAATCATGGATCTGTGTGCAGTCTGCATATGTGGCTTGCCTTTGGTTATTGGTTATGGAAATAAGAATACTGTCCACTCATGGCACGCATGGCAAAAATTTGGATTAGCATTTCCACATGAGAAAAATCCTTAACATGAAGGTTTATGGCATTATTAACTGCATTTTTGCCCTCGAGATAAGCCCTTCGTGTGCTTCCATTGTTTTTCAATTGATATCTCCTGAGGGTTGACCTTTGGAGATGCCATTTGAGGCAGACACGGGCTCCCCTGCAGTTTGTTGACAGGTCTGTCACAGTGAAAATGGAGAGTGGAACTAAAGAAGGAAAAGAGGGGGCAGTCACCGCTTGAATAGCTAAGTGGCAAAGTCGCTCTGAATTGGGTGTCTGTTCTGCCTTTCAAGGGCAGAGAATATTGAGAAGCACACGCAAGGAGTGCAGATGTGAGCTATTCAGCTATGGCCCTGCACCTGGGCCAAAGGCGTCTGCTTGCGTCACTCAGGGAAACATAATACATGGCCACCGGTTTTCCAACAATGGGCTTTTGTGCAGAGATATGCAGTATGTGTCTGTGTAAAAGCTACAATTAAGAGATTGAGTAATCTGGAATGTGATCTACCAACATCTGACACACTTCTGCATGATCTGTGTAGAACGATTTAGGGACTATCTATGAGTTAGCAAACGGTAATTTTCTACATTTTAAATGGAAACTCGTGTTTATGGTTAATAATGCTTATAATATGTTGGTTCTTCCTGTTCCTTACAGACAAACAGAACGATATGGAGATTCCCTCGCCTACAGCAAAAGCCCGCGAGAAGAAGAAAAAACAGCAGCTGATGACTCAGATCAGTGGAGTGAAGAAAGTGTCTCACGGGCCCATCCTCAACAGCAGCCTCGCTCGCTTCGGCGTCAAAACCGACAAAGAGGATTTACTGTCAAGGGTAAGACTGATGCTTGCTCTTTAATGGTTTTGATTGTAAAAATAAAAAAAAGAATCCTGTTGATCTCATGCCCTTGCCTCTTCCCTTCCCAGGAATTAGAAGACCTGAACAAATGGGGCCTGAACATCTTTACCGTTTCAGAGTATTCAAACAACCGGCCTCTAACTTGCATTATGTATGCCATCTTCCAGGTCAGTCCTTCCTCCAGCCTACGACTTTCCCCTTTTTGCAACAAAAATGTAGTAAATTGTAATAATATTGCATCTCTCTGTAACAGGAACGAGACTTGCTGAAGACGTTCAAGATCCCAGCAGATACATTCGTGATGTATATGATGACCCTCGAGGATCACTACCACCAAGATGTGGCCTATCATAACAGCCTTCACGCTGCTGATGTGGCCCAGTCAACTCACACTCTGCTGTCCACACCTGCACTTGATGTAAGAACGCTTTTTCTTTATATGCATAGTTTTAATATTTATTTCCTCAAAAGACTTCATGTATCTCACCATTTTCAACCTGTCCTAAACAGGCTGTCTTCACCGATCTTGAGATCCTGGCAGCCATTTTTGCGGCAGCCATTCATGATGTGGACCACCCTGGTGTTTCAAACCAGTTCCTCATCAATACAAGTGAGTGTTATTAAATCCCAACCTACTACCAGCGTCAGTTTCCTGGCGACACATGGACTAATTGAGTATTTGCTCATTTCTTACAGACTCCGAGTTAGCGCTCATGTATAATGATGAGTCGGTTTTGGAGAACCACCACTTAGCCGTGGGCTTTAAACTTCTGCAGGAGGAGAACTGTGACATCTTCCAAAACCTCACTAAGAAACAAAAGCAGTCACTCCGAAAGATGGTCATCGACCTGGTGAGGTTCTTCCTTCCTTCCTTACTTCTTCATTTCCACTGCAATGATTGATATGCTAAGCTAACACATCTTGCTCAATGTTCTCCCTTAACAGGTACTGGCCACGGACATGTCTAAGCACATGAGCTTACTGGCCGATCTGAAGACCATGGTAGAGACGAAGAAAGTGACAAGCTCAGGAGTTTTACTTCTGGACAACTACACAGACAGAATACAGGTACAGGTCTTCCTGTTTTCCATCCCCTCTTAATGAAACTCATTTTCTAACAGTCATTAGGAAATCCAATGATCATAGCTAAGATTGACTGAAATTTTGATGTTACTTCAGGTTTTGCGGAACATGGTTCACTGCGCCGATCTGAGCAATCCCACCAAGTCTCTAGAGCTGTACCGCCAGTGGACTGACCGCATCATGGACGAGTTCTTCCACCAGGGCGATCGAGAGCGGGAGCGAGGCATGGAGATCAGCCCCATGTGTGACAAACACACCGCCTCTGTGGAGAGATCACAGGTTAGTTACTGTCTGAAATGTAGCGGTTTCTTGGAGGATATCCTAGAATAACTTGCATAGTGCCCTACGACATCTAATGTGTTTTTTTTTCTCTCTCTTCAGGTGGGTTTCATTGACTTCATCGTCCACCCGCTATGGGAAACCTGGGCTGACCTGGTCCATCCGGATGCCCAGGACATCCTGGACAACCTGGAGGATAATCGGAACTGGTACCAGAGCATGGTCCCCATAAGCCCTTCCCCGCCCTTCGATCAGGCTGACAAAGACGGCAACAGCGGGGGTTCAGGCCCTGACAAGTTCCAGTTCGAGCTCACGCTGGAGGAGGAAGACTCGGAAGGCACGGAAAAAGACGAACAGAGCCAGGGAGACGAGGAAGAAGACGACAGAGGGGAAGAAATGGAATCCACTACACTCATCCAGATAGTTACCGAAGACGCCTCACCGGTCGACACATAAGACTTAGCGTCCCTTGATAGGCGGTAGCTATTTTTTTTCCCATGCAGGAGAAATCTTGCAGTTGATGCTTTTTAAGAAGCCCACATGGGGTGATTTTTTAGTCCCCCGTGGGAGGAGGATGTCTTGCCCTCCTTGCACTTACGTTTGGAGACAGTTTGTAGGAGCTCTCAGGAAATAAATGCTGCAGACATTTTGGACCTGAACGATTGGCAGGCGACTTTGATAAACATGAAGGATTGGGGCCAACGTGAACAGTTTGTTTGGTTGTTTACCGGATTGTGAGGACTAGACACTACTGAGAGGATTTCTCTTTTTTTTTTTTTGTACCAACACAAACTTTTTTGTAAAGCTGTGGGTGTGTGGTGAGGTCACAAACGAACTACTGAAGAACAAGTATTTGTAAAGAGAGAAACTGTTTACTTTTCTGTACCATTTGTCTAAAGACTGACTGTGTGCCTTTTTACTATTGTCTTTTTAATAGTCTTTTATTTATTGAACACATTTTAGTATATAACTGTACGTTGAAATGTTTTCATTTTGTAAAGCAAACCAGACCGAACATGCAGAATTGTTTTATATCTACGCTGGAGAGAGAGAACTTAGTGTCTTCCTTTGTTTGGCAATATACCTTAATAATCCAAACATCTGACAAACGATCAGAAAACGAAGAAATTGTGAAAGAGGCACTTTCTGTTTATTCTATCTATATTCGTGTCGGACTCCGTAACTATGAGCACAAACTGTTTATTTGGAACCATGCGTCATCCCATTCACATTAGGGAAAGGCAAATGCATTGTTGCACAAAATGTTTTAAATGCCCTTAAGTATGAAGACCCCATTTACTTAGATTGTAGAACAAAATACAAGCACCTCCAAAAAAAATCGAATCACAAGGGGTCTCGTAATGTACTAAAATCACAGGGAAGCCAAAGCTATTGACTTAATTCACATTCATTTGCTTTCAATTCATCATAATTGTCTTCCTAGCTGCAGCCATTTCCACCCTTCCCATCATACCTTAGAAACAGAAACAAGAAAAACAGTCTAAACTAGCTTTTGTAGCTTTTTACACAGTTTTGATAGAGAACTTTTCCTCGTTTGTCTTCTTAACAAAACTTCTTTCTCAGATTGGCTCACTTTAAAGGTGGGTAAAAAAAAAAACAAGAAATGAAAAGAAAAAAAAATACAATTACACTCGTCAGATTTCAACATGCCAGTTTAGTAATGACATTAGCATTGTCGTTTCATACGTTTTGTCACCGTTAAGGTTTAAGTTTGTGTGTAGTTCATGCTTTAAGGTACTTTAACTACCTTATGCTCAAAGTCTCAACAGTGGAAACAGTTAATGGCCAAAGTAGCATGCAAAAGTATGTTTGTGCGCACATATGTACGTGTCTACACATTACTGTGTTTGTGTGAATGAGCGTCCGTGGGGGGCGCTTCATCACCAGCCCACGCTTTTTACAACTCCTTCCATTCTCTTTGTTTATATGCGCTCAGATCGGTCCTCTACTGTTTATAACAGTGTATTTATTACTGTTAAATGTACATAGGGAATATTGTTTCTTTGTAAATGGTTTAATTTATATGCACTTGCATTACCGAAAATTGGTGGTGTTTCTTGTGTAGTGGGCTCTTGGACTGAGTCTGTTTTATTTAGTAATATTGTTTATGTTTTAATATAAATAAATATATATTATATATACTATGTATGAATATATTGCACAATTTTCAACTGCCCAGAACAGTAGCCTATGAGACACGCAACCCATTGGTAAAGGGGAGAGTCTGTAGATAAGACATAAATACAAACTGTAGACATCTGTCAGCTATATTAGAAGCTTTGTGTATCACTGTTTGGTGTAACATTGATAAATCAGTATCTCACGAGATTCTCCACAAGACGTGGCCCTCAAATATATACAACATTTTGAATGGAGATTGCTAAAAATGGCTCAGAGTTGGCATGTGTATGCACATTTACTGGAGAGAGGAATTGGTTACCAACATCACAATGTGAAATCGATATAATTACGAAAATGTGATCTTCTGTAATTATTTGTGCTAATGTGAACTATTTTTCTGACCTTGTTAGCAGTTTTGACATTCAAATTGTCAGTAAAACTTTGTTAATCTATATGTTTGAGATCTTTTGGTCCGACTCGCGTCCAAAGGGATTCAACAGAATTAGTGCTATCTGCATGAGGGATGAGTTTTTATCGTCTGGTTATCCCACATTGTTGCAGGTGAATATTCAATGTTTCACACAATGTATGGTAATAATATTGTATATTGTGTTCAATAAAATCTGAAGCTACTTTTCTATGAAGTGATTAAAGACAAAGCATGAATATACTCCATGTGTAAATCTCTTTCTTCATAGCTTTTATTTTTGTTACTTGACCTTTAGTTTAGTTCAATCAATCTGTCAATATTAGTTTCGAATTCATCCAATTGATAGTCTAAAATTCAAATTGATTCTTCTATTTCAATTATCAAATTGAAATAGTACAGCATTTTTGTTTCTATTAATTTTGAACAAATAAATGCAGCCTTTTTGAGCATATGATAATTTTCAAAAACATTAAAAATACAAATATTAGCTTAGAATCTTGATCTTATTTCTGGCCGTATTTGCATTTGAACCCATTATGAGGTTGTCTTGTTTGAAGCTGAATCCGCAGTGACAGGTCACATTGCACCCAGTGAATGTCGGTCCTGCACTGTTCCTCGAGCCAAGTCAGCCCTCAAATGACACAGTCCCCCTGTGTGAATCATTCTGAGGCCTTTTGCCCAGAATTTATGTAAGACAAGAAGGTTAGTGAGAGAACATGGGCCAATTCAGGCCGTTATCCTTATTTCATATTCATCTGATTATTTGAGGTGAATTACCAGTGCAGCTGAAAGTTTCCCTAAAGGTTTAGTTAAGGCTGAAGGTGTTGTGGTCATTCCAAAATTACCTACAACTTTAAAACAAAATTTAGTCATTTTAAAAATGATCTTATGTCATTGTTTATTTGTCATTTTTTAATTAGATATATACATTTAGGTGAAATTTATTTATCGTTTTTAAGATTAATAAATATATGCACTCAAGCGAATATTTTCACACATCACATGCATTATATTTCATCTCAAGCATGCACCTATCTGACACAGTTGTGAAACTGAACACTTTATGTAGACTAAATTATTTATTATTTATTGTGAAAATGTCTATACATAAGGGACAGTGAATGCAGTTTATTTTACTGTTTTGTTCAGCAATAAAATATGTAGTTTTAATTATTATTTTTGTGATTTAATTATGTTTTATTAACGTAGTTCGGGAGGAACACGTCAAATGGGCTACTCTAGTATCATCAGCTGTCTACAATCAGTAATCAACAAATACTTTATCTCCAGCTGTCTTCAATCAGTAATCAACATATCTACCCAATCAGCACGAAGGCAAACCATATATAAGCACAGTCAAACTCACCTAAGTGTTCTACAGTCTTCAGAATCCCTCTGCCACCCCATCTCCTCACACACTTACCACCAGGTCATAATATTCTGCGTTTGGACCAGAGCCCTCTCCCCGGACACCACGCCAAATATATTTACCAATTGAATCTATCCGACTGATTTGTAAGTATGAACTCGTGATCATATTGAAAGTCTGAGTGCCACACAACAGAAAAAAAAATACATATACTTTATGTAAATTTTGTACATTTTCAAAAAGTAAATGATTTAAACTCGGATATAAAAGTGTGTGAAGTTTGAACACCGACCTGTATATTCTACTATGTTTTCAGTGAATCCCATTTATACATATTTATAGGAGAACCATAAGATAAATGCCTGACATAAAATAACCTAGTAAGGTCACACACATTGCTCTCTCACATTCAAGCACCTTGTGAGTAATCTACAAATGTTGATTACTGATTGAAGATGGAGTGCTGTATATGCTGAAGGATCTCCATTGCTATGCATAATAAGTGTTTGGAAACACCATGCAGAGTGCTCAAAGAACCCCCTGGGAGTGTGTTAGCCTTGTAAATGAAGGCTGTAAATCAGCCCAATGATGGCTAGCCAAAGCTATTTTTAACCTCCAATCAATTATGAGAAGAGACTGGTGACACTCTTCCTCCTTGTGAGTGTCAAGAAGTCTATCTCAGCCTGCTCACCAACAATGGTTCAAAATGAAATACATAATCACTCAAGAACACTGACATAATTGCACAAACCCAAGTGTGTGTGGAAGTCAAGAAATAAAGCAAGTTAAAAGATTCAGTCAAACATAAGTCAACAGGCTAACGTTACAATGTTACAGTTAAATAGCCTATGAAACTTCACATTGCCCTCAGCCAAAACGATTTACCAGGGAATAAACCATAGATTAATGAGACCAAAGATCGCCTGTTATGGCGATTTATTGCTTGTTTAACCAGACAGAGCCCGCGGGGAATGTCAGAATGACTAGCAGAGGTAAGGCTGTTCCAGGTGGGCTACAGGAGCGCTGAGCGCCGGGTGATCACCTGGAACTCAGAAAACGTCAGAAAATTTTTTTAAATAAGCGTTACCTTCATAAATACCACAGATTTGAGCTTTGAGACTGAAAAACTCTTAAAACTACATTCTGTGACGCACTAATACTGAAATTTTTAAATTTCGCGGCCTTGAAAAACACTTCACCACACTGACTTCCTTAATTTTCAGAGTTTCCGCTCCTGAAAAGCACCAATAGTATATACATGCAAATATTTCTTAAATGTTTACATGCATGTGTGTGTATTGATATATAAGAAATATTTGCATGTATATACTTTATATATATTTATACTAGGGCTGTCAAACGATTAATCGCATCCAAAATAAAAGTTTGTTTTTACATAATATGGCTGCACTGTGTATAATTATTTTGTGTATATATAAATACACACACATGCATGTATATTTAAGGAAAAAATAATATTTATATATAAAATATTTATATTATATATAAATCTATGTACAGTACATGAAAATATTTCTTAAATATATACAAGCATGTGTGTGTTTATATATATATATATATATAAAATAATTATAAACAGTGCACCCACATATATTATGTAAACATAAACTTTTAATTTGGATGTGATTAATCGTTTGACAGCCCTAATTTATACAAAATTAATATTATACATAAATATTTTATATATTAATAACACATATTTGTTAAATATATACATGCATATGTGTGTATTGATATATACAAAATAATTATACACTTTACACACACATTATGTAAACACAAACTTTTATTTTGGATGCGATTAATCGATTCCCAGCCCTAGTAAAAATACAAGGCACAGATCTTTTCTGTTCATCTGATTATGGAAAAATAAAAAAAATGTTGAACAGGAATTTGATTCTATCTGCCAGTGGTTGATGGATTTTGGGCGTGGCACTCTAAAAGATTGGAGAAGTCCTGTATGCATCACCACAGCCTGTGATTTTGATTAAACATTATGAGGTCGAGAAAATTGCAAAAATGAAACAAATGCATAACTTAATTGTTCACAATAAGATAACATGCATTTAAATTACTGCAGGAAACAAATTTTCATGTCAACTTTAATAAGCAGTGCAGTGTTTTTTTTTTTTTGAAAAATTTAATTTGTATATTATCTTGGAAATTCCCCTTCTCGAGTAGGACGAGGGACTTGGTTAGTACTCCTTGTTTTACTCTTTACTGCTGTGACAAATTTGGAAATCACCCCATCTCCAGTGATAGTGAAATTTGAGCTCAAAAATGCTAGAAACTGCCCCGTCTTTGAGACTGGTGGAATCATATAGGCCTTACACAGAGAGAGCTTTCTTTTGCTCTGTCTGGACAGCAACATTACATTGCACCACTGTCTCACTCTCTGTCTGATGTACTTAACCAGAGAGTGCTACGAAATTCATTTTCCACACTCATTAGTTGCGGGTCAGCAGTGCTCCCTCACTGGGTGCTCATGCCGCAGCTGTCTAAGGATTTCAACACTGATAGTGTGTCAGAGGATTGTTTGTGTGTGTGTGTCTGCTTGCTGGTTGGCTGATTTATTTTATTGCTTGTGCACAGCAGACTGACGTTGCAGCATCATGGCTGAATAGAAACAATCAAGCAGTTTACAAGGAGGCTGATACAAGGGCAAAAACAGCTGAAATGATTGTGTGAATGATTGTGTGATTGTGTGAAAACAATGAATGAATGGTTGTCACATGTCACATGTAGAACTTTCTTTTTGTGTAATATGCATTACACTAATTTTTTTGTGTAATATGCATGTTTACATTATATATGTTTGTGTAGTGTGTATAATTATTTTGTATATATAAATGCACACAGATGCATGAAAACATTTAAGAAATATTTGCATGTATATACTTTATATATATTTATACAAAATTAATATTATACATAAATATAAATATTTGATACATTAAAAACACATTTTTCTTAAATATATACATGCATATGTGTGTATTTATATATACAAAATAATTATACACACTACACACACAACTAAAAAACTTTAACATTTTTAAACTTTTATTTTGGATGCGATTAATCGCGATGAATCGTTTTCCAGCCCTAATATATATCTATCTATCTATATATATATATATATATATATATATATATATATATATATATATATATGTATATACATACATGCATGGATGGATGGATTTTCAGTATATGTAGGGCCACACATAATATATATCTTGATGTCCAAAATATGTGTATATTCATAAACTATATATATAGCTGTAAATATACCAGTTATTTTAAAGACATATATGCCACAATTTGATTTGCAGATGCCACTTGTTTTGATATTTTGTATCTAATACAAAGACATTCGATCATTTTGAATCTTCAGAAGAGTGATGTGTATTTTACTGTACATTGTATAAAGATTTCGATTTGTGGTGATTTTATTGGATAAAACACAAAGTTAACAAATAAAATTAAAATGGTGCGACATGGCGCAGTTTAAGTTAGCCGCATAATTCTCTAAATGATTCTTTCCCTCCACCCACACGTCCCTGCATCCACTCAGTGTCTTCTCCAGGAGGGAGCAAAGCACAGCGCAGTGAAGCTGGCAGATAGAGGGAGGGATGGATAAAGAATGGAGAGGAGAAGAAAAGAAAGCTGCTCTCCCCTGGGGGACAATGCTCTGCCTCAAATGAGGAACCCAAATGCTTTCTGACATTTGGAGGATGCAGCATGTGCCTGGCCTCAGCTGGCCCGAACGCTACTGTGATCACGAGTGAACACACATTTACACAACTCGCACACAAATTAGACACATGCATCATGAAACAGAGATTTTAAAAAATGTATGACTGTTCATCCATCTTTATACTTCATTTAAAGTGCTGGAACGTGCATGATTTATACATAAAAAATCTGCAGTGGTAAAAAGTGACGAGAACATTTTATCTGGACAGCCTTATATGGCACTTTAAGATGCCTTCCCCACAGAGAAGGCAGAAAGAGAGAGAGAGAAAAGAGATTATATCATGATGAGTTGTGACTGTATGAAACATGCTGAATGCTAATCATCCTCTGTCTTTCCCACAAACATCAGAGCAGCAGTAAAGCTGCGCCAGAACACAATGTCTGAGGCCTCTGATGATCTGCAGTTACCATGGCAACCTGCATCTGGAACTCTGGGTACACCTCTGGTATTAAACTTTGGAAATTCTCAAGAATGTAACCTTACATTTAATATGAACATGAAGGCCAAATCGTTTCACATTACATAAGGGTATACACAATACCATTTGATAGTGACTGTCTTATAGATTTTCAATCAAATCCGGGATTGCTGTGGTTATGTAATGTGGATTTAATGATCTGTGTGTTCTGTGGAGAACATGACCCACAGCAAGGAGTGTGAAAACAAATGTAGACCAACCTCTTATTTTAAGACAATTAGCTATATCTCAAAATACATAAGCTTCAGTGTACCCAGAAATATGTTGTATTTGTTCTCTCTCTCTCTGTGTGTGTGTGTCTGTGTGTGCGTTTCCTCAGGTTTAGGTTTAGGGGTTGATTTTTTTTTTTCTTCAACAAATAGGCCTCACAGGGAATTCTGTAATTGAATCTGTGTGTGGAAGTCATGAACAATTCCATCTCATATGGGGAATCACATTATTTGGTGTAAATAGTCCATTTTCAATAATTTAAGCCTTTTTTATTATTAAAAAATAACCAATTTGTGTTGCTTACTGATTTAACTGATAGCGTATGAAGTGACAAAGTGTTACCTTAAAATGAAAATTAGGTTCACATTAGACACATTTTTTTTTCACATTTTTTCCGCAGTGTTTTGTTCACATATTTCATTCATACTGTCAAGCATGTCCTCTACAGTAGCCTAACGCTGTTGGTAAAAAACTTGCGAATAAAATAAAATAAAAATAAAACAGAATGCAGTGAAATCTATTTTATTAAATTAATTAATTACATGGATCAGTTATTTTTTTTTATATTTTATTATTTAAACAAAACATTACATGACACACTTTAAAGCCAGGGGAGATACAAAATTGTAATAAAGATATAAAAAAAACAAACAAACAAAAAAACCCAAACAAACAAAAAACAAACAAACAAACAAACAAAAAAAAAAAACACAAGACCTCGTATATCAAAGATTTTGAAGACAGCTCACAAATGCACATAGCTTTTGCATTAGTAGCCTACAAGATTGAATAGTAGAAAAATATTTTTTGAATTCTATAAGAAATACAGAGAAAAGGGGCTTTTTGTTAGAAGACTTTCACTTATGGATGTAAAATTTGACTAATACAATTATCAAATTAATTACAAATGCCCCCTTAATCACACTGTTATCATACTTTAAATACATGGATCAGTTATTATCGGTCCACTCGGTCATTGTTTACGTCCGTCTTAATCACGTGGTAACAGTTTCCTGCTAGTCATCTCTTATAGTTTTGAATTAACCCCCCGATATTACCCAGATACTTTATATTTTACACCAAATTGTGGTGTCACATCCGCCCCTCGAAGAAAGCTGGAGTGTTTTTTCTGTTAATGTTTGTAATGGGAGAGTTTGTTTATGTTGTGTGAAGGGCAAGTCCAAACACACACGCATGTATGCGGCTGTTTTTAGGACAGTGCGCGAAGCAGGAATCCGAGGATATGTGGTAGGCTAATGTAATGTTGATTAATTTACTGGTGTGATTTTGTTTCGAATTATGGGTGGAGGTTGTGGTTTAATTTATTATTTGTGACGTTGTTTTGTTTGCTTCTCTATCGACAACGTAAAATCAAATCATGTGAATTCACTTTCAGAACTTACACTGCATCATGTTAATCTGAAAACTAACATGAGCTATTGACTAGTTCTTCCAATTAAATTACATTGGAATTAATTTAATTTTCCATTCTCCTTGGGATTTTTTACATTTATTTTTTAAGCATAAACCAAGTGAAGTTATATGCTATAAAAAAACTAATACTATTAAGGTTAGGTGAAGATACTGTATGTTGTGTCTTTTAGAACTTTATTGAATAGGTTTGTTTGACAGTGAATAGAAGTAAAGATGGATTTGAGATGTAAGGTAAGGCTAGTTATGGGGAAGTTGCTTCTTTGGGATATTTGTATATGGTTAGCTATAGAACATAGTTTTGTGCTAGTGTACTAAAAATATGTTAAGTAATTTTTGTACACCAGCTTTTAAAGGAGGATTAACAACTGTGTTTTTGTCTATAGGTGATACAACAGCAGTAAAGAGTGGAATCAGTGCAGTCGAGCTGGATCAGCCGGTTTATTTACTATTTACATGCAGGTTTACCTCATGGCAGCCACAACATGTTTTCCTCTATCCTAGGATCACCTAGGACCTCTTTTTCCAAGAAAGCTACGGTAAATAGTTTGATCTGTATTTTCAAAGTTTATTTTTTTTTTTCATGTGGTTTGTCATGATGTAGAGCAGCTGCAACACTGGTAACATAAAATTATATTTTACACTTTCAATGCATAGATTCAAGCATGCCAATTTTATATTAGCGAATGTGTCTATTATTACTCTTGTTACAAAATTAAGACAAAAACAGGAATCACTTTCCATTTTAACCTTGGGTACTAAAAGGATGGCGGTTGTTGGCATTATCATGACAAACACTGATAATCCAAAATCTATTCAACAGCGATGGATAATGAGTACAGTCTCTTCAATACAGATCAACCTATGATTTTTAAAAACCATGCACATGTTTTCTCACTAAAAAGGAACCAAACCTGTAAAAGATAGACTGTTGCAAGTAAGGACTTGTGCTGGGTATGAAATCCTTAGAGGTTTGCGTTGCTGCTAACATCGTGGAAAACATGACGTGGTAGCTTGTCAGATGAAGTGTATTATCTTCATGAGCTTACTTCTTTTTTAATTATAGATTGTGAAGACTGAAGGACATGATGACAGCAAGGTGAATGGGTTAGTCTTTGTGGAATCTACTGCTCGCAACACCTCCTTGAGATCTGCAGTACAGTACGTGACCCACTGCACACACTCAGCTCATGTTACACGTATCCAATATGGTAGCATTTTCCCAAGACAAGACCCAGAAAATGACCTAGTAACTAGCCTAGACATGCTTTCTGTAATATTACAAACTGTCCACTTTTTGCATTTAGTTCTCATTAACTATCTAACCAGCCACATTTCTTGATATTTTCTTTATTTCTAAATATACTGCAAGGGGTATGCAAACTTATGCACTCAACTATAACACTTCAGGCAAAGTTATCCAAAGGCCATGCGATAATTAGAAACTCAAGAACCTGTTTTGTCAAGATCAATTAGTCATTATCCCTCTTTACTGTCCTTATCTCGTGAATTAAGCAGCGCTACATTTTGTCTAGTTTTCTCACAAATTCATTTCTATAAGGAAAATCAATGGATATGCAGAACGATTTCTAACTTTTCTCAAACACTGCCTGCATGGGAGCAACATCAAAAGTTTAGGGCTGTTGTATTCATGCAGCTGAGCTTAGTGGGAACATTGCTAACCAGTCATTTGTTTTTGAACCACTGATTAGTTCATCATTTGTCCTCGTGAAGAATTTTTGGAATATTAAACCCATCTAATCTTTCAGTTAACTGCCGGAGCATATAAACTGTCTCTCACCTTGCTCTGGTATTAGCTGTTTTGGCATCTCTCCACCTCCCCAAAACTCCACCAACATAATTTAGTGATCTTGCTACCAGACTAACCTTTGTCTTTTATTACTGGTTTAACCTTAAAGGTATAGCGGAGGATTTTCTTTTTCCGGGTGGGTAGTCTATACTATTGGTCCACCTAAGTGTCAATCATTCTGGTGATATGTTTACGTAAGGCCGTCGTACGTGCTTATCTCTATGTAGTTTTCACTTTCTGGTGTATTATGTCAGAGTTACGGTTTCAGCCATTCCTTTGAAAATGACTGAGGGTCGAAAGAGAAAAAATGTATACGAAGTGTATGATAAGAAGAGAAAGGCCGCAGAATATAGAAACAAGACCAGAGTGATTTTGGGTGGATATCACACGCTGGCGTGCGCTAAAAGCACAGGTCGGGCTTCTCACTGATGCCGCAGTCGCGAAGATTCTACTAGACAGGTAAAGTTTGTCATGCTATTTGGAGAAATCCATTTAAAATCACTAATAAAAGTTAATGCAAGCGACTTAGCAATGCTAGCCCTGGCACAAGTCATGCACCGCATAGACACGGTAAACATCTCAATTGGTCTAAAGTAGCCTTTTGACCAAATGGTAAATGGTATCGCGCTGAAATATTCTAAAACCGTGTGTGTTCATGTGTTCATATTCTAAAACTGTGTGTGTTTATTATTACACAAACGCAACAAGCTACTTCTCCATGTATAAAAATAACGTATTAATACCTACGTATTAACAATGAGACATGTTAGGTTAAGGACCAACGTAATAGCACTGCTCATATGTTGCCATGTAACATTTGCGATTTGCAAAATAGTTTCCTCAGAACGTATTTCGTGTGATACAGGGTTGCACATATCATGTCTTGAGCCCTCGGTCACTCAATCGATCAGTATAATAAGTAAATAAAACACGGACGGGCATTTGACATTTGCATTTTTTAAAAAAAATTGGAGAGGGCGGGTCTTCTCTAAATTTCGGAAAGATCCTCCGCTATACCTTTAATAACTCAAAGATTATATGGCCAAAGGAACTTGCCAACTTGTGAAACTATTCTGTCATTTTGAATTTTTTGAGTTTTTGTTTTTCATTATTTTAATGAATTTAATTAGATGTATGATACTTTCAAATGATTCAAGGATGGATACTGTTTTTAATTATAGAAAACCTTTTAGTGTTTTGCTGACACTTCTTGCCTTCTCTTTCTTGGCTGCTCATAATGTTCATCTTTGGCTCTCAACTCATAATCCATTTGAAGTCAGTACAGTGTTTACTCGCACTTACCTGAGGAAATCTAACGGCTGGTTACAATTTGTGACACAGCTCTGCAAAAGTCCACATTAAAGTGAAATCGGAATTGCAAAAAGTTGTTATAAGAAAAGGGGGGAATGGGGGACACTTGTCTGCATTTGAGACTGAAGGGAACTATCAGATCTATTTCCGAAAGCTTGCAGTCGCATATCACAAATGCGTGACACAGTTTGGATACAAACCATGTTTTATTTGTGATGTCTGAATGCCTAGCAACAGATGTGCTATTAATTAAGCAGATTATGCAAGTGACAGTGATTCTAACCCGCTGTAATTGAAACAGCGATGCTGCCACTGCGCAGACGTATCTGCTTGTTCTTATTTCAACTTGGCACGGCAGAGTGACATGATGTTGCAAGGTGGCTGTAACCGAAACCAAACCGTTACGTACGTCATACTTGTCATACCGCCATCGCAACCTCTGTTGACCCAGTCATGGCTCAAGGATAGTTGCAGCAGCTGGCGTTTGCCTGACTCCTTTCACGTCCCATAAATCAGCACTCTATTCCAATGAGTGTTTGGCAGTGTCCTGTGACCTTGAAATTACTGAACCTAGACACAGGAGCCTGACAAAAATGCTCATTTAAAAGAAAATGTCAGATGGATTTAGAGGTTTTTGCATCTTAAATTTTCATATACAATTTAAATGTTTAGTGTGGTTTTCAACCAGGGGGCCAGGGCCCACTAGATTATCAAGAAGTTAAATGAAAGCAGTCTTTTTGTCTTTGTCTTTATGGAATAAAAAATGTGGTGAATTCACACAGTTTGTATTAAAGGGTTAGTTCACCCAAAAATGAAAATTCTGTCAGTATTTACTCACCCTCATGTTGTTCCAAACCTCTATGTGTTTATTTGTTCTGCTGAACACAAAGGAAGATATTTGGAAGAATGTTCTAATCAAGCAGATCTCATTCCCCATTGACTACCATAGTAGGAAAAAATACATATCTGTTTGATTAAAATATTCTTCCTAATATCTTTCTCTGTGTTCAACACACAAAGGTTTGGAACAACATGAGGGTGAGTAAATACTGACAGAATTGTCATTTTTGGGTGAACTAACCCTTTAATAGAAAAGTTTGAAAACAAGCAGTTTTGTCACAATTAACATAAATGTCAGAGAAAATATGAAGAGTTCGGATGCAAAAACCTCTAAATGCCATTTGAAATTTTCTTCTAAAATGACCATTTTTATCAAGCTTGTATATTTAAGTTCAGTAATTTCACTTAAATGACAATTAATAGGTCATCTTCATTGCCATTTAATGAAGTTACTGAACTTAAATATACAAGCTTGATAAAAATGGTCATTTTACAAGAAAATTTCAAATGGCATTTAGAGGTTTTTGCATCTGAACTCTTCATATCTTATCCTATTTGGGGACCTTTGAATGTTGTTTTGGACAATCAAAACGGTTCAGATCAAAACGGTTGAGAGCCACTGTACTGCATTTGATGTTACTAATGCTAACTCTGCTGATTTTAATATGTCAAGTTAAAGTTTTTCTGAATTGCTAAAAGACATTTCTTGAAACCATCACACACTTTCTCTAAAACTTAAACACAAAACCAAATTTGCAAACCACATTCACAGACTTTTTATTTTATTTTATCTGTGCTCAAAATCAAACAATGCTCGCAGTTCATACACACAGCGAGTCAAAATTATAAACACTACAGATCATTCATTAGACACTACATCAAAAAAATGGAGAACATAGAATCCAAAGCATGCAGCTACAGGAAAAAAAAAAAGTATATTGTAAAAAAGTAAACAAATTACTTAAAAAAATATATATTCCAGTAGTAATGACAAGGTGAATAAATTGTGGACTTTATCTAAACAAGTATAGCATTATACTGAATTGAATAGTAGGCCTATCGAATGTTGCATACTGTGAACATACAGTGACCCAACTGCAAAAGCCAAAAAGTTTACAGTAAAAAAACTCTAAATGAAAAGCATTTTACAGTAAAATACACTCAGAAGAGTTGTGCAACTGCAAAATCAAGGTCAGTGAGAGAGACTTTTTTCTGCTTCAGCATCATGTCTTCATGTTGGGTTTAGACTGAGGAGTTTCTCCACATAGGCCTATCGAATGTTGCATACTGTGAAAATACAGTGACCCAACTGCAAAAGCCAAAAAGTTTACAGTAAAAAAACTCTAAATGAAAAGCATTTTGCAGTAAAATACACTCAGAAGAGTTGTGCAACTGCAAAATCAAGGTCAGTGAGAGAGACTTTACTCTGCTTCAGCATCATGTATTAATGTTGGGTTCAGACTGAGGAGTTTCTCCTCATCACAGACAATGTCATCTCTGCAGGCGAAGGGAAAAACGCTAAAGCAGATCTAGTCTTGACAACATTCTCCAAACCTGCTCTTCCTCCTCCTCTTCCTCCTTGTTCACCACCTCTTAGTCAGCCTCTTCGACTTCCTCCCTTATTGTTTCCATCCATTGTTGGTACCTCTATTCAGTGCAAAATTTTGAGTAGATTTTGGGACTCTGACTTTTATTATGTACATTTGGTTTTGTCACATCATTAAAAAATAGGTGTGAATAATTTTGAGTCGTTATGTTTAAACGATAACAACTGTGTTGTAACTGGCTAACAAGTATGTTGAAATAATTAAGAATGTGTTATTTGCACAATATTACATTTTTGTTAGAATAGTAGAAACCTAACAAATAGTTTGGAACTTAAACTTAAATAACACAAACACAGATTTTTTATCACATACAGTATAGCCTACAAATTTTTATTTATTTATTATTTTGTAAATGTTGGTAGGGCAAGTAGAAATTCGAACTGGTCTGACTAGGCCAGCGGAGGAAATCTTTTCTGTTTAGCTTTGCCGGATGAAAAATCATGATGAAAGATGCTGGAATATTCTTGGTGAGTGTTTCAGGCTAGATGATTCAGTCTTTGAGGGGGTTGAAGTTTCGTACAGTTCTTGTTAAGAACACAAATGAAAGGAAACCCATTCTAATCTCCTCTTTGTGTCTTTGCGCATGTTACAGCTTCTTTTCTAAAAATTCTCTATCACATGCTAGTTAACAGGCCCTAAATGAGCCAGATTACTTATATGGAGTCTCTTGCCAGCTTCATTGTGTGTTCCTTTACAGCTCCTATGCTTTGCCACACTGCCTGAAGGAGAAGAGCAGGCGCAATCGTTTCTCTTTCATGTGCCAATGCAGATTTTTAGTGTGTAGGAGTGCCCTACATACAGGTTCCCTGTTTCTGCCGGATATCTCTCCTTCTACCGCTCCAGTCCTATAAGATCCAACCCCTGCGATTGGCCTAACCAATGTAGGGTCCATTCGAGGGTCATCCAGTGGAAGTGACTCTTTCTCCTAGCCTATAAATAAAGCTTGGCCAAAAGTGTCAGTTCACTGTGCATTTATGTAGCTTGAGAAGTCCCACATCTATTAATGAGACCTGGTTATTTGTGCCAGTTATCTAGTGCTGGAGTGCTTCTACGTCACTACATACGCACAACCCACATTATAGTGACCTGTCTTGAAGTAATCCGGTCATAGATGCAATTCAGTAATGAAGGGTATTCCAGGGGGTCAAGGTGTTCAAGCTCCATTTTAAAATTAAAAGAGACAGACAGGAAATGATTTAAGGGATAATGGGATTGGGATATACAAAGCCACCACTTAAATTAAAAAATATAGTGTCTTATACCCCTTATCTTGGACAAATACTGATTCGACTTTGACAGTGTTGGAATGTAACGAATTACAAATACTTTTTTACTTTACTTAAGTACATTTTTCACGTATCTGTACTTTAGTTAAGTAGAATAAATAGTGCATACTTTCTACTTTTACTTTGTCGCATACTTTTTACTCTCCTACATTTCTATAAAGTTCTGTTACATTTTATAAACAGTATTTTCTGCTGCCAAAACGCTATCCCGACTGTCCGTTCGTCGCACGTTTGTCTCACCAGTGAAGTTTGGTTGCCATAGATGTATCAAGCCCGTCACACGAAATGCATCTCTATAGCACGCAGTGTATTTATCAGTTTATCGAGCAATTTATACGCGAAAATGAGTTTTTTTACGTGCATAGGATAGCCTACACATTGGTATGTTTGGTTAGGATTTGTATTGCAAGCCAAGAGGTTCAGAATTACGCCATAAATGAATCGTGTTTATATTAGGAGTATTAGGTTGAATGAGTTAGAATTAATCGTTTTATTAATCATTTGAATATAGACATTAAGATAATAAATTGGAATACAATTACTTTTACATTTAAAATCAGCTACTTTTTACCTAAGTAGGGTAGTCATTGTGGTACTTTTACTAAAGTAAATATGTCTTGATTATTTGTACTATACTGAGCTTAAGTATTTCCTCCACCACTGGACTTTGACAGTTATTGAACTGTATCCACATTGAACTGACTTCAGCTGGCACTTTGGTCATTTTTGCACAGTTTGATTAATTTGATCATATTTTCGAAGTAGCAGTGTTTACCCTGTCTTTATATAAATAAATAAAACACACTTGCCTATGTAGTTAATGTGCCCAGTTTATGAGAAGTATACTGCTCTGCTTTAGGTGCGGAGTGAGGGAGATGCGGGAAATGAGATCAGGGGAGGGGTACAGAAGTACATTTACTGCCTTGTTTATTCAGGCCTTGGTCCCATCCAGAACCACTGCTGTGAGTTAAACTAAATATATACAAACACACATGCGCGCACACAGACACACACACTTTCAGTATAATGATACCAGGCTATTAGAGGTCCTAAACTGAGACCCTCTAGAGAATTTGAATTATAAGAGTGGTGCTAAACTTTCCAACTGTCTCGTTCTCACCAGTGCTTTTAAGGCCAGTCAACGCACATGATATTCTATATATGAATAAATTGAGTGAAGATTACAAAAAGTCCTTAGAATATCAATATGTTCATGTTATGGTGGTTGATTTATTTTTTAACAGCCCGTTTGATTAGATATTTTCCCTGTATGTATATATATATATATATATATATATATATATATATATATGAAGAGTTCAGATGCAAAAGCCTCTAAATGCCATTTGAAATTTTCTTCTAAAATGACCATTTTTATCAAGCTTGTATATTTAAGTTCAGTAATTTCACTTAAATGACAATTAATAGGTCATCTTCATTGCCATTTAAGTGAAATTACTGAACTTAAATATACAAGCTTGATAAAAATGATCATTTTAGAAGAAAATTTCAAATGGCACTTAGAGGCTTTTGCATCTGAACTCTTCATATATATATTATATATATATACAGTATATCATGATTTATATATATATATATATATATATATATATATATATATATATATATAGCATGAGTTGGTTATGGTAAGAATTACTAGATGTACTAGAAGTATATGAGAATTGCTGGAGACATTTTGAGACCTATGTTAGAGATTATTGACACTATAGTAATAGGCGTAAAATATTTTTAAAATTGAATACTGCTGCTATTACTGTGATCATAGGCTTTTTATATTAAGAGCTTTTATGCTTTTATTTGATAAGAATGTGAGAAAAGTCAGGGGTATAGGATCAGGAAATGAAAGGGTTTGTTGTACTTATCCGTGTGAATTGGTGATTTCTACCAATCTTATAGATAAGCACATATTTTAACCTATATTATCGATAACTTAATTATCGAAAAAATCTGGGAGGCCACGTCAGTCAATGATTTGGAATGACGTTTCTGTCTGTACTTTTCAGACAGACTTACAAGAACGATTTCACTACATCCGCAAGTCTAGAACGTGACGGTTACCGTATCTCCTGACAGCATTTACAAGCACTGCTGATTCAGACCATAGACGGGATTCAGACTAGCTTGCACTGAGATCAACACACACTCATGAAGTCATAGCCTCTCTTGAGCCCAAAACTGAAGGCTAACTGTTAGACACGTCTGGACGTGTGGAAAGTCCCCACGTCTTCAGCTTTCTGTAACCCTGACTCTAGTTCCGTTGCTGATGAGCGACGATGATTACAGGAGTGACCCAAACCAAAACAACATTCCTGTTGCAAAGCGATGGCACAGATTAGCGATGTGCCCGTCTGCTCCTCTCCTTTGCCTACGTGCCGTTTGCCAAGCAATGCCCTGTAGAAGATGGACAAGGGTCATCTCACACTTTCACACACCCTCATCAGCTCACTTCCTGCCTTCTTGGTGACCAAAAGGAGTTTATCTAGACAACCTTTTAGAGCATGTCGCAACATTTCATATCCGCAGCAAATGAATATCTATACCTAGCTTAAAATACAGAAAAGGGGTCAAAATGAGACTTACACCTCTAAAAACTGTAACTCTTAAATGGATACTCCACTTTTTTGGAAATAGGCTCATTTTACCCCTCCCCCAGAGTTAAACAGTTGTGTTTTACCATTTTCGAATGTATTCAGCCATTTTCTGATATTTAGAAGAATATCAGTAACTAGACAGTTTCTGGTCTCATTGACTTCCATAGTATATTTTTTTCCTACTATGGAAGTCAATGAGACCAGAAACTGTCTGGTTACTGATCATCTTCTAAATGTCAGAAAATCGGCTGAATGGATTCGAAAACGGTAAAACTCAACCGTTTAACTCTGGGGGAGTGGAAAAATTAGCCTATTTCCAAAAAAGTGGAGTATACCTTTAAGCATCATAAGACTATAACTTTGATGATTTTAAAAGTTGTTTATCTGAGTTATGAATCATATCAGTGAGTGACCCGCAAAAAACACTTCTCCTTTGTAATGCTGACTTCAGTAATAGTGAACTATTTTATTATTTATTTATTTATTTTTTACTGGAGTTTGCGCTTTGGATATGCCAGTGAGTTTTTGAAGATATAATCTTTTTTATTATTATTTTTTTTTTTTTATTGATACAGATTATTACATTATGGCTATTAAAATTTTATATTATTTTGCTTAAATACACTAACGTTCAAAAGTTTGGGGACAATAAGATTTTTTTTTAAATGTTTCTGAAATAAGTCTCTTATGTTCACCAAGGATATATTAATTTGATCAACAAAATATAGTTAAAACAGCAATATTATGAAATATCATAACAATTTAAAATAACTGTTTTAATATATTTTAAAATGTAATTTATTCCTGTGATGGCAAAGCTGAATTTTCAGCAGCCTTACATTCTTCAGTGTAACATAATCCTTAAAAATCATTCTAATATGTGGATTTGGTTCGCAAGTAACATTTCTTATTATTATCAGTGTTGAATTTTTTTTTTTTCAGGATTCTTTGATAAATGGAAGGTTCAAAAGAACGGCATTTATTTAAGAGAGTTTTTTTTTAATTTTTGTTACAATGTTAAAGTTTTTTCTGTCACTAAAAATGAATAAAACTAAATATGCCTTTGCTGAATAAAAGTATACCCCCCCCCCTCAAAAACAAACAAACAAAAAAAAAACAGAGAACTACTGTGAAACCAATTGTTTGAAGTGCTACAAGTAATTTTAAGCATATTATATATTACATTATACATGTATTATGCTTGTTTATACCAGTAATAGTGAAATATGTTTGTTGTAGTTTACATTTTATTAATGATTTGCTTGGAACCGACAAGTGTTTAGATGAGAAACGCAGTGCACATGTCAAACATTACCCCTTATGTCTCCTGTGATCACCACTGGCTAGATGTTGGCCCTCTAAATAGGGATTTAGGAACGCCTGTGGGTGGACTTTGTCTTGAGGGACAATCACACCCAGTGAGAAGGGCGGTCGTGGGCGGTTTTGAACTCACCAACACTTGAGGACCCATTTTTGACTCTTGGAGGACCATGGCAGAATTACACGTTTACAAGTAGAGCACACCCTCAGAAGATCCTCAGATAAGCAGCCATTTACTGCACAATTAAGGCCTAACAGGTGCACACCCAACACATGGACTCGCCTGCTTCTAAATCAGTTTGTGCGTGTGTGTGTGTGTGTGTACGTGAAGACTAATGATCCAGACACCCAGAGCCTGTATGCCATCTATTGGAGACTA
The DNA here is from genome assembly GCA_038021265.1 of Cyprinella venusta. Lineage (NCBI taxonomy): Eukaryota > Metazoa > Chordata > Actinopteri > Cypriniformes > Leuciscidae > Cyprinella > Cyprinella venusta. Next base: position 22,544,389 of record CM075868.1, on the reverse strand, counting down.
AAATAAAACACTTGAGGGGGAAAATAGGTCAGCGAATGTGGAGGAGGAGAGAAATGCAGTAGAAAAACCGAGATGTAGGAGAGCGGGATGATGGAGACAGAGGGAAGACTTGAGAATATCACAGCTGGATGTCTTCACTGTCACACTTTTGTCTTTTGCTGTTCTGTCTTTCTGTTAAATTCTCCCCTATCCCATTATATTTGCCCCAAATATTGTTATGACAGAATAGGGTCAACATAACATGATTCGCTCATGAAACATTGAGAGGTGTTTTACAAAGTATGTGGCTTTCACTAATAACTAGGCGTTGTCTGGCAGCAAAATTCACTTTCATCTGTACATAACTGAGGTACAGAAGTATTTTAGGTTGAATTAATAAGAACGGCAACAAACAATTCCCTTAATTAGTTTCCAGTGGACATGTATGGATGTGCAAAATCTGTTGTATTCTTTGAACTGTTTGAACTAAAAAGTAAATCTCACTTCAGCTATTTTTGTTATATCAGGAAAACCTTTTCTGTTTCCTTAAATTGTAGATTCATCTTTCCCTGTTTACAGTATAGTGTGTAAAGCATTTGTTTTCCTGGATAATTCACTCAGGAGGAAACAGAAGATGAATCTGTCTCATGTCATTGAATAACACAAGGTGGCAGTGTTGCCTTTTTTTATATATAAGAATTTGAAGCCGCAAGCAATATGAAACCATTCAGTAATATTTTTGAGCAGTGGGATGCTAAATTGTTGCCAGTGCTGTCCATTTATAATTTAGTATGATTATTTATTTATTTTACAGTCATATACGGTAAATGAGACATTTGCCAGACATTCAGGTCAGGTCAAGTGCATTGCATATTGGCATACAGTCAGTATTACATACAGTGTGCTCTGTTATATATTACACATTTTTTGCAAATGCAGTCTGTCCTTCATATATTCCATGCATATGGAAAATTTGTAAACTGAGCATTTATACATACTGCACATTACAGAAATAGTTAAAATAGGGTGCATTTCATAGACCATGATTTTTGATATTATTTTGATACTATACTAGGATTACCTTGCTATTTTTTTTTAAGTTTTCTAAATTTATGTTGAAAATATTTACAGGTTACTCACTAAATTGACTTTTAGCAAATTAAACCCCTAAACTGGCACTTTATTGAAACAAGTCATTGGAGAGTTTTTTTTTCTTCAAATATACTTGAGTTATGAATTTTAAATGCATTTAGAAAGAATTTTATGCATTTTTTATGCATTTTAAACGATTAAATTACAGGTTCAAATAAACAAAAGTGTAAAAAGGAACATGACCTTTTAAGTTACTGTCCAAGTTGGTTAAATTACAGGTTAACCAACACACACACACACACTGTGTCACTGACTCTGTCGTGTCCAGAGAGCTGTATTACATAACTGAAATCTTTAACAGACACATCATGAATCTGCTAAAACAGACCCCGAAGCAAAATTATCATGGACGGTCACAGCTTTTCCTCTTCTTATTTACATTGTATGCAATAACATGTAGCCAACAACAGGGGGCAGATTATTTTATATTTATTCAATTTTGGATGCTTTTATCCAAAGCAACCTACAGTGCATTTAACATTCATATTTTGAGAATGAAATAGTTTCATGCTCTATTTTTTTAAATAATAATTAATAATCTGATTTTTGATTAAAAGGTTGTTCCTTTTTAATGTAAATGGTTTTGTATAATACGATTTATTTATGAATATTTAAATGATACTATCTCTGTGTGTGTTGTTTTATATCTGTTGTACTGTGTGTGTGTATTCTGTTGGGGTTCCTGTGTTCTCTATGTTTCTAGTGTTTGTCCTCTGCAGAGAAATAATTGGACTTCTCTCATCCCTGTTCTTTCATGTTTTAGATTGCTGTCTATCTGCTTTCAGCTTCTTTGACACTCTCCATCTCACTCTCTTTCATCTCTTTATTTAGCACCAAGAGACGCTCCTGATTGCTTCTCATGGACATTGACAAAGATGACGAAAGAACCTCTCACTGGATAGTTATTGAAATTGCATTGGTGAGGTAATATCCTTTTCCCTCTCATAATAACCTGTTACTGATGTGCTATTTTTGTATCACTCTAAAAAAAAAAAGGTTCTTCAGGGGTTCTTTGCGGTGGTCATGGTGCTATATAGCACCACTAAGCCCAGTTTGGTTCTTCAGCGGTTCTTCAGTGGTTCTCTGGGGTGGTTAACATGCTCTATGGCACCTCTTATGGTTCTACCTAGCACCATATGAAAAGATAAAAGTGGTTACCCTATAATTACAAGCCAATGAACCACTTTTAGTGCTAGTACAGTATTGCTGAATGTTTTTGGTGCCACTTGCCATGAATATGGTACATGACTTTTTTTAAAAAAGCATTAGGGGTACAAATTGATAACATACAAGATAAGTACAACTATCATGTCTTGCTTGAGAGGTCATGAACTCATTTATATCAAGTAATATTATATCAAGTAACTTGATATCAATCATACAATAGTATCAATCATATAATAATGTCAGAAAAGAAACCTTCAATTTGTTCCCTTACAGTCGATAATAACGTTGGACGTTTTCAACGGTTGACTGAATGGGGATAACGAGGATCGCGTCAGAGAGCCAATGTTTTTTTAAATGTACTATTGAACGAGCCAATGTAAAATGGCCTTGCGTGAACCACATCACACACACTCCATCCCTGTGCGCGGGTTTAAATACGGAAGTGTATGCATGCACTAGTTGCCTTTCGCTTCAGAGCCGTTCGTATTGATGTCTCTGAAGAGTGCTGTTGATTGCTACGAGTGAGTGTGTCGGTGTTCTTTTGGGAAGACTCTCCCGGTGCTGGTGATTTCTAGAGTGCAGTGCAGCGGTGGTCGCGAGCTTTGAGCTCTCTACTGCTGTTTTAACAGCAAGCTAATTTTTGTGTTTGTGTGTGTGTTGACGCCTGGTTGAGGGTGAAAGAGTGAGTGTTTCACTGTCATTCCTGTGTGCTCCAGCACTGGTGACGGGTCCCATTTCTGAAAGAGCAACACGAAAAAAGTGAAAGTGAAAAAAAGAGTCCCAATCCCATCTTCCCAGAAGAGCTCTGGATTGCCGTCTGGTTTGGGTGACCTAAGGATCCCTCACTTCTCTCTTGCACCGCAGCCAGTGGAGCTCCCCGATGAGCGTGCTGGTCCCTCTGTGGTGGACCGACCAGCTATCTCATTCGGGGCCCCTCTAGAGGACAGGATGTTCGTCACAGCATTGGACGGGGAGCTGGGCTCTGGAGATGATGACTCGACTGCGCTGCCTCCCTCTGGGAGATCAGCTTTGCCCGAGCCGGATCCAGAGATTGCAGCTATGCTAAAAAAGGCAGCCGAGGCAGTAGGGCTCGTGTTGAATCCCCGACAATGTCCCGAACCGTCTCGGTTGGATGATTGATTTATCTGAGAGGGTCGGTCTGGTTCTCTGCCCGCCGCTCCGGTTCCTTTCTTATCTGAAGTGCATGAGGAGTTGACAAGGGCATGAATGGCACCTTTCTCTGCCAGAAACTGCCAGAGTAGCTCCTCCCCGCTTGGCTTCCCTTGATGGGGGAGCAGTGAAGGGTTACGAGGCTATCCTTCCAGTGGAGTGGTCCGTTGCGATGCAGCTGTGTCCAGCGACCACTACCTCATGGAAGGGGGATCCTAGTCTCCCCTCTAAGGCCTGTAAGTTCTCGTCCGTTCTCACGGGCTAGGCTTACAGAGCCTGTGGGCAAGCCGTTTCCTATCTGCATGCCATGGCATTGCTTCAGGCCCACCAGGCCCAGGCACTCATGAACATGCACGAGGGTAGCCCAAACTGTGAGGTCAACTGACCTCGCCCTCCGGGGCATGAAGGTTGCAGCTCGTGTGGTCGGTCTGGTGATGTCCACTCTTCTGGTCCAGGAGTGCCATCTCTGGCTCAACCTGGCAGATTTGAGAGAAGCGGACAAGGTTCGGGTCCCATTTCCCAGGTTGGGTTGTTCGGCGACGCGGTTGAGAACAAAAATGTGGAGCCAACAGTACTCATATTTTCAAAGAAAGAGCAATTTCTCCTTTCCTGGGCTCCAAGAGGGTTGGTGTGTGTGTGTGACCCTGCAAAGCCTTGTGACCCTCCAGCCTCCTCTTGTTCGCCAGTTGGCCTCTGGATGTGGTTAAGGACCTGGTTATCCGCCTTCTCACGCATCCCCGACCGTCTTGTGGAGACATGTAAGTGTCATGTGCCACACTCAGATCCTGCTTCGGGCTGCCTCCAGGCCTTCCGAGTTGGGTCCCTGTCCTCCACCTTGCTCCTCCTCCACGGGTACATCTGCCATCAGACTCGCTGGCTTCCGCCCTGACTCAAGTGATATTAATCATACCTAGGTGTTAAGCTAAGATGCTCCTAAAGTTCGTGATATTCTTCACACCTACATGTTAAGCATTGCTCCTGTCCTATGTGTGGATGTCACAGGCCTACTGGCAAAGGATGCAATGTAGCCTTTCCTCCAGCCGTTATGAATTCCGGTTTAAACCCGCATTTCATTATACCTTAGAGGGGTGGGTTATGGCCATTTTGGACCTGTGTCAACTCCAAATTGAGTCTTCAAACGCCTCAGATGTAAAGTTATACGCTGTCAAAGTGACGCCAAAATGAATGGGAGTCAATGGAAATGCTAACGCAAGTGAAGTTCTGCTACAAGATGGCGGCTCCCGTTAGGCTTCAACTTCCGGTCGATGGATTACCCCCTTGTGACTTATTTTCTCGGAGTTGGCTGTTTTGCTTATTTTCAAGGCTTGCATGCGCAAAGCAGCGGAGCAGGAGGAAGTGCCACGCTAGCGACATCCACGCTAAATGCATCACAGCAAACATGGCACGCTCTGCAAAACAGTTGTTTTTATTTTTAAATAAAGTTTATTTTTAAACTTAAAAGTCAGTGTGATCTACAGAGTGCAAACTGTAGTATCATTAAATAACATCAATTAAAAAAAAATGTCCATGCGCACAAAAAGGTGTTAAAGTGGAATGCAGAAACAGAACGGTTACCATGGTAATGAAGGACGCTTGTGCACACCGATGGAAATTGTGTTACTTACTAACTTACAAAACTATCAGATTAAAGTTGGAATATTACATTTATTTAGTTAAGTTTAAGTGCAGCATCTTCATAAAATATATAGGTTAACATAACATGTATTTTGTGGTGGCGTCTAGGATATTTGCAGATGGAAGATTTCAATAGGCCACAGAAATCACCTTTAAGATGTTTATGACTTTGAAGACATTTACAAATAAGTGGGCAGTGGAATGGGTGAAAACTCAAGGTCTTGAGACGTGTTTTTAAATGCTAAACTCCTTTTCATTTGAGCGCTGCTTTTCTTAATATGCCGTGTCATGTTCTGTATGAACGAACCCTTATGCAAAAAGAAAACTGTCTGAAAATATATTTGTACAGATTTCCAGGTGAACAGATTTGGAAAGATGTGCTGTTTTATCATTCATCCATCTATTTGAAATCCATGGATCACTCTATGTGTTGCTGCTTGTTTATACACACAAATGCAAATGATTATTACAAATTAATAAAAGACTATCTAGTATGGTAGGCAGTCTCATATACTGACCGTTTATTAACGTTACTCACTGCGGAATGTGCCATGTTTGCTGTGCAATTACACAGCTTTGTCCAGCAGGTGTTGCTAGCGTGGCACTCCCTTCTGCTCAGGCTGTTTTGCGCATGCGTACAAGTGCGAGAAAATAAGTCATTATTATGAGAAAGTTTCTGATTATTATATGATGTTAAGTCCTTATTATGAGAAAGTTTCTCATTATTATGACTTACAGAATTATATTTTTACTCAAATGTGATGGAAACGGGCTTCCATACATAATACACCACAAAGAAAAGTATACAGACAAAAGTGTCTCATTAAATGTAATCATGTTTGTGACAAAATCTCTCCAGTATCAGAGTCTGAATTCACACACACAGTAGGGAATAGTGAATGAGGCGATAGAGGATGATTTCTGAAACAGCTACACCGTGTTTATTGTTTTTGTCTGCTTCCCTGCGCTTTCCTCCCTCATTTGAGTTATTTATGTCCGTGAAAGTAGGTGTGTGTTTACACACCTACCCAACCCTTTTACCTTTTCCTCACAAATATCCTTTGACAAATATTTTGCACCCGAAGCGAGTTTGGGAGGATGTTGACAGAAGTTGGTGGTTGCATGTAAATGATTCACGATTTGAATTGCAGTACAGAGATGAATTCAGAAGATGAACATGATCATATTGAACATGTAACATTTTTAATCACATTCAATTCTAACCTCGTGTGTGCTGCATATACAGTACTTTTCTCTATTAGTTACACTACCGTTTTTCTGTATTCATCAAGAATCCTGAAAAAAAAAAACTCACATTTTCCACTGAAATATTAAGCTGCACAATTTTTTCAGCTGTTATAATAATAATACATGTTTCTTAAGCACCAAATTTAACATATTAGAATGATTTCTAAATGATCACGTGACACTGAAGACTGGAGTAATGTCAATAATTCAGCTTTGCCATCACAGGAATAAATGCCATTTTTAAATATATTCATTTAGTCAACATTATTTGACGTAATTCATTTAAAATTGTTAAAAAATCTTTTAGTCTCCACACTGTTAACCATAATATTTGTATATCAAAATGGAAAACAATATGATTTTTAAAAACTATCTATACCTAATAATATTGCACACAGAAATAACATGCCTTTAGTTAGCGTTGTTCCTGCTTATATATCATGTGTTTGTATAACTCTCTCTCTCCCTGGACAGTAATAAAAGCAGACAGTTTTTCTTGGAACTACTGACTAATAGTGACAAGCTGACTAAAATCATGTCTTTTTAGTTTGTACAATTAGTTATAAGTGTGTACTTATATTAGTATTATATTATATTAGTATAGTAGTGTACTAATATAAGTGTGCTTATATTAGTTATACTTATAGTTTACTGCATTAACATGAGGATTAGACGTTAAGGCTTTATTTAGCATCTTGTAAATACACAGACGCAAACACTTGTGCACCTGCACATTGGACGGATAAAATCTGGTCCTCTTGGAGGTGAAGGGGGTTATAGAGGTGGGGTAAAATCGGGTAAAAATGGATGGATTGGGGGAGGGGACATATTCACAGACAGCATCTGCTATAATAGGGAGGTTTAATAGTGTGGGTGGGTTTTGTTTTTGGTCAGACTGTGTAGTTTTGGAATAATACTGACTAAAGATTTGACCAAATTTTCAGGATTGAGAAGAAGATAAATGTAATTTGAAAACTGAAACTGAAATTTGTGTTTTTTAACATAAATAATTGGAAATGTATGGCCTACGGTGCACTCAGGTCAGAAGACTACAGACAGAGGGCGCTAGAGACAGACAACGATAACGGGAAGAGACGCTCACATGGACCAGAGCATGACTTAGGTGAACAGAAGCTTGAGAATGAAACCGTGTCTCTTGTCTTATCCAAGCCTGGCTGAGTGTGAGTGTGTCAGGGTTAAAAATAGCCACAGTATACACTTATTATTCTAGGAGAGATATCCAGTTTAAAACAACAATCTAATACTGATAAAACATTCATATGTTTGTATAATTTATTTTCATCAGCTTGCCATTTCAGGTTAAAAAACCAAAAAAAAAAACAAAACAAAACATATGGCTTTCATAAAAATATTAGGCAGCACAATGGTTTCCAACTGTTATTATTATTATACCAATTATCATTATTTCTTGACCCCATCAGCATATTAGAATGATTTCAAAGGTGTGCGTGACACTGAAGACTGGAGTAATGATGCTGAAAATTCACTTTTACCATTAGAGGTATAAATAAATAAATAGATTACATTTTAGAATATAAACATATAAAAGAAAACTGGTTTTAGTTGATTTAATATTTCACAATATTACACTTACTGTATTTTTCATCACCTTAACACAGCCTTTTAGTTTAATTTTACATTCACAGTTTTCTTTTTTACATGTATTGTTTTAATTAGTTCCTCACAAAATCATCCGCCCCTTTTTTTTTTAAATTTTATCAAAACTGCAGCTTATGCTTTTGGGATAGAAGAAGCATTTTGTCAGGCCACCTAACCTTTTTTGTTGTCTTTTCATTAGTAATCCAAAGGGGGAGACCCACCTCCTCATATAAAATGAATCACCAGTCCTCACACAAACACACAGCCTCTCTCTCTCTCCTCCCCTCCTACTCTGTCACAACTCAGTGTATTGAGAGCTGGCTCCTCCCTCCATGGGGCAGCTACTGTTTCTGTCAGATGTAATGTCACATTGATTGATTTGTCACAGAGAGGCAAGCACGGCCCGCCAGCTGAGCCTCAAAGTGTGCCCGTATCTCCGTCTGTGTGTGTTTAACATGGAAAGTTTCCTGTATTTAGCTGTGTGGCACCCAACGCACCATTAATCCAGTTCCTTTCTGTTTTGGCAGGAGCGGCATGCTGCACCATAACAAGGTAAGCTGTGTGCAAGTGTGTGTGTGTGTGTGTCTGCATGTGAATTCCCAGCGAGGACACAGACAGAAGCGCTGAACCACTCGCCATGTGACATGCAGCAGTGCACACAGGATTGGTTGAGCTGAGTGATGACCTCAGCAAGCCTCCCTTCCAGCAGCTCTCTCTCTCCCCATCCCTCCCTCCCTCCCTCCTTCCTTCTCTCTCTGTCTCTCTCCACTCTGCTTTTTTTCCTGCCCCCTTTTGAGCATCCTTTGGTAATCGTGTAGACCACAGCCGCAGTGACTAGCAGCAGCATCCATGGCCTAAACACGGAGGCCTAAAACAACCGACGGCCCGTCGTACGAGGGACACGGGGACTTTAAACCTAAGGGTTTTGGAGGCTGGAAGTGGGCTCTGTTTTTTTACATCTCTTCATCTGGTAACCAGGGGCTTCTCTCCTCCCCTCCTCCCGTTTCAGGCTCCTTGGAGATAGAGGAATGCAAATCTGCAATCATGATGGAAGGTGAGGGCTTGGTCTATTTTTATCTTATTACCTCCTGTTTGCCTCTCGTTGCGTGTACGGCCCGGCGTGTGATTGCTTTAAATGCCATAAGCTGTCCGGCTATTTTGAGTGGCTTGACATTCCGGTAACTCAATATAGATCTGAAGGTGCTGGATATCTCAAACATAGACACACATCAACACACACACACATAAATGTATATCATATGTACACACGCACGCTTATGCACTCTAATGTACAATGCTAGGCATATATGCTGTTTTTGTTTCTTTGTGCTTTTGCCTCACCCCCCCTTATAGATGGCTTGTCTTTGTAAAGGATTATTTGGATTTTGCAGTTACGGCTTATGTGCCCAGCTGGCCGCCTCAGAATTCTCTTTGTATGTGGAGTTCTCACACACAGAAACGAACACATCATGCTGTAACGCAGGACTCATTTTAATCATGTGTCCGCTCAAGGCCATTTCTTTAAAGGGAGGTGTTCATGTGTGCAATTCAGTGTGCGCATGTGAACGCCGCTGTCAGCTGTGTTTTGGAGGGAGAAAATGGTTTGTTTCACATGTGTGATGGAGGTTTTTATGTAACTGTCGGCCTGACGAGAACATAATTTATTTATAACACTGGATCAGATAAACTCAGTATCATGTCACCTGCTCCCAAACACTGTTATTTTTCCTTTTGCACGAACGCTTGGTGGCGTTTCTGGTGCACAAACATGCTGGATCAATTTTAATTGTTGAAAGAGGAGGAATAGTGATAAATTAAGGGGATTTAATCCTAATTTGTTTGTAAAATTTACCTTGAATGGTACATATGTGTGTCATCCACCTCTGGTATTTGGATTATAAGCATGTGTTATGCAATATATTGAGGCATGTGAAACATCAGAACAAACCATTTGCTACTTCCTCATTCAGTGTGAATGACATATTAGGTATTTTAATACACATTAGGCTATATTTAAGGAAAATACTGTATTATTTGGGTCTCAAATCCCCCTGCGAGGATGCTAGAAACACTAATATTGTGAGGAATCTCCTATATAATTAATAAAATCTTCTCGAACAGCTAAAACTGCAGAATCATTTCTGTGACTGTTAGATTTAGGGGTAGGAGAAGATTTGCTCGGTATAAAAATATAAGTCTGCGAAGGTCCCCATCTCAATAGAAAAGCAAACTTGTGCAAGTGACAGATATCAGGGCTCTAAGTGTTAGGTAACGCTATAGCAAAAAGTGACAGCGACAATCACTGTAGCCTCAAATAGCCGTGGCATAAAGGTGAATCTCTAAGTGTAGCTAGCATAGGCTTAGTGGGGTTAGCTATGCCTGGATTACCTGAAGGTGTAAAAAATAGGAAGGTAATCCACTTTACCCAGCGTTTTCAAAATTATGCTTTAACTCCCAAGTTTTTCTTTTCTTTTTTAAGTTTGGTTGAAGTTGACAAATCCACCTTGATGAATTGTGAAAAAATATCGTTTTAGTAAGATATGCGTGTAAGACTGGGCTAAGATGCTCGTCTCTGAGGACGAGAAGAGTGGAAAGGCTTTCTTGGATAGTTTGAGTCAAAGATCAGATATCAGGTGTTTGTTCACACGTTATTTCTTTTGCATCTTCCTTTCATTTAGTTAATTCATTTGGCAACTTGTTATATCACAGGGATATTTGAAAGAATTATTTAACCTCTAATGGTTTCCTCACATAAAAGTCTATGGTTTTCCTCTCGTCTCCACCCCAGATTACCCAAATCTTCTCTTCATTGAAAATAAATGTCAGGCATATGAATCCCAAAACCAGAATATTTTAAATACTTGAGTATTACAAAAGCATAGCAGAATCTGACGCTATTGATGTTTCTTACCTCATGACTCCAAAGATATTTTAAGAAGTTCATAATGAAATTACAACTTTTGCTTTATCATATCTTCAAGATGCAGCTAGTGTTGCTTTTTTTGCTAACTTAATGGCATGCAGTGCAGTCTAAAAGTCCTCATGCACATTAACTGCATGTGTGGTGTATATTGTAACCATATTTTTGATCGTTAAATGTTCTTGCTCATTATTTCTATGGTTCCTTAATAAACAACAATTATCTTGTGTCATTACCCATTATGTGACTTCTGTGCTCTGCTGACACCAATTGTTAGTGACCCTGGAAATGTCTGGGTGGGGTTAGACTAAGCTTTTAAATAGAAGGGCTGCCATATAGACTGCTTTAAATAGTACCAGTGGTAGTGGTAGTATTTCCTGTACATCAGAGGTTTGGCTCCACCCAACCCCATGTCAGGGATACGAGAATGGATTTTCACAGAATTTGTCCATGGTGAAAAGATTAACCTTGTGGGAAATAAATAGATTGTAAAGTGCTGCACACAATAGTTGTATTGTAATATTTTAACACATTTTTACTAGTTCTAAAGTAGTAAGACCAATATTATTTATTTGTATGTATGGTAGATCTTTCTTTCTTTCGTTCTTTCGTTCTTTCGTTATTTCTTTCTTTCGTTCTTTCTTTCTTTCGTTCTTTCTTTCGTTCTTTCGTTCTTTCGTTATTTCTTTCTTTCGTTCTTTCTTTCTTTCTTTCTTTCTTTCTTTCTTTCTTTCTTTCTTTCTTTCTTTCTTTCTTTCTTTCTTTCTTTCTTTCTTTCTTTCTTTCTTTCTTTCTTTCTTTCTTTCTGTGGCTTTTATATATTTTCACAACAAAACATTAAAACAGTGTTAGATGTGTTTCACAAAAAATGTGATTTTTTTGACAATTGCCAAAAAACCTCAAGAGGCTTAATTATTGGCAATCTCCATAGAAACAATTATATTTAACAAATTAAAAACATGTATAAAACAATTTAATTTTGAGCACAAACCCATATGGACAACTTAGTAACAACAATTTTACTCTCTGTTAATAGAAACCTCAATAAGTGATACTGGTGAAATTCATTATTAAAAATAAAAATATTACAAAAGTGCTGGGGAAATAACTTTTTACAGAGCTATAAACGAATGAAGCAATTTTCTATTTACCAAGTTGATTCACTTGGTAAACACTAAGAATACTTACCTGAGCAAACAGTGATTGGGAGGGGTGTCTACGATTTACACAAAATATTATTCTTAAAGCTGCAGTCTGTAGCTTTTTTTTTGGGTTAAAAATGATCCAAAATACATATTTGAGAAAATACATCACCAGCCAGAGTTCAAAACTATCTGCTTGCCTTAGCTCAATTCAAAACGGTAAGCTTGTAATAATGTTTTTAATTGGTACTGGTGGATTTATGCGGGAGATTCGAGCATGTCTTTGCTCGTTACGTCACATCTGTCTCGGCTAGTGGGTTCGAGGATGTTGGAGGTGGAGATTATAGCCTAAATTTTTTTTTCACAGCACTTGATATAATTAAACTTATCAATTTGATGGTGGATTCAGAAAGGTTCAAATGACAATCACCAGTGACAACTGGAGATTAACCAGTTGTAAAATGCAGACTTTGTTTGGACTTCGGAGTGGAAAAATAAGAGACTGCAACCAGACGTGCGAAAACAAGTTTACATATCGGAAGGACATTACATGCTGATGTTGTTAACATGAACAATTTGAGAACAAAGTATAATTTGCACGGTTTTGCATGATATGCTAAATTATAAGCGATTGTTGGATTTAATCAGCGCGATTTACCGAAATGTCAGAACCAGAACAAAAGTGGATGTTTCTTACTAGTTCAGATGACATTTTCCGGTGAAAATTATTATGTTGGTCATATTTCCAAAAAGAATAATCTGTGATTCAGAATGACGGTATCCACACCGGCGCGGTGACTGACACCCTCACAGTCTCCTCAAACATTGTGTTCATCCTGTGCCGTGTCGTGCCTGAGCTATGCCGTGTAGAGGGTGTTGAAGTACAACTCACAAGTTGATAATTCTGAGAATGACTGCAATTGCAGATTTCGAACAGAAATCACGACAAAGAGGAAAAAAACCCAGACTGCTGCTTTAAAACTTGCTTCTGAAGTCGAAAAATAGATTCCAATTTAGTTGGGTGGGTGCTTGCCAAAGCAACATTACTGTAATTGACATAAGGATACAACGTTGAATAACACAACATAACTGCCACCTTTTTAGCAATCAAATGCCAAATTTTCTCTATAGTATACCGACCACTTTGGCTATTTTTGTACTTATGGCACTAATGTGAGGTTTCCAGGATAAAGAGTCATCTAGTATAACACTAAGCGGGGAATATTAGGGTTTTGTTGTGTAATGAATAATGTTTATTCCTACCAATTTATTTTTTATTGCCATCTTGATTTGCAAATGATACCAAAATATCTTCTAGAATTGCTATTCCAGCATAAGATGATTCATCATCATGTGTAAAATAGTTTCTGTAGTCTATTAGGATATTAACTGGGGAGTTTTGTCTGTGTGCCATGTGGGAGTTGTAAAAGAATAATTCCATTATGTCCTCTAGTTCTACTTTTAATGAATATATTATATTGAGTAAAGACCAGCTTGAGTGCTTATTTGTTACTTTGTGCAGGGGGCTTACAGAATGATGCTGGGACTAATGACTAATGACAGAAATACTGTATACATAGGTCTGTCTGAATGTAACTTGTCATTATTTTGTTTCTGTTATATAAAGCAAACTCATCAGCTAAGTCAACAAAAAGTATGATATGTACTGATGTAATACTTTAATACCCTGATGAGTGTATGCATTAGATACACTCATCAATTTCAATTTTAAGAATTACAGAATAAATGAAATAGAAATGATTTAAAAAGGATATAATTTAGCCAGAAGACTGAGTCACGTTCTGCCTGTTGATTTTTTTGGGGGGTGTCTAATTCAGCAGCTAAATCCGCTGGAAATTCCAGACTGGTTAAATTTGCTTACAGTTGCTTCTACATCTACAGTATATAATATAATATAATATAATATAATATAATATAATATAATATAATATAATATAATATAATATAATCAGTGACAGAGCACTAGTGAAAAATTACAAATGACATCTTTGCAAGATGTAACACAGCATAAGAGGAAGTGCACACAGACAGCATGAAAGGGTTGTCACTGGACTGCGGCGAGACAGAGGCCGGCTCTGGTTGTTTTGGCAGTAACTGGAGTTGAGCTGGAGCAGTATTTCCCAGCAGGCTAAAGAAAACAGTGCCTTGGCATCTGCCCAAAGTGGAAGACGATTTTTTCACTGTCCCATATGTCAGGAGCATCCCAATCTTATCAGACAGTAATTCAATAATGCGTATAAAACATGGGCATGGAGAAGGTGCAAGGAAATAAGTGTAGTTCTGCTTAACTAGTTTTGCTTCAGGACGTATATAATAGTATATATATATATATATATATATATATATATATATATATATATATATATATATATATTCATTTGAAATGTAACTGGTACTGGAAAAATTATTAATGTGGGAGGCTAAATAGAAAATAGACATCTTGAAGAACATTAAATACACGTCCACTTTGTATGATGTTTTTTTTTTTTGCAGTGCCTGTGTCTGTCTGCACATCAAAAGAGCCACTAGGCTGTCAGTTCACTGTGATAACACTCCCCGCCCCCTACTACAGAAACACTCCATGCTTGAAGAATGAGAGCCTTTGTTCAATGGCAACAATAGATTGGTCAAAGAACTAAGATGAACTTTGCAAAATAAGAAATGAAGCTGGAATAAATGAGTATATCCATATACATATGGAAATGCTTTTTTTTAAAAGTACTAAGTGCGTGCAGTGTATAAATACAGTTACAGATTGACATATTGAATGGTGGTTTGATGCTGTGCATTAAGTCGGCAGAGGTGTTATTTTGATTAGCTAAATAAAACCTCATTAAAAATATAATGAGCATTTTAATAGCTTCAGCTATAAGACTATAGATTTTGTAGTATGGATTGTTGAATAGGTTTTGATGTGGACTCAGAAAGTATCAGTTCCCACTTGACTGTACATTTACATTGGCTTGTAGTGAAAGATGAGCATAAGTGGTGGAAACCTGGTTATTATCTGTAAATACACCTGTGTGAAGTCAGTGGAACTGACTTCATTCATTTAGAATTACTGTGACACCAGTTGGTTGAAAGCAGTTGCAAAATGGCTGGAATGTTCTGAGAAAAAGTCTCGCATCATTTGTTTTCAGAGGTCACTGGGTTTTATATTTTGTCTCTTAAGGCAAGGCATTATTCCAAGTGTAGCTTAAGTGACCAAGGGTTGTGTTATTGCAATCTGCATTTTCATAGTTCCATCATATACGTTTAAATTAAACATAATAACTAGACATCATACTAATGAATAATAACAATATCAGTTACTAATAATTTATATATCAGTTAGTTAACTGAAAATTGAGTGAACATGGAGGTGATTTTTAAATGATGTATTGTTATTTCCATCCTGTTAGTCTTCTATATCATTTTGCCCAAGAAAACCCATTGTGA
Source organism: Cyprinella venusta (assembly GCA_038021265.1). Classification (NCBI taxonomy): domain Eukaryota; kingdom Metazoa; phylum Chordata; class Actinopteri; order Cypriniformes; family Leuciscidae; genus Cyprinella; species Cyprinella venusta. Next base: position 22,528,897 of record CM075868.1, on the reverse strand, counting down.
AAATTCATACATCACTCTCCAGGAAGTGACATTTTTAGTAGGGAAAACAACAGCACACATGTGTATCACATAGTTGATTGTCTAAAATATCCCACCCTGTTTTTTAAAATGACATGAATTGGTAAGATAACTTCAAGTTCAAGTCTACACCCTAAGCTAACTCTAAATCCCTCACTGAGCAATGGCTAACTTTAGCTTTTTATTTCCAACTAGTTTGGTTCTATCCTGTTAATCATCCTGTTAATTTTCCTTCCATTATGTAAATAATTAAAAACCTGTAGGTGTCTGAGTTTAAACAGAGGACATTTATAAAATACGCTTTATAGAAATACTTAATTACAACAACACCACTTTAGGACAGTTCTTTTTGTTTGTTTGTTTTTTTTTGTTTGTTTTTTGATTTTTAGTTCTAACTGGAATGACTCCCAAATACTTTTATGAATGTGAAGGAGATTATGAGTTTATATGATCATCAATCTATGACAACAGTTCACAGGATTTACCTTGTCTTGCTATTGTAGCATATTATTTGTGCATTATTAATATTTTTTAACAGTTGGCGGGTTGGCACAGTGTATGTGATGGCAGAGGTGTGTTTGGGTGGGTGTTTGTTCTCTTCCAGAGGCCTCAGATTAGACATGGATTAACAGGACCCTGGATTAACACATCCATGTTTCCTCAGTTGCCCCTAAAAGCAACATGGGGTTAACACATATTTACGTAGTTTACTCTGCATACAAACATTTTCAAAATTATTTACCGATTTGAGAGCGGTTTTATTCATCAAAGTAGAGTGTTAAATATGGTAGGGAAGGCACTCACCATAGAGCTGAAAAATACTTCACAAATAATTTCCTGTTTACAATATTGGAGTTGATTATCTCTTTGCTCCCTTCTTCTTTTATTGCTGGTTTTTTACTTTTAAAGGATTACAGGCAGGGTTTGAAATGAACATTTTGATCACCAGCCAATTTTAGGTACTAAATCTTTTAATTTCTGTGCTTTCAGTGCTACTAGCCAAAGCAAGTCAGAAATATAGCAGATTAGGAAAGTTCCAGTTTACACTTAAATATAATTGATATTAAACCTGATTCTGAATGGCTTTCAATTTTACTTCAATACAGTCAATAATTATTGCCGGATACCATAAAAATAAAATAGAAATAAAAAACAAAATTATCTGTGAGTTCTCTTATAGTATTTTGTTGTGATTTCCAAGCTCATTTCAAAGTTATTGTTCATAATCTTCAAATGCTTACAACTGAAAATACAAGATTGCATGTCTGATGCAGGAAGAGGAAGGCATTAATGATGGACAGGAAGAGAGTAGTTTTTAAAAGAGTTATTTTTTTTATTGATTTACTTCCATTACTTATTGATTAACCATTTGTCCAGGCTTATTTATACAGGCCCTTTCCTGTTTCCCTTTTCAAACAGTCAAACCGTGTATATGAAAAGAAGTGTCATGCCCATTCAAACTGCATTTTTTTTTTCTCGAACCATTTGGTCTGTTTTTTTTTTTTCCTTAGAGCACAATGTGAGCCATGCAGGACTCACTGGTGTACCCTCAAAAAATGGCACATGACGCCCTTTATTTGAATGTGAACTATGTTACATGATCCCGTCATTATGTGAAATGTTTTCTTGGTCTGAATGAAGGTGACTTGATGTGTACTTCTGTATATGACCCTTCAGAGCCCTGTTATGCAAAAGTAGTCTTGCCTTAAAGGGAAAAAGCAATTTATTGTCGTGCCACTATATGCTTTTAGTGGCTTGATGATTGAAAGCATTAGTTCTATTGCAGGAAGGACAGATTAAGTATACCTTCTGGATGGACCTTGGCTATGATATAACAGGAAAGAGCATCTGTCATCAAGATGCATACATGACGCATTAGAGGGGACCCTCATCTGTTTGTGATAGAATTTCTTCCACATGGAGAGGAAATGCTTTTCTGACTTTGTTATTTAAAGCTGCAGTCTGCAGTTTTTCCTCTTTGTCAAAACTGTCCTGCTACTACACCTAACATTACAACAACTGGAAGTCCTGGTTCTGGTCATATCTTTGCTCATAAGTTGCTGCACATACTGTATGGAGCAGAATCAATGCAACCTTGGCATCCATTTTCAGACCTTCCTGCTTATAGGCACAATATGTAAGATTTTTGATTAAAATATCCAAAAACTACTAGAACAGTGTTATATATTTTGTTGACGTTGGTACTTGTATTATACCAAATGTTTCCAAGAATGTTTAAATCCAAAGAAATAAGGAATTTTAACCTGGTCATGGACTGTGTCAGTTCATCGTCATCAGTGGCGCCATACCTGCGTTACCCTCGATTTCTCGATTTTTTTTTTTTTTTTTTTTTTTTTTTTGCTGAAACCATGGAGACACCAAAGACATTTTAATATAAAGGAACAACTCATTGTAAACATTTATAGACAGAAAACTAATCATTGTTATATAGCTCAACACTGTTAGTCTTATTGTTTGAATCGCTTGTTTTCTTGATTTTCACCATGTTTTTTACCATGCCTCAGCGAAAAACACTATTTTGTCAAGTGGCTAACATAATGTAACCAGATGCAGCTTTTTAATAACAGTAATGCAGCATTTTCTCTATCATACAATGTTTTAAATGGCATGGAAGTCATTTTAACCATCCAGTGTTTATTAATACGATATTCTAATATCCATCTATCTTCCTGCAGTGTGCAACAAGTGTACATTATTACAGTGTGCGCGCTCAATCTCGGCGTCATCAAGCTACGCTTTTGTTTTGAAGAGGCAACCTTTAGCAGCGAAAAATTGTGCCTTTAAGTGCCTCCAGGGCTGGAAACCTTTTATAATATTAACGTGGGTCCTAATTCTCTTGTCTGATCATAACCCTTATTTATCCAGGGACATTCCTCTTAACTTTTCTCTTTTAATGTGCCTCAGACAAGTCCCTAATCTCTCTTTCTACAGTCTTTCTTCACATCTTCCTTTTGCTCACTCTCTCTTCTCCCCCATCATCTGTATAGACCTTTAGTCTCAGTCTCAGACGTGGATGGCCGTAGCAAGTTATTAGCAAGCTTTTAGAAACCGTGTACACAGTGTTCGGGCTCATGGCATCCCTTGACACCAATACTTTAACGATTCATAAAAGATGAATCACTGTCTGGACATCTGAGATTACTACTTTTTCAGTAGTATTACATCACATCATGAGTGTATATTAGCACCACTTGTTGTCTGCATTTGGTGTCTGATAGAATGTTAGAGATTGGTCAGTGATGCATGACTTCAGACATAACAAGCAGATAAAAAATTATAGAAATAAATAAAAAATTGAATAAAGTCAAACAAGTGGTTGTTATTAATACATACTGTATGTATTACCAATAAATTAATTCTAATTTGTAAAATTACAAAAAAAGATTATTTCCCATCAAAGTGTAAAAATACGTATGTGCATTAATAGATTTTTTTTCTATCAATATTAAATAATAAATACATTTCTTTTTTACTACAATGGCTTGAATACTAATTTAAGAGATAATTGCAAACATGCACTGTTGTAGGCAGTGCTGGGAAAGTTCCCTTTCTACATGAACAACATTCTAAAAAATGCCGGGTTGATTTAACCCAATTTTGGGTCAAATATGGACAAACCCAAATGTGTGGTTAAAAATGTCATTTAAAAATGTAACCCAAAGGCTGGGTTTGTCCATATTTGACCCAAATTTGGGTTAAAATAACCCAGCATTTTTTCGAGTGCAGTTCAGTTCACAAATTTTAAAATTAACTAGTTTAGTTCATAGTTCATACTTCACATTTTTTTAACTAAGTTCACGGTTCCAAAAAATGAACTAGTGCATAGTTCAACCAAGGTTACGTTAGTAACCGAGTACATTCTCTTACAAAAGTTTTTTTTTGTACTGCGTAATGCACTCACCTAAAGGATTATTACAGTAGGAACACTATATTGTGTTTTGCCCCTTTCGCCTTCTGAACTGCCTTAATTCTACGTGGCAATGATTCAACAAGTTGCTGAAAGCATTCTTTAGAAATGTTGGCCCATATTGATAGGATAGCATCTTGCAGTTGACGGAGGTTTGTGGGATGCACATCCAAGGCACGAAGCTCCCGCTCCACTACATCCCAAACATGCTCTATTGGTTGAGATCTGGTGACTGTGGGGGCCATTTTAGTACAGTGAACTCATTGTCATGTTCAAGAAACCAATTGGAAATGATTCGAGCTTTGTGAAATGGTGCTTTATCCTGCTGGAAGTAGCCATCAGAGGATGGGTGGCCACATGGTGGCCATAAAGGGATGGACATGGTCAGAAACAATGCTCACGTAGGCCGTGGCATTCAAACGAGCCCAATTGGCACTAAGGGGCCTAAAGTGTGCCAAGAAAACATCCCCCACACCATTACACCACCACCACCACCACCCTGCACAGTGGTAACAAGGCATGATGAATCCATGTTCTCATTCTGTTTATGCCAAATTCTGACTCTACCATCTGAATGTCTGAACAGAAATCGAGACTCATCCGACCAGGCAACATTTTCCAGTCTTCAACTGTCCAATTTTGGTGAGCTCTTACAAATTGCTGCCTCTTTTTCCTATTTGTAGTGGAGATGAGTGGTACCCGGTGGGGTCTTCTGCTGTTGTAGCCCATCTGCTTCGAGGTTAAGCATGTTGTGGCTTCACAAATGCTTTTTTCTGCATACCTTGGTTGTAACGAGTGGTTATTTCAGTCAAAGTTGATTGAAAGAGTGCTCAAGAGTTCCAAGAAACAAACATCCCAAACAATTTAACCAATGCAAGTTGCCCGTTTAACTTGAACAAAGCTCGAGACCTGTGATATTGGTCCCGTGGGAAAGAGCAGGCTGATACGACGAAGAAACTGTGAGCTGGCATTACATGAAAAACAGACAAAGCAAAGCAGCAGATGTTCAGCGTAGATGTAGCCAACCAGCTAGGCCGGTAAACAAGGCAAGTCGCATGCCGGTGACGTCACTCGTCAAAAGAAAAGTCACAGTTTATAAAGCGGTTTGGCCATCGCGATTCGGCCCAGAGCCACTCACAACACAGCAATTTAAATACCACGTGGGGAGGCATGAGCCAGACAGCTGCATCCTGCTACAATCTTTTGCAGAAATACTAAGACTTTTTGTTCAGTGCTGAATTCTGTATGCTGGCAAATCCTTTAATTATAAAAAGAAAAAACAAAGGGGGGTTATTATGAAAGATTCATTGTGCAGTCAGCTTCATTGATAATAACAGAGATGTGTGAGATTGCGATGAACTGTCAGCTTTTTAGGAATTATTAAGGGAGTGGACTTTGCGCGCATCCAGTCATGCCAGACCATGCACACAGTAGCCTGCTTGCTTTTATGTTAAATTAACAGTGGCTTGTGTGTTAATGCTTTAATAACTAATAATTTATCATAGGGTAGGGTTAGGTTTTGTTTACTTCCATTTTATCGTTTTTTGGTATTTATTCAAGTGCATTTTTTGTTAAGAGACTAAGAGTCCATTGCTTTTATTGTTCATTTTGAAATAACGAAGATAATATCTGTGCAATGCTATGATTGTACTGTACAATTAAATACAACAGTTGCTGAGTCTGTGATCTGAGCATCCATTAACTGAATGAATTGAGATTATCACCTGATAATCCGATAACATCAGCAATTTTCATTCAAGCAGCTGATTCCTGTAAATGAATGTAAAACTAAATGTAGAACTATGAACTAAAACGAAGTGTTTCACTCTCTCGCTCTGATGACATTCTTCTCAGAGTAGTTGAACGGCCCGGGCTGCGTCCTCTTGTTTGATAGGTGTCAGCGGGTGCAATACAGCCACCTGAGAGGTCAACCAGGTACTTGCGTTGGAGTATTTACGTGTTATGTTATCATAACAGTCCTGTACATTTTAAACATAGTGGTTATTGTCAATATTGGTATTTTCACTCTAAATGAACAGGATGTCGATATTTCATGCTTTGAATATTATGATTATCGTCAACAACAGTATATTGCGACACCCCTAGCCAGAGCCCACGCGGAGCGGGGCGACAGCCCGAAGAGGAAGTGCGGCAGTGGCTCAATGAAAAATTTGATTATATCAGCCCATCGAGCTAAATCTATAGGCCCAGGCCACACCTGTCTCGGTGGGATGTGACGTAGTATCTGACGTCACCCAGGGCCTCTCTCGATAGACTGCTGCAGTTGCCGCAGGGCAGCCAATAAGCACGCGAGCTGTCTTGCCTATGCTGCCGCGACGCGTTTTACATTCATTCAAAATTAAGCATCATTTTTGGCTTCAATTTTTGAAAAGAGGTTTTCCCATAGCGTAAGATTACATAGTATGAGAGAACCTCTCGTTAGAGAACAAGTAACTTTTCTTTAAAGGTTAGTTTTTTGTTAAATAATGGTCTAAACAGATTTTATTTTTTATTTTTGCATCTAGATGTAGCCATATTGGTGGTTCATTTGATATAGAGGCCATTTCATGTGTAACTGGGCTTCAGATGAGTTCAATACTGACAATGGCTGTGGACCCCATGCTGCTCTGTCCCTGTCCCAAAGATGAGTCATCCTGATTAGGTTTCATTACTTTGCTTCTCTAGACAATAGAGTCTCCATTGATTTGTATCATCAGCAGTGAGCATCAGGAAAGAGAACGGGGCAGGAGAACAAATCAGCAGAATCTGAGCAGAAGGCATTGTGTAACTACCCTGAACTGTCTGTTGAGTTTGTGAGATCCTCTCAGGCTACATCTAAATGAATCCGGATTCTTGAAATGCAATGTAACAAAAGCTCAGTGAGAAATGACAGAGGGACCAGACATAAAGTTCTCATGCTGTTCTTCTGGCACAATCATTTTATTAGAAGTATATTTTGCCACTAAGTGTGTTCAGGTTGCACTTAAAATCGTCATTCCATATGGTCTAAAATGCAATTAATGTCATGTTGCCACAGGATAAGTTTTGTCATCTTTTCAGGGATTTAATATGAAGATTGTACAAAGTTATATAGACATTTTTTTTACAACATTATGAAAATGAATTGCAAGATCAACAATCCCATTATTAACAGATATATCATCATTTTCAAAACCCTCACAGTCCATGCTATAATGCAAAAGCAGTGTTTTTAAATATATCCGCTTGGGAACGCATCTACAAAAAGACTGAAGTAGAGACTGAAAAACAGTCATCCACACACTGTGGGAAGCAAATCAAAATGTTGTGATTTTGCTGAGTGCTGCTAAATTCATGTAACATAATTCATAATGTTATTCCCTTACAAAGTGCAAGATGTGTCCCCACACATTTTAAGCCAAAGGGGTTTAGTTATTTTACTGATAGTTGGTTGCTGGTCGTACAACATTTGATTGGCCAAAAATCATTATAGTGTAACTTTTGTCTCTTGTTTTGTTGTTGTAGCAGTAGCTGTTTCTGCACTGTTTTCCTAGAACAGAAAAACATGTAAATTGTAAACATGTTGGCTACAGTACCTGTCAAAGGTTTGGAAACATTACGATTTTATGTTTTTGAAAGACATCTCTTATGCTCGTCAAGGCTGCATTTATGTAATCAAAAATACAGAAAGAACTGTAATATTGTGAAATATCATTGCAAATTAAAAGAACTGTTTTCTATTTGAATAGATTTGAATGTATATTTTGCAAAGATCACTGCTGTAATCGCTGTGCGAGATGACGTCATTCACCACAGTCTCTTTTTCAATGACGTGTGACTCACATGGACGGGAATATCCGATCTGTCTACTTACATGGCAGACACAAATACACCTATCAGATTCATATCAGATTGATTTCCACTTATAAATGAGTCTTGAACCTGATCTGATTCTGAGAATACCAGAATCCATGTGCTTTTTTCCTGCCCAAGTTTGTGGGTTGTAATGTAAATGTTGCCAAAGAGCATCAGCTGGTGAGGCCTGAAGGCTAAATCAGCCCTTTGATAACTGAGTGCACTACTGCACTCTCCTGTCTCTCTCCGTCATGTAAATTGTGTGTGCATGTTTCAGTTTCAGTAACTATCTCATGCAGAGAGATTGGGTTTGTGTTTTTGCATCCAGTGTTCTGAACTTCTTTACAATTATATTATTTATTTCTCAGTAGGAGTGGAGCAGATACAGTACTAACATTACAGGCATATATTTATGATATGATCTTAGTTTCATAATCTGGTTACATATTTAAAATAGTCTGCCTTTTACTGATCCTGCCCACTTCACCTTTATTTATGTCAGTTTTAAATCTCTTTATTTAAAACATTGCTTACAAGCATAAAGACGTTAAATATAGATTTTTAATTTGCTGCTGTTTGTTGTTGTTGTTGTCATAAATATGTTTAGACATGATAATTATCATTAAAAAAAATGCCTAATCTATCTCTATGTGGGTGGTGGAGGAAAGAGCAACCCATCACAAACATAGCTGCCTCCACGCTCAAATCCAGATGGAGGGAACTCCCATGTGCAAAGTCAAGATTAAAGATAGAGGTTAATGTAAATCCACAGACACTCCTTAAAAGTCATTGCAATGGAGAAAGTCATAAGGGAGAGAGAGAGAATAGTTTTTTTTACATGTTTCATTTTTTTTTTCTAAATGAACATCAGTTATGTAGTTAAAGTCAGTATGAAATGGAAATTCACCTTTCATTGTCTAAATATATCTTATTGGTCTTATTGTGACACATTAAAAAAATGTCCTCGGAATTTTTCATCAAAATTTCATAACTTCTGGTGAAATGCAGGACTTATCCAATTATTTACTCCACTTGAACCCTACACCTTTATTACATTTGACTGCAAGCTCACATTCAGATTTAGCAGATCATTCAGCCTCCATCCAATCTACAAACAGTGTAAAGTCCCCAACCTACATTTTGTTTCTTTTTAGATAATCAGTTTCACTCATACATCACAATACTAATCTGTTGCTACTTCCGTTACATCACGACGGGTCGGTAACGCTTCCTTTTACAGTACAGTACTTACAGTGTACTTACCTAGAAAGTACTGCTAATATAAGGTAAGTACATGGAACAGGGGTAGGTTTAGGGGTAGGTTCAGGGTTAGTACTAGTTATTACCCAGTAATTGTAGTTAAAATAAGTACATAGTATTTACATGGGTAACTGGACTGTAAAAGGAAGCGTTACCGACGGGTCTTGTCTCTTTTCGTTTTATACTCGAAAATGAACATGATGGCCAGAATCATTCCCCAAAGTAACTATTTTACAGTTGTTCTTGGATCAAAAACCTGTGGCAGGAATATACAAAACGGACAGTGGCTTACAAAGTGAAAAGATTTGCTAAATGATGCTGGGATTTTTGTACCTTTGTTGATCTTGAATTGAGGCCGAAGCAGCTGATCTTTTAATGTTCAGTGTGTGTGAGCTTCCCTGTGCTGTGACTCTCTCTCCATCTGCTTCTGTCTCATGACACTCCATCTGCTTCTCAACAAAGAATCTTCATTCACTGCCAGTGCTGAATTAGTTCAATGTGAAGATTGTCTTTAATAAACTGGATTTCCATGTAGTAGAGCTGACGCAGGGAATGCTAAATTGTGTCTGGGTGAAGATGGAGCCTGTGGTCTAAAGGATCAAGTAATTTAAGTGTGGTTTTAATAGATGAGTGTTAAGGAAGCTACATTGAAAAGGATAAGCTTCTCATAATTTGAAGTTATTTGGTGTGTCCACCAAAGCGTTTTCCACGCGCCTGGTGTTTGTTTTCAGTCGTTTTCAATGGGAGCGCCGCATTTTTTAAACGCTATGAGCATAACGAGGCGCTGAGCGTTTTTTTCACGCTGAAGCGCCGAGCTTCCTGCGTTTTTTTCTGGTTGCCATGAGTTGAAAAATGTTAGGGTTAGGGTTAGACTTTGGATAAGACGCAGCACTCATCACTGTCAATTTTTACCCACCCGTCCAATCACAGTGGAGGGGCGGGACTAAACAACACTGACCAAGTGTCACAACATTCTTTCTGTACAACGACATCAACCAACAGAGCTAACTGAACAAAATTGATAAAAAAAAAAATATTTGCAGAAACAAATTTTCTGCAAAATCAGTTACAAGTGCAGCGGATATTTTGACATAGCAACGAAACGTCTCAACGGAAAAAACGCTGCGCTGCCAAAACGCTCTCAAGTGTCAGTTTTCAGTAGAGCGTCTGGCGTTTTCAGCTGGCTAAAAACGCTTTGGTGGACACATAGCCTAAATCATGCTACACTGTTACAAAAGCAGCTACACTACAAAATGATCACAAAAAGAAGTGAAGTGAACAATACAACTAACATTGTAGCTTGTTATACTTGTTGGAAAATGTAGCTTTGTACTGAAAAGGCCCGCACTGTTTTTAAAAAAGCTGAGCTCCATTGGAATATTGACCCCTTGAAAATGAGATGAAACATCTCAAGGGGTTATCCTGAAATACATTTTTTTTAAAAAGAGAGAGATACTCTTATGACACCTAATAATGTAGTTAAATTAATAGTGTTACTTTATTTAGTTGCTCTCTAACACGGCAACCAACTAGTTTCTGTCAGAAATCACCTGCTACAGTTTTTTGCCAATCTTACAATTAATTGACATTAGCATTCATTGTGCTCAGATACATGGACAAAGACACTTGGTCGGTTGTTTCACTGGCAGTCAGCTCTAGGACTTGGCGCACGTCACATATACTGGCACGAGAGCTGTACTTTCCTCTTTTGTCTTACGCAGAGTGCCCAGACCTCCACCAGAGATGGTGTGATTTAAAATAATTGCTTCAGATAGTAGTTTGAGCTATATGTTAATTTGCAATAATGTATGAAATTACATTTCAATTCAATTAATGTGCATTTAGACATAACATAGCTTGTACTTCACTTTATTGTTTCTGAAATGCACTACGTTGTTGTGAGGTATATGCCCAATGACTTTGGGGATCATGTGGGGCTATTGCAACTTATTTTTGCATATAAGTTTGTGGGATACCATGAAAGCTTCATAGCAGAGAGGATGTTAATGCGAAAAACATAATGTATAATGGGCTATTTTCTCGGTAAGAGTATATTTAATGCCACAGGAATTCATTTAAAATTGATGAAATTGTTCTATAGAGAAAAGTGAGATGTCATGATCCTCTTCTGTCCCCTAGAGTAGAAATGATTCTTTACAGCCATTACCAGAGTGGAGGTTAATTTACATGTGCAGGTGCAGCAATGTTTACCGTTCGTTTAGAAAACACTCAGTTATTCTGCATGACTGTTGGTGTATTTCCATAACAATGAAAAAAAAATAGCCTCCACCATCCTTTTAACCAAATGAGTTGGCTAGGTTTAAGTGTTTGTTAGTCATAACGTGTTGAAGCAACGTGACTGGCACTGTGCTTGAGTGGAAGTGAAGGAGCACTACAAAAACATGATTTTTACAGCATCTCAGTTAAACATCTTCATAAAGCAGCCAAAACTATGTGGATTTTTAAAGAGGACTTCGGATATAGCGTGATGTTTACATTCCACTGTTGAGTGCTTCCTTGGTTTTCTCCAGGGAAATCTCAGTCTGAGCTACCGCATGTTTTGTTTGCTAAGATATTATTTAAAAAATGCATGATGTTTAGTGTGTGTGCACTGTGTTATAGTTCTGACATGAGTGAATACATGGTTGCATGAGTGACACTGGCTGAAGGGAACAGTCAATTTGTTGATGTCAATTAATTTTAGCTTGGGGTAAAAGAGCTGAAATATTTAGCCTGTGAAGTACCAATAAATACACCAAATTGATTGCATTACAGTTTGTCACTCTTCTATAATCTCTCTCCCTCATAATATTTCAATTTGGCTAATTTTCTACATTTTCAAAAGACTGCTCATATTTTTTCGTGCAGCCTTACAATATTTTATACTATACAGTATAATATTTAAGTATTATATAATATAATAATTAGGCTTGTAAGACTGTAGGGTAAATTAGAACAATCTTTTAAAAAAATTGTAAACAAAAAAATTCCCTCAAAAAAATGAAGAAGCACTGTTTTCACTATTGATAATAATAAACAAAAAAAATCTTGAACACCAATTTTGCATATTAAAATGATTTTAGAAGGATCATGTGACACTAAAGACTGGAATAATGGCTGCTGGAAATTCAGCTCTGCAATCAGAGGAATAAATTACATTTTAAAATATATTAAAATACAAAACAGTTATTCTAAACTGTAATATTATATTGTAATATTGCTGTTATGATGATTTATTTTTTTATCAAATAAATGCATGGTGAGCAGAAGTGACTAAAAAAATTGAAAGAAAAGGAAATTATCTTAAACTTTTGAACATCAGTGTATAACATATTGTACAATCTTGTAATATGTATGATCTCACAGTATTAGTAAGTACTAAGAGATAACAAATTTAGTGGTTAATTAGTTAATTTATTTTGTCTTATACTTCAACAACAACAGTACTGAAACAACAAAGAACAGTTCTGGAAGAAAGGCAATATATTTTTGGCTGAAATTACTAATAGCTTGTAGCAAGCCATGGCTGGCCAGCACAGAGAAAACTATTACCCAAAGGCTCTCACCATTTAGTTGTTGAACATGGAGTAAATGAGGTTGCCAAGTCTGCCTCTAGACTCATAGCATGTCATAGCATACATTAATGCATTTTTCTACTACGTAAACATACTTATATGATTGGGACTGCATTCAGTTCTTGTGAATGCAACTAAATCAACTGTTCATGAAAAATTAATAAAGCTTGAATAACGTTTCAAAACAAAATATTTATCCAAGCAACAAGTATTGTCTTTGACATGGCGTTTTTTTCTATGTTAAAAGGATAGTTCACTTTGAAAATTAATTTTTGATATGTTTTAGCTTACCTCAAGGGCATCCACGATGTAGGTGTCCTTGTTTCCACAGTATTTTCAATTTTGATATTTTTAGGTCAAACCATTCTTGTCTGTTAGTCATATAATGGATTTTTATGGGGTCCACCCTGGGTTCACGTCAAAGAGCATGCACAGAGAATGACTCGTAAATGTAAGTACACATTGATGGCCTAAGACACGAAACGAGCGGTTTGTGTGAGGACACGAACAGTATTTAGATCGTTTTTACCTCGCGTAACCACAACCACGTCCATGTGATCTGAGGGTGAGGGCGATTTGGTCTCCGCAAGCGCTCCAGAAAGCCCCGGAAGTGATCTCTTGCGTGTGTACGTCACTCATTGTTTACACAGAGATTTCAGAAGCGTTATCCTTCACTGTGAAGATCTATACATATTTAGATATACAGGAAATTGCAATGGAAGATGATTTCGATATATCAGCAGACAACGTTGACTTTTTTATCGCAACCGCACAAGAGATCACTTCCGGGGTTTTCCGGCGTGCTTACGCAGATCACTTGGACGTGACTGTGATTACAAGAGGTAAAGACGATATAAATACTGTTCATTTTCACACACAAACTGCTCATTTCGTGTCTTAGGCCATCAATGTGTACTTGCATATATACGAGTCATTAAATCATGTTTAATTTGGACTTCTCTGTGCATGCTCTTTGAGGTGAACCCAGGGTGGACCCCCTAAACTTGCATTATATGACTGACAGACAAGAACGGTTTGACCTAGAAATATCAAAATTGAAAATTCTGTGGAAACAAGGACACCTACATCTCGGATGCCCTTGAGGTAAGCTAAAACATATCAAAAATTAATTTCAAAGTGAACTATCCCTTTAATGGCTTTGTGATGTAAGCTTATGTAACTTACCTGCTGCTTAAAGCCACCAATTGAGTGTGTTTTTCTCAAGATGATGTCCTGAGGACAATGAAGTTTTTGCTATTTTATTTGAGTGTTCAGTATTTTCTCTCTTAGGAACATCAAGATCGGATCTGCCTATACTTTTCAGCCATCTGTCTTCAGATATGTTAATGAATACCCTCAGATTAAGATCAACACTGACCCCATGATTTAGGGGGTCACGTCGTCGGGGTCATAGTAGCTGTGTGGATACAGAGAGAGTTTAAGATTATTGGTCGCATGTGCTCTCTGATCTCTTCTCACATTGTGATGGCTCCACTCTCTCCAGATGAACTGATTGTCAAGCATTAATCCCCGTCTAAGTAAATCTGGCTGTGATATCCTAGAATTAAAAACGCGGCAGATTTATCTTAGTTTCTCTTGTTTTTTTCCTCTTTATCCCCTGCTGAATACCAGTTTGAACTGGACTCTGCATCGCTTAATGGTCTTCCTCTGAAGTTGCAGATGTTTATGAGTTATGTTTTTTGTTGGAAATGCTCTTGTTTGTGATATGTGCTGTGATAATACAGCCATTTGGAGGCTGATGTAGACTTTTTAATGAGGCTTGATGGTTTTCTGCCCTTGACACTTTGATGACATCTGTGGTAATGTCATACAAATTCATGCATTTCATGGTCTCATGTATTGTATTTCTTCTGTTGAATGCTAAAGGAGTTATTAATGGTAGAATGTCCAATCTGCTCTTTTCTGAAAAATGAAAGAGGACATTTTGAGTATGTGTGTCACATAAAGCTTCCAGAGGACTTGTGATATAGCACACTAGTCATATGTATTTCTTTTATGATGCTTTTTTATGAGCTTGACGGACAGTAGAGCCCTGCACATGACTTTTATCTTAATCCTGCTCCCGCTCAATTTCTGACCATTACCTTCTGCTCCCACAATGTGTGTGTTCCACACATACCCACAATGTTTGTATCCAGCCTGCACCCCCAAACATTTTGTCACAGCTTGTAGAGTTTGTGAAAAATGTACACAGACGTTAGGGCCATAGGCGGAGGGTGAACAACTCTATGGTGAGGCTAAGGAAATGTGCTTAAAAAGGAAAACAGAATTACGAGATATAAAGTCAGAATTGCGTGATATAAAGTCAGAAATGCATGATATAAAGTCAGAACTTTAAACTATTCTGAGGGGTAAAAAGTTAGGTTTTTTTCCCCTTAGAATTGACCATAACTCGCAATTGCGAGTTTATATCTCACAATTCTGAGAAAAGATGTGAGAATTTCGACATATAAACTCGCAAATATGTGTTATACAGTCAGAATTGCGAGATGTATACTCGCAATTGTGAGGAAAAAAGTCAGAATTGTGAGATAAAAAGTCGCACTTCTGTCTTTTTTTTCACAGATTTGCGACTTTATATCACCCAATTCTGACTTTATATCTCGCAATTCTGACATTATATCTCGCAATTCTGATTTTATATCTCGCAATTCTGATTTTATATCTCGCAATTCTGACTTTATTTCTCACAATTTTGACTTCATATCTCGCAAATGTGAGATGAAAAAGTTGCAATTATTTATTTATTTATTTATTTTATTCAGTGGCGAAAACAAGCTTCCATACATTGCTTTACCTAATGCAGCAAAACAAAAGGTTTATATATGTCGCCTATAAAAGCGTGCAAAGACCGCTCCCTTTATAATCACTTAAAAGCTGTCACTCATCTGGATTACTCAATCTCACAAAGGTCTGCTATAATTGATAAAGCTGCTTTGTTTTTTATAAGTTAACTTTATAATGAGAGGTTTTGTAATGGTGCAGAACTGGGCAAAAACTCCAGCGTTTTAGACAATGAATTAAACAGGTCTGATCGGCCATTGCGTTCAAGAAATCAACAGTTATGTTTGTGATTGGCTATATTGCTTGACGCTGCAAAAACATGTTGTAAATAGAAACCTTTGACGCTCCCAATTGCGAAAACACCAATTCTCATTCTTCCTTTCGCACCAAATCCTGGGCCCCACGCTATATTTTTTTGACCAGCCATTTCCATCTACAGCAAAGGTAAAACAGCCCACTCCCACAAGATTTACATTAGGTCCAATCCTAATGCAGTCCTCGACATTCCCCGAACCCGCTTTCATTTTATGGAAGAGAGCAGCGCGAACATTCTGCTAAACATCTTTATTTGTGTTCCACAAAAAAAGGTATTCTGGTTTGGAAGAGTGAATAAATTATAAAAGAATGTTCTTTTAGAAGAGGCAAATTTTCAAGCAGAGTGTGTCTTTTGAATATGTGTAGTCATTTAGCATTTGAGAGTGTTTGTTGGTCTTTTGTGCACATGGCGTACAGTGAAGCCACCTGGACCCAAGGAAGTTAGTAGGCTATTTGGTCCACATTTTGGTGGACATTTTTAGGTACATTGGCAAAAAAGACTTTGCGGCTCTCTGTTATTTGTGCACTGTTACAGTACAGTATGTACAGGCCAGGGCACAGTACATTATGCATATTTTTCTGCAGTGCAATTTCAAGTACACTTTGTTTGTGGTAAATTGTTAATAATTTATTTACAATTAAACTATTATGGAGTTCTCTGAGAGGCTGGCAAAATGATGTGATTATACTTTGTTTTGTTGTTTATTTAGTCATCAGTTTTTAATTATAATATGGTGATGTTTGTTTATTGAGGTTTGTGTGTTAAATGTGGAGGACAATAATGTGTCTGTATAATACAATGTTTTTGCCTTGCAGGATGTTCTCTTCTTTAGAGGCAAAGATTGCTAAGTTCACTTCATACTGTATATGCTATATTTACAAAGGATGGAGTATCAAATAAACTCTTGTGTTGCTAATCAATAATTTCCATTTAGAAATAATTTCCTCAGATTGGTTTTTCCAGTGCATGTGACGTCATGTACTTTGTGATCTGGACATGAGTGTTTGTGATGAAGTATTGTCATATCTCATTTACAGTTGTTTCTGTTGAGTAAAACGCCATGTAGAGCTCTTGAAAACCTTTCTTGGCCTTAATAGCAGAAAGAAGATTACTATTATCTTGCTGAAACATGAGTTGCTCTCCTGTCACAGTTGAATACCAGCTCTCTGGCACCTACAGTCTCGCCAACATTTTCTCTGACAATTAAGCTTTGTTGCTTTTAACCACTACTGTTTTTTTTCTGTAGTCTCTAAAGCCCAAAATGCCATCTATCTTTATTTTCACATCATCTTCCCTTTCCTGTTTGCTTAAGTGGTGTCCCTGGACGGTTGGTTCTGTCATTTTCTCTGGCCATCACTCCATGAATTAGCTCCTGGTAATCATATTTCCACTTCCGTCATCATGCTTACACATGGAAGCTATTATTTTCGTAGCCATTAATTAGTGTTATGCTGTGTTTAGAAATGGCTGTTGTCAAAAAATTAACTATCTATCTCATGGGTGTTAGCTCATATGGAATGTGTAATCCACACTGGGGTTTGTGTGTTCACAGAGACTGTAATCTGTTTTAGCAGCTTGCTCAAATGCATCACAAATTGTGCTGATATACTGTAGTTGCTTCTGCCAGTATGTGGATTTAGGTGAAATTGTGATATGCCAGGGTTTGTGAACCAAAGATGACACAGCAGTCTTTTTTAAAAGCTACTCTTAACGTTGCAGTATATAGGCTACCAAAAAGTAGCATGTTTTGGGAAGTACTATGGTACGAGAAAATGATAACCATTTAGTGACATGGTATATATACCAAAGTGCCATGTCATTATCATTTGATGCCATGATTGTACCATAGTACCTCTTCAGTGTTTTTTGTAATCAAATTTTGGCCTTTTTATTAGCCTGTAAATGTTTGTCTTACAGTACATTTTGAATTTACAGCCTTCCACCACCAACTATTGTATACCGAATAACAATGTATTGGTCATAACAAAACAGTTATTTCCGCCTAAAATAGCATACTATAGCCTAACCACTTATTACATAAAATCTTTTCTAGAGCTCTTTGAATATAAACATATTATTAATTTATCCACCCTGAGAGGCAGAACTGCTGGATTGCTTCTGTAGTGTTATAAAGACTCTCATACCGTATACTCCGCCAGAAGATCCTGATTAGGTAATTGTCCACTTCGACTTAATGCAACCATATTGCTAAATATAAAAATCTAAGCCTTTTGATTGATTTCAAAACTGATATCCTACAATGGGCAAATGATTTGAAACGGAGTCAACACTTGCCAGAAAGTTAAGTTATGAAAGAGATAAAAACCCAATATAAAGAGATAAAGAGAATGTACTTAAAGGAGTTGTTCACTTTAAAAAAAAAAAAAAAAAAAAAAACTTTTGCTGATAATTTACTCACCCCCATCTCATCCAAGATGTCCATGTCATTCTTTCTTCAGTCGAAAAGAAATTAAGGTTTTTGAGGAACACATTCCAGGATTTTTCTCCATAATGCACTTCAGTGGGAACCAAACGGTTCAAGGTCCAAAAGACTTGTTTCAGTACAAACTGCAAACTGTTCAAAGGGCTTTAAACAATTCCAGACGATGAATAAGGGTCTTATCAAGTGAAATGATCGCTCATTAAAAAAAAGAAACAAAGTTTAAGTTTTATAAGCTCAAATGGTCGCCTTCTCTGTTCTGTGATGCACGTTCGTGACTCTCCTGTTCAAACTCGTTTATCAAAATGAACAAGTATGTATGTATGTATGTATATATATATATATATATATATATATATATATATTCAGGTAGCTGAGATATTCTCAGCTATATATTCTACCTGAGATATTCAGGTAGAAATGGATTAAATACAACAAGACCAAAAGAACAAAAATAAGAAACAAGTGGCAGAGAAAAAAAAGTTTTTAAGTCTTGCCATAACCTGTTTAATACCATTTGAATTTGAACACAGCTGTCAGTATATTTTCACATCAATCACCAACACTTAACTTCTGGAGATTAATTTTTAGCATATTTTGTATTTAAGTACGTGCTCCAAACAGCACAACCCTGTCAAGCTTTTGAGTCATCACGTTACTGCTAGTTCACAAATTAGAACGGCTACTTTCCTGGTGTTAAATTTGTGTCTTTGGTAACGCTTTAGATTACAACCCGGAAAGTACTTTGTGAATAAAAGGAATTTACAGTGTGACTTTCTGTTATTAATTATAGTGTACCTTACTATATATTTATACTGTAAGTATTATAAAACTAAGGGGAACTTATTCTACTATTATGATACAACAATCTTACATTTGGGAGCAATTTAGCAAGAACATACACTGTGTACCTTTTTTGTAATAATTATGTGCCTATACATGCTAGATAAGTTTTTTAGAAATGACAGGGTACATATCTATGCATTGCATTCATATAAAAAAAATATTATTTATTTATTTATTTTTTATAGCAAAAGTGCTGATGTGATGTATATGTTTGGGCTAATATGTTTCAAGGCAAGAAAAGCTAAGACTATTGCAATTTTTTTTAAAAATATACTGGGAAATATATCTGGTTTCATGTGTTTACAGGGTAAGTGGTGCTTGTACAGTATAATAAATAAAGGTTTCTGAGTCAGTGATGTAAGATTGTGTATGCATTTTTATTGTACTTACCCTGTAACTACATGGAAAGAGAAGGTAACCACTTTAATTTACAGCCTGCAATGTCACATTTACCTTGTAACTACACGAAACAAGAGGGTAACAAGCACCAATACATAAAACAAGAGTATTTTCCCCCAATTTTTAAGCAAAAGTTGCAATAGTTTTCATTTTCAGTGCACTTTTGTTAAAAAGATTACTTTATAAATGAATAGATATGTACCCTGTAATTTTTAAAAAGCCTACTGGTTCACCATTATTTCAAAAAGGTATATTCTTGCTAAATTTCTCCCAAATGTAAGATTGTTAATTATATCATAATAGTAGCATAAGTACGCCCTAGTTCTAATACTTACAGTATAAATATTTTTTTTTAATTCTCCTAGTTGTTACCCCTTTATTCCCCAAACTTAAAATATTGTTCCCTTATACTTATATTGTAAGTGCGTTATAGGTACGCTACAAATTAACAAAGGTTACACTGTAAAATCGCTTTAACATTACTTGTTTTAAATCAGAAAAAAAAGGAACAGTTTCTTTGAAGAAATGTATCAAGAACAGAGGAACAAGTGAGGAAATTGAACAAGGTGATGTCTGGAAATTACTCAGATGGCTCTGAGAAACAGATTCTCTTCTCTTCTTGCTCTCAGCCAGATGGCGGCGTTTGAGCCTGTGGATGTGTTTGGAAATATTTAGTAAAGATCAATAATGTCATCCGCCATGTTGGAGCTCTCTGTCACTGCAGAGGCTTGGATCGAAGCCTGACTCAGAACCCTGCAGGCCCAATGGCTGCACAATCATGTCCTCATGTCCACATGACTTTATGGGTATTACTGTAAAGGTTTGAGGATGTTTTGGTTGTGTAAATTATAGGGTGACTGTGATTAATTTTTCTCCAGATAATTTTTATCAGTGTGGGGTCAGTTCTTGTATAGACATTTATGAAGTCTTGCTTCAAAACAACAGCTATGAGACGATCAATGTCATTAACTATTTTTGTAATGAAGTGCATATGTAAAATAATGCAATCACCAACATTAAATGGCATATAAATCAAAACTGCCAAATGTTAATGAATTAAAGGTAGACCCAGGACGATCTATAGGACTGTGCAAGCTTTAGGAGTGTTGACTCGATCTACTCCATCTTTGTTTGATTATCGTTCTGAAACCAATCTGAATGTAGTCTTTGACAAAAAAATTTCAGAAAAAGATTTTCTCAGCTTTTTTTTATGAAACTTACCCACATTCAAGTGTTGATATTAAAAAGTTTTTGTTTGTTTGTTTTTTAAAGCAGGGTCTGTTCTTTCTTTTAATATATTGCATGTTCAGATATTTATACAACAAAATATTCTGGGCGCAAATGACACGTTTGTGAAAATGGTCAAAAGTGCTGGTGGTGGCTGGCAATGTTTTTCAAAACTCCGGGCAGGGAAAGAGTTAAACACAAAGCATAGAAAAATGGAAAGACTAACATACAAACTATTAAATATGGAAATTTTAATTCTATTAACAAAAAATATTTATAATAATCAAAAATATATATATATATATATATATATATATATATATGAATGAGTAACCTGGTTAAAATCTAACTTGGTTAAAATTTTAATTTATAATGTAGCTGAACCCTTTATCATTATAATTTGGGGTTAACAAGTGAACATAGTAAAAACAAACTGTATACATGCATTTCATTCTAATTTGAAGTCAATAACTATGTTTCCATTTAAGGGTGTGAATCTAACCTATGCTCAAAATGTAAATATCCCCAAACATTTGCAAATAAACCAGCGTTTCCATCTAAAGTTTTCAAGAGAAACCGTCACTTCTTGGGAAATTGGTGCGAAATATCCTAAATAAAAAATAGAAGTTGCAAGGAACAAGATAGCCAATGTTACTCTTTTTTCCTACATCATA
Source organism: Cyprinella venusta (assembly GCA_038021265.1). Lineage (NCBI taxonomy): Eukaryota > Metazoa > Chordata > Actinopteri > Cypriniformes > Leuciscidae > Cyprinella > Cyprinella venusta. The sequence goes on along the minus strand of CM075868.1, from coordinate 22,507,575 downwards.
CGAAATGTTATCTTGCATTCGGATGCCGGATGTTTGGGAATGCAATCATGTGAGATGCTCCTGGGAGGCCATTATACCAAATCATTCTGATGACAGACTTTGGCTCAGACATTTCAGAATGATCAAGCCAACATTTGAGATGCTGTGCAATGAAATTGGTCAGTCCAATTATCCAATCTTGAGGCAAAGTCAAGGGAGTTTTTTTGTTGTTGTTGTTGCACATCAAGTGTTTTGTTCAGTAAATGTGTTTCCATCGTAGTTTGTGCTCATGGCTTCTTATCGGATAAACATGTATATTTTATGATTTAGCACATTTTTTCCATTCAGCATTTTTAATTGGAAGCAGGAAGCAGCTAATTTAAAACATACTTTTTGACCATTGTGAAATTTGTAAGCGAAACTATTGGGGAATATGTACATATTTTTAAAAGAGAAGAGTTTTTTTTTGTGAATTTGCTAAATGCTAATGCTTTCTGTCTTTGATATTGACACTGAAATCCATTTTTAATCAGCAGTGTAATTCAGTAATAGATTCAGTTGATTGTTTGATCTGAAATGGCAAAGGTCTTCGAACATTCTCTTTTTGACAATCATCCACCCACCTACATTCACACACAGATACACTCACAGCTACAGTTACAGCACATTTGTAAATGTGTGATGCCTTGTGTCTGTGTCTATGAGGCTGTACTGTATTTTTGTGCTTTTTTGAGCCATAACAAATTAAACCACTAACAGATCTCTCTGCACACCACAGGATTGAAAAAACGCACCAGGAAGGCCTTCGGGATACGGAAGAAAGAAAAGGACACTGACTCTACGTAAGTTTCACTTATTTATTCCCCAGTGTTAACCCTTTACCTACTGTATCATATTTAATCAAAGCTTTGCTGAAATACCTCTTATACACAATCTATTACATGCCTTCTGTCGTTTGATTGATAGCTTATACTTTTTTAGCAAGTTCAAGTCCTTTTAGTATCATTCTGAAAACAAACGCCGTAGTACACGTCTTTTTGCTTTAGCTATTTTTATAAAGTTAACTCAAGAATTACTATTGTTAGTAATATTTAAAGATGAACATGTTTTGGACAGAAGCAACTTTGGTTTACTTGATTGAATTAAATTGAAATCTTTAGCCATGTACATTTCAGCAACTCCATCTAAATGCATATTTTGCTCAGTCTGGGCCTCTGAATAAACGTGAAGTCCTTTTTTCTCCATAAGTATGAACTCCATATCATCCCATATTATGAGTAATAAAAGCCTAGTGTATGAAATATGCAAACCATTTCATATGTCTGGCTTTACAGAGTTATAGAACGTATTGAAGTAATAGCTGTGCTTCCAAAGGCAGGTTGAAGGAGTTCTCTCTCAAACTCATCCGTAATGGACCATGTGCTCCTTTCATGCGTTGAATCCCTGTCCCCTGCTTCATGGCGTGAAAAGGCTGTAGATGAATAGAGGATGTCTGTTTTGAGAGTGTGTCTACCCAACACACAGGTGTTTCCGTGCCTCACAGCGGAGCCTAGCTAATTGCTTCTGTGCTTGAAAAAAGAGAGGCTTGCATGTTAAGTGGGCATTAAAGACCTCTTTGTCTCTTTCTTTTGTGTTCTCTGTTTTTAGGGGGTCACCAGACAGAGATGGTGGAGTAAGTACCTCTTAACTTACAGCATCATTTCAAGAGCCAAATGTGCTATTATTTGTATTTTGGAATTTGAATCAATGTTTGTTTTAATTATGGCTGCAAAAGTTGATGCATTAACATAAGCAATTAATGAAATGTTTATTCAACACATGTATTCAATTTATTCTGTTCTTTGTGAATTCTGAGAACTGAGTGATTTAAATATTCGGAGCTAATTAAAGCAGCCAGGCAAGCCCCCCTCCCCAACCGCAGACCATCCGTTTTTCAGTAAAGGATGACAAAAAGACCTTTTTATGGGTCTATAACTATAAAATAAGCCTTGATGGGATTTAACAAAAGTAAAGTCATTTGCATTCTTTGTAAAGTAAAACGTAATTATCGTCAAAAATCAACAAGGGAAATATTTACCCACAAGTGAAGCACAATGGTTCATTAAAACAACAATGCAAAATCTGTTATTGTCTTTTGATAGTTGAATAGTTTGACAGCCCTAGTTTTAATGCATCAGATAATCAGTGTAAGCTGTTTTTTTCATAATGTGAAGCCTTATTTGAAATGGTGGAAAATAATTCAAATGATGTCTTTATTTTCTTTATGATGGATGACCGTGACACAGGAAATCCAAGAAACTGAATCGGTACTGAATATAGAGACAGAAGTCATTTAGCTAGAAGTGAATACTCACTAAGCACCTGTAGATTCCCTCAGCGGCACCCCTAAATAGGCCAAACTCATCTCATCTAAATACCTGGGAATTTGAGTGATGTTACTAAAGTTGTGTTTTGATTTGCACAGTCACAGAAAAAGACCAATGGGGCTCCAAATGGCTTCTGCGGGGAGATTGATTGGGAGAGATATGTAAGTACATCTTTCAAGATACAAAGATGACAGCTAAAGCCTACTACATTAATGGCTAACAGATTATCAGATAATACTACTGCTTCTGTAATAAAATCTCACTTGTTATTTTCTTTTGCAGAACTCGCCTGAGGTAGATGAAGAAGGATATAGTATCAGGCCAGAGGAGGAAGAGGGAGATATCCTTTAATAGAACCATGAGTGACTTTGATTTAATTGTGGAATTTTGTCAATAAACAATCATAATTGTGTTATTTAATTTGTATAAGGTGTATAAAATTCATCCAGTGTTGTAATCATAGCAATTTACAACTGATCCCTTAACAGCCGTCCACCAGCCCCCAAGGAGAAGACTCACTTTTTCTCCTCCAGTGAGTCTGAAGAAGAGGAGGACCACCGCAAAAAGTTTAAGATCAAAATCAAACCCCTGCCAGCAGACGCTAACATTCCAGCGCCCTCGGTAGATGAATTAAAAGCCTCCATAGGCAACTTAGCTCTGACTCCCTCGCCTCTGGTGAGTCCAGCCAATGTTACCCATGCATCCCAAGCTTATGATGTCATTTCTTGTCACTTTTTCTTTCTTAAACTTAACTTAGTAGCGAATATTGTGCCATGTGATACTGTATGGCTTAATGGTTTTGTGCTTTGTACTTATTTGGACATCATTTACAAAAAGGATACTGTGAAAGTACCTTAGTAGAATGATGCTTATATAGGGTACAATGGGGCTAAAGGCTCTCCCATAGTGTGTGAATGCAGAAAGAAATATATTTTTTTATTAAACAATGATGGATTAACATATTTTTTGGGGGGAAATAAATCATTAAAGTGGTGTGTTTTGTTAAAAGGTGGCCCTTTTACCCCCAGTACTGATACAAAATTTGTAGCTAAAACTTAAAGCTAATACTTTAGCTAAAGTTTAAAGTTTTGCATACTAAGTTATCATACTACTAAGTTGCATACTAAGTTAAGGAAATGCATTTTTGTTTAATAAATATATCATCATTAACATATGTTCATTTAAAATAAAAAATAAAAAATATTACATTAGCTTTGAAGGAGATTCCATACAAGTACAATATGGCTTTTCAGTAGCAACAATAAATATGATGTTTTATTATATATGATTAATATCATAGTTTTATTATAAATATGTTGATTATCTCTATGGTGGACAGCCAACTTAATAAATGATATCATCTGAATCTGACCATGTCATGTCACCAAATCGAGAAGTCATCTTGTTGTGCCTTTATCCCCGAACGTACACTGTAAAAATATTGTTGGTTTAACTTAAAAAAGAATGAAGTAACCTGGTTGCCTTAAAATTTTAAGTTCATTGAAATAGAAAAATTGAGTTAATACAATGAAGGAGATTGATTTAATCACCAGAAACTCGAAATATTATGTTATCTGAACTACATAAATTATTTAAGTTGATTTGACAAAAGAAAAAATGTTGTGATTACAAATCATGAAAATATATATTTTTTTTACAATGTAGGGGCGCTTTATACCCCAGATACCATACTTGTAATGATTTACAAAACTGAAAATCATTAACATATATGTTTTTCAATTTGTATTTGCTACTTAAATCTCTAACATTAAAAAAACAGACAATTTTAGATTTACAATTTAGCAGAGATTCAAATTTGCTCTGCTGCCCATGATTACATTAAGGATAAGCCTCGTGTCATATTGTTATAAGCCTCTATATCATATTATATTGTGAGTATATTGTAATCATGCCTTTTCTGGTTTATGTTGACAGTAAATCAGCGCATGAAGTAGTTTGAGGGACACTTAAGCCCTATTTTGATGGGATTAATTTTACATGGAGAGGTGGGGTAAAGTAATTATTACCAGAGCTTCTCAGTGATTTTATTCCCGTCTGAATGTGACATCTCAGTAATCAATCTCAGTAAAGATTACGGTGACTTTCACCTTCTGTAAAAAGTTTCAGAAGAATTACCTTAGGTTGTACCTAATTACCTGTGCCAATAGACCAGCTGTAAATATGTACGTAAATATTGCATTATTTCCTGCTTAAAAGTAGTTGTCCGTGTTTGTTCAAGTAACAGAGGCGCTTAAAGAAGCATTCAGTTGCTTTCTAGGCGGTGAGACAACCTCAAGTGTTTTCCGCATACCATCTAGATCAAAAAGAAGGTAAAAGCATTTGTTAGAGGCACAAAACTTCTTTTAGCTTTAGGTAAGTGCCTATGACCAACAGAATCCAATCAGAATTTAATTCATTTAATTAATTCATCGTTCAACTGGACATAACTGTTTACAGTATATATAAACAGTTTGAGATGTCTTATCCCGTGCGAATGGTCCATTACTATTACAGACGTCCTGTGGTAAAATTACAAAACTCCATCTACCCTTGTAAAACTAATCCCATCTGAATAGGGCTTGAGTGTTTTTGTCAGTAAGGAGAGGAAGCAGCTTGTTGCACTGATGCAGATTTTGTATTGTATACTCATTAAAAGAGGAAGTGCTTTAGGTTCTGTATTAACCTTGTCAACTCAATTGTATAGTGACATGATGAAAAGATTTCTTTTTTCTTTTTTGTGGAGCCTTGCATGTAGATGTGTGGTTAATATGAGGATATCTCATTGTGGAGGCTGGTACTGGAGAGAGCAGTTAAGTTGGAGCTTCATGCCATTTTAAAGGGTTAGTTCACCCAAAAATGAAAATTCTGTCAGTATTTACTCACCATCATGTTGTTCCAAACCTCTATTTGTTTTTTGTTTTTTTGTTTTTTTGTTCTGCTATACACAAAGGAAGATATTTGGAAGAATGTTTTAATCAAACAGATCTCATTCCCCATTGACTACCATAGTACTGTATGTATTTTTTTCCTACTGTGGTAGTCAATGGGGAATGAGATCTGTATGATTTAAACATTCTTCCAAATATCTTCCTTTATGTATAGCAGAACAAAAAAACAAAAACAAATAGAGGTTTAGAACAACATGAGGGTGAGTCAATACTGACAGAATTTTCATTTTTGGGTGAACTAACCCTTTAATAGTCTCAAAACACCTACCTGCCATTTCACTAAAAATATTGTTGAGTTTCGGTAATCTATATAGCTGCATCCTGTTCGTTAAAGCTGTTTTAAGGAGTTTTAAATGATATGTTTAGGTGTCTTTCTGTAGCCTTCAGCATTCCGGAGAGGAATATATATATATATATATATATATATATATATATATATATATATATATATATATATATATATATAATGTATATATATATATGTATGTGTGTGTGTGTGTGGAGAGCACCTGGCTAATCATTCTCCACTGGCTCTAAACAGACTTATCTTACAAAACATTATTCATATTAGAAAAATAATTATATAAAGCATTTATGTTATAAAATATTTATTTTTCAAATATATGCTTTTCTTTTGAATTTTCTATTCATCATTGAATCTAGAAAAAAACGTATCATGGTTTTCACAAAAATATTAAGCAGCACAGCATTTTTTACATTGATAATAATAATTAATGTTTCACTAATCATCATTAGAATGATTTCTGAAGGATCATGTGACACTGAAGACTGGGGTAATGATGCTGAAAATTCAACTTTGCCATTCTCAGGAAATAAGTTTGAGATTTTTAAAATAATTTAAAAAAGTTATTTTAAATTGCAATAATATTTTACTGTTTTACTGTATTTCAGCCTTGATGAGCATGTTTAAAAAAAAAATTGTACGAACCCCAAACTTTTGAACGGTAGTGTACATGGTGGTACAATGATACCTCTGGTACTTTGTGTTAGTGAATTCAGTTTACAATTTTAGTAAATCTACTTTATGGTATACTTCTGAATACCATACAGATGACTAGCTTTTGCTGATAACATTTTCCAAATCATCCATCAGATTGTATTAAATCATTTGATGACCATTAACTCACAAGCAAGAATATGCTGAGAACATCCAGTTAATATTGCGTGTGCGTTTAAGTTTCTACAAAGATTATCTCTCCAAAACTGAAGTATTGACTTTTAAAAACTTTTTTCATTGGTGAAATCATCTAAAGTGTGTCTAACAGAGGTCATTCAGATGAGATATGGTGTAGATGAGTCTTATCTGACTCACTGAGCATCTTTATCTGGAGTTAGGGAGAGTAGGAGTTTCAGGCGGAGTCTCCTAGACTAGAGTGTCGCTCTGTTCTCTTTCAATAATTCAGCTTGGAAACTGGGCACAATGACGCCACTGCATAGGGTGGCAGGCCTGCTGACAGGTAGGCTTCCCGGCCAGAACGTGTCACAAGAAGAACTTGCACGCTAAATTATTCACACGCAGATACATGCAACTCTGTCAATGAGCTTTTAAAGCCCTTTTTGTGTCTTGTCAATCAGTCTTACTCAGATCTACAACTCAGAACCACCTACCGGGCCTTTTCTTGTTGTGCTTTGTTCCTGAAATTAACTGGAACTCAGATTGGTCTTTAGCTGTCACAAAGTAATTATCTTTTCTGGGGTTTTCATTAGCTCTTATTCCCACGTCTATGAATCCCTCGCTCAGTATGCTCAATCAATGCTAATCAATGGGGTGCAACCACAGAAACCGAAGATCCCTCAGGTCAGCAGCATGTGTCCAAATTTCAATCTTAACCGTTCTATAACAGGGCTTTAAGTGTAAAATACAGAACGTGTCTTTTAATAGTGAGAATTGGACCCTAATCTAAAGTGTGACCAAACTTTTTAGTGCTCCCCAAACTCTTAAACAGTAGTATATATTCAGTTCTATGCACATTTTGAAAGTTATATTTGTTATATACCAAAATTTGCATATAATGTTTAACTACAACCTCCACATTGAAAAATGACACTTTTTAAGCAGACTTATTTTGACCTCAGTGACTGAAATCCACTTTGTCCAGTATATTGGAACGTCTGGCATTCCTTACTCATGAATTAATCATCATCAGTCACATGCCCGTCCTCTGCCATGGCAACCTGTGCGTATTTGTGTAACCATGGTGATGGATTAGCCATGAATACTCAACAGAAAAGTGTGAGCAAGGTTGAACAACAGAAACCATACAATAGTCATCGTGCTCGCTCTCATTTCATCAGAGGAGAGTGATAATTCATACATCTTGTTGTATTCTCTACTATACTTCACCTGAGTAGTCTGGCCAGAGATATTACATCCAGCCAACCATCCAGAACGCAGGGAGAGATTAATGTAACGGTGGGGTTACAGTCGAGCAAAAGCACAAAGGCATGGGGGTTCTTAATATAGCACACCTCTCGGCCAGGTGCTGGGTTCCAGCTGGTATTCATGTTTTATTGATAAGCTTTGCTTCTTTATTAAGGTCTTTTGTATATGGGCAGTCATCCAACGAGAGTTAATAAAGCCACACATTGTTAACCCAGTGTGCTCAGAGCCTGTTTGATCATTCGACAGTCTTAATTCCAAACTGTGCGGCAGAATGTTGACATGCAGCAAGCCACATTTTTTTAAAGTGAAAAAATGTTCACCCAAACTAACAAAAATGCTGCCAATTATCCATCCTAAACTTGTTACAAACCCATTTTTTTATTTTTTTATTTTATGGGGTACCCATGAGAATGCATATTTTAGAATGTCCACTGTGCTTTTTATTTGTGGAGATTGGACCTGTGAAGTGTGATGCGCCAAAAATAATTTAACAAATACCTTCTTGTATGCTCTTTTATACATTTTCTAAATGTGTTTAATAGTTTTGTATCAGGGAAAACACAAAAATAGTGGCTTATCTAAAAATGTCATCACTTTGCCATAGACTTATACATAGACTTATGCCTACAAATTTATTATTGTTTCATAAAAGAGAACAACAATAAAAACTAATCTGGGAAATGCTTCAAGGGTTTGTTTACACAAAAATGAAAATTCTGTCAGTATTTACTCACCCTCATGTTGTTCCAAATCTATTTGTGTTTATTTTTTCTGCTGAACACAAAGGAAGATATTTGGAAGAATGTTTTAATCAAATAGATCTCATTCCCCATTGACTACCATATGTATTTTTTTTCCTACTATGGTAGTCAATGGGGAATGAGATCTGTTTGATTAAAACATTCATCCAAATATCTTCTTTTGTGTTCAGCAGAACAGATAAACACATAGAGGTTTGGAACAACATGAGGGTGAGTAAATACGGACCGAATTTTCATTTTTGGGGGAACTAACCCTTTCATTTTGAACTACTGTTCAAAAAGACCCCAAACTTTTGAATGGTAGTATATAATTTTGGAAATTAAATAGAAGTTTGGAATCACATGAATAATTGATAACAGAATTTCAGTTTTGGGGTGAAACATTCCTTTAATGTGCTTATTAAATGGATTTTTAATAAAGTAGCGTTCACTCAAGCTATGAGTAAAGTCATTCAGGTCGCTCACTGAGATCTTGATCTGTTGTCACGTTTGACTGATCCCCTTAGCTGAGATATAATATGTGCTGGAGGCGATATCTGTGGTTGACAGAAAAATCGACTGGGTTTGCACAGTGTTTCATCACACTGTAATCTGTGTTTTAAGATATTTCTGTCTTGTCATTCCTCTCAAATTCACGTGTAACGTATTTTGTGCATGCTTACCAGCACTATACTAATGTAGATCGATAATGCTCTCTCTTCTTTTGTCTCTACCCTGCCTGTCTTTCTGTTTCTATCTGTCCTTACTCTAATGCTGGCTGATATAGAGGAATAGTCCGGTAAGCTGTTTATACGTTATCCTCTTTTAGAGTGGCATCTTCTTATAACATTTCTTTTGGCATGGTGAAGTTTGCATGCTTGGTGTTTTATACCATTAGGAACTGATCTAGGATCAGTTTGCGTGTTTAGGGATGGACTATTGGATATTGAAACGGGCAATAGACTCTATAGACTGTGCAGTTTGTGCTTTGTAGTTTCATTATTGATGATACTGTAGATAGATAATGTCATTTAGCATCTGGTGTTTGTTTATGCATGTTTCACTTCAACACTTTTCCTCTGTTTATTATTTGAATGAGTGGGCCACCAGCCTTAGTCATCCGCCCAGCTCTTATATTAAAGCATTTTGGTTGCATGCCAATTATTTGCTTGCCCACTCTTGGCTCTGATTGGTGGTGATCATTGCTTACAGGCTTTTGGATCTTTCCTAATCACTCAGAACTCAAAGGCCACACTCAGAATGAGCTCAGAACCATTGTTCCTGGGCTTAGGGAAAAAATAAATGTCCAAGGAAAATCAACTTTCTTGTCCTTTCATTTCTAATCTAACTGTGAATTTGGTCCAGGAGTATTATGCATGAGCACAAAATTTCCCACCATATGGCGAATCTTTGAAATCTCTTTGTTGTAAGCTGAGCAGTACATACTTTCTATGCTTTGGGATCCTCTGAAGACTGAACAATGCTGAGACAAGCAGTACTACACAGGTGCAACATTGGCAATAAGTGCATAAATGCCATTTTCAAGAATTGTAATCTGAATGTTTCATACATTCTCGAGCTACATTATATAATAAATAGATCAAAATTGAAGTTATTCGCTCTTGAATTGTCACTGCCTTCATTGGGTCTCAAAAAACTAATCTTTAATTGAAAAACATCACAGCATAAAGGTGAACATAGTCTAATTCACAACATGCAGTTCAGGAACAGAGGTTGATCGAAGTCTGTATTACTGATTTATCACTTTCTGACTAGGTGTCTCTTCTCTCTTCCTTTTTGCTGGTCACAGAGACGTAGCCCGGTAAGTGCCTTTTCCAATAATTCTTGAAACACTTTTTGATTCAGTTGAAGCAATCACACAGAGGGAGAACTTTTGAATTGTGAAGATACCTCTGTTATTAATTTAATGAAATAAGCAAAATATTACGTGTTTAAAGAGACTTAATAGATGATTTTTCCATATAAAGATGCAAAGGTCAGGACTGGTAAAATAATATTATTTTTATTTTCAAAGTTATTAACTACTACTCTTTTCAGACATCACTTTTTAAAAAGCTAACATTAGTACTCTTATTAACTTTTTATCCTTCATCTGTTTTTTTTTCTACCTAATAAAAGGCCAATGTGGATATAAATAATGCTAACTTTTGTGCTATAGAGCCATGACACCAAAAATGCTTACTTTGGAAATCAAGCAAATGCCTTTTTAATAATTCGTATGCTGGTTGCCGTAGTGCCTTGCATAAGCTATGATAGAGATTCTTAATCTTAATACTGTATGATATCTATTATCTCACCTTTTAGTCTAAAGAATGCCATTTTTCCTTAAAAGGAAAAAAATGCTGTCTGTTTGATATTTATTTCCACCATGAAGAACCTGTGATGTAATAACATTTATGACATTTGTTACTAATGCATCAGTGAGTCAGATAAGATTGTTCATCAGTCAATCATAGGAATTTTCTGTCAGCTGTAGAAAGCATTATGAAACAGGTTATTACTGGGCATCAAGGCATTGGTTCTGTCTGAGTTTGACTCACCATTCCCTTGATTAAATTTACCCACAATGCAATATTTTCAGCTGATAAGCAAAATGGTGTTATGAGCTTTTAGTCTTATGAATGTTTTGGCCTTCTGTCTGTTTCAGGGGCTGGCAAAAAGAAACCCTAGTAAGTACACTTAATACAATCTATTCTTAGGTTTATGAGTCTGTTGTGTATGTATATTTAAATCTGACAAAAATAGTTGTCTGGAATTACATGTCCTGTGAATAAAGACGTGTGCTTGCATATGTATGAGTAGGTGTAGTGTATTTGTGTTCATATGAACATGATGTTATTCTCAGGTGAAGAAATTGCACGACCGAGACGTGTTGTTCCAACGCCCGCACCAGCTCTTGCCCCGTCTACAGCACCTGCATCTGCGCCTCCACCTGCGCCTGCGTCTGCGCCCACTCCAGAGCCTGCTAGGTATCGATACGCACATTTACACACTTTTTGTCTGTTATTTCTAAGGGTATTATTGTTCAAAACTATTACAAATATGACAACTAGCAAAGAAAACAAATATTTTGTTAACTAAAATAAAAATAGATAAACTTTGCAGAAGACCAAAAATTAAACTGGAACAAATGTGTACCAAAAAAACTAACGCAAATTACAAAGAAAATATTTTTTTCAGCTGGATGGTCTGACTGTAATCTTTAATATAACTGCTCAATTAAACAGCTTGCTTTTTGTACATGGCATTTAGGTGTAGGTAAAATAGATTTTGATAAAATAAAAAATTATGATAAATGCAGTAATAATGGCACATTTATATTACATTTTATTGTCCGCAAGTACTGCAGTATGTAGTGTTGGTGTGAATTTTACCAAAGTAATAGTAAATGATATTATTTTCACTATACAGTTTCTGTTAATAGAGTGTCATCATAAGTAGATTGGACAATTTTAGAAATTGCTAAAATTTCTGGAACTGAAACTAAATATAAAAATCAAAGTATTTATTTGCCATTTAAAATGTCTAGTTCAGTCATTAAACTTTAGAGGACTCAGGCTGATAGGACCTTTACATGCAATCCGCAAGCAATTACATCATTAGGGCATGACACAAGCTGATTGGCCTCTGCTGATCCTGCAAGCCAATGAGATTGCTTGCTCAACATAAAAATAGCCTGGGGCTGAACCCGAAATCGCCCCCTAAACCCTCATTCACCATTCCCTACAGTTCACTAATACTGTTCACTTTAAGATGTGAATAAAGGGAGTGTGCGAATTCAGACAGCCGTTGAGCGTACATTGGTTTTATGCTCGTTATTGCAGTGCAATGTAATGTGGGATTGAAAAAAGTGCACTCAATATCATTCACTGTGCTTTGGGACACCACTAGAAATGGCAGTCCCCTAAAAAACGCCCTATTTGAGGATAAAGGGAGTGATTTCGGATTCAGCCTGGTTCATTGTTTGCTTTACACTCTTAGAAAAAAGGGTTCTATAAATGTAGCATAGAGTTCTTTACTCAACTGCAAAGGACCTTTTATGCAAAAAAAAAAAAAAATGATGATAATGACAAGAAAGAACCCTTTTGGCACAAAGATTCTTTATAGGCTATTATTCATTCATATATTACATTATTCTGCAACATTTTTCAGTTGTAATTAAAAAATTACCTCCCCTTGCTCCACCTGAGATCTGCTACAAGATTTTGTGTCTTTATGCAATAGCAGTATATCTTACATGTGTCTGTGTATCTATTACCAGTAGCAAGTCCATACATATGTAGCAGATCTAGTGGTCTTGGCGGACCAAATAAAAATAAAAAACTAGTTACATTCTAAATAAAAAAAAAAAAACTATACTTACAGTATATATAGTCATGCTTGTTGCAACTTATGTAAGAGTCTTTTAAAAATTGTAGTTGTTTAACTGAGTCTAAATGGATTATATGACAAACTGTTAGAGTTGCAGCCTGAATATGACTAGTCTGCATCTGTGTGGATGAGTCATGCAGATCTGGCTTAATTCTCCTCCATTTTAGTAATAAGAAATCTCCAGTGCCAGAGGATGCAACAGCCTTATTCGGCCCTCCCTTGGAGACAGCCTTTGATGAGCAGAAGACCAGTGAAGGTACAGTATATCACCATATCCTTACCTCTTAGTTCTGCTCATGGATGCTGATCTGTCATTTACAGGGTCACTGAATTTTAACCATTCACAATCCAATAGAAGCTGATCACGGCCCAGATTCTTTGTGTTACTTTATTCACTTATGCTATACATCATGTGTCTTCAGGAGACTCACAGAGGGTATAAAAATGATGCTCATATTTAAGTATTTAAAAAGTATTGTTTGTTTGCTTATCAAATCAGCATTGGTTTTTAGCTTTATGTAATGTGAACCATAGAACAAAACATTCATCAGTGCGTACTAGTTGTGTTGCCACCCACTCAATTCCGTTTGCAGCAGTTGAGATTAAAACAATTAGATTTACTGGTCGTTTATGACAGATATAGGGATAGATAAGAGTTGCATGGTGATTCCTTCCTCTGAGTCACACAGCTGTTAATTCTGCTCCCCATCAATTGTGTATCATGTCCTTTTCCATAAATTAGTGGTGATAGAGGAACCTGAGGTTTGGGGTGCACCCCTGCCTGAGCAACACCTAGAATCCTCACTGGCAGCACCTTTTCCGACAGGAAGTAAGTCATCGCTTGTGTGGCATGATTGCCATCATCCTGGTATCATAAACCCATAAGTTCCAAAATGGTGAACGGTCGACTGAATGGAAAAATCATGATTGCCTCCAGTTTTTTTTTTTTTAAATTTTAACTTTCCCTTTGGCAGTTTCCATTAACCTACTAATTTCTCAAGTCATTAGCTATGAAAGCAATAACGAGTCATCCAGCTCATCCTGTATTCATGTCTTTTGGTGACGGTTTACTCAACGTGGCCTATTTTTATGTGTGCCTATGCTTAAAAAAAAAAAGCAAAATGACACTGAGCTGTTTTGTGGACTTAAGTTAAGCTTTAATGATTATAAATGAAAGTTTGGCCTTCTAATAGTGATATATCTCTGAATGTATATTTACATATGTTAATACTAGGGCTTGCATGACTACTCATTTTTACTAGATGACCAGTTGTCTAGGAAAGTAGTCGACTGTGACTGTGAGTCAGTATTTACCCTCTATCAATGACTCAAAGACTAGCTACCTCAACGGTCTGGGCTCCTGAAGAGTTTGATGCGTTGAGAATGTTAAAAAGTGCTTCAACTATTAATTTATCAAAGCTAATAACATGCACCTACATGGATGCAATTTGTGTACAGAGGAAAAATCTTTTTGTTGCCATATGAAACAGACTAAAGACTAGTTGTAGAACTAATGCAACTCTATTTCTCATTGCTAAAAACTTGCTATGTCAATAGAATAAAATAAATAATTTCTAACCAGTCTTTTGAAAATAGAATGAAACAATAATAGCTTTGGTGTATTTTTAATTAAAACCAATTTTCAAACAGGTCAATTCTGAGAGCTCTAGTAATCTGTTTTCTATCAAATTTTATATGGCCCTTTAAAAGGACCCTTGTGGCGCCCTGACGGTTCCCGGGTCCTAATTTGAAAACCCTTGGACTAGAGAACTAATCATAGAAATGATTGACTAATTGACTATTCTGTGCAAGCCCTGGTAGATACTTACTAAACAAATAAGTGATCCTTATAAATTAACATCCTAAATAATATGAAAGTAGTGTGAACTACTAGGTCACAGAGAGTGAAGGGTTATCATCGAATCTGAGCTATTCATCCCACACCACAGTCCCTTTCTGTTATCCCTGACTGCCTGAATGAGACCATGCATGGTTCTGTGGGGCATGGAGACATGGCCTACGGGGGGTGGGGGGTGTATGTGAGAGCTTATCTTAGCTGCACTAATGTCATTGCAGCTCTGCCTCCGCTTCCGCCTAAGAATGTGCCGACCTCCCCTCCTCCGATTGAATCTCCGGCTACAGAGCCTACTGGTAAGATCCCCCTCCACCCAGGCCTCAGATAACAGGGGTCTTATACTGCACCTGGAGGGTCATTGCCCTGCAGATTTTAGTGCCACTAATTAAGCACTCCTCAACCAACTAATTAAGGTCTAGATGCATACTAGAAACTTCCAGGCAGGTGTGTTGGATTTAAATTCTGCAGGATGTTGGCCTTCTAGGAGCAGGTTTGGACCCCCCTGGTCTATACCAATGTTGGACCCCAACAAGTGTGTGATTGGTTTCGTTTGTGCTTGTCTTTTTGCACTCAGACTTTTATCTCTTGCCTCTTCATTTGCCTTGCCTTCTGTTTATGGCCTGCTAATAAATTGTTCCGTTCCTTTATGTAGATGTACAGAAAGAAGGGGAAAATTCAAGGCCGACCTCACAGAGGCCCTCTATAACTGATCTGGACAACATCTTTGGTCCAGAAGACTCTCCAAAACCTGGTCAAGATGCTGAGGACAAATGGGTTTGCTTCAATGATGCGTCACCTGAAAGACTTCCTCCCTCTGAAGGAGGCGTGCCAGCACCTCCACTCCCCTTGTCTCCACCTCCCCCAGCAGAACCAGCACCCCCACTACCTAAATCACCCCCTCCATCTGAGGAGCCGAACCTTTCTTTACCAAAATCTTCACCTCCTACTGCAGATCCGGCACCTTCTCCTCCTTCCAGTGAGTCACACAGGGAAAGCCCCCCACCTGTTCCAAATGTTCCCAAAGACACCGCTCCTTCTCCCCCAACTGTCCCGCCCCCTCCGGTGGAAGAGGCCCCGGCCCCACCGACACCGGATGACCTTTTTCAATCCACTACGGACTTTTCGTCATGTGCTCCTCTGACAGAGACCCGATCAGACTCAACCAACAGCCCGCCAACCACTGTAGAGACAAGTGTACGCACAATCCCTCCGCCCTTGGTTCTGAACCAAGAGGACAAGATGAGCCCTGATGAGATTCCATCAAAAGAGGACCCCAGTGAGAGCAGCACTTCACCCAAAGAGATTTGTCAAGGACCACGTTCAACACCTCCTCCTCCACCACCTCCTACATACAGGGCGGTAGTTTCATCACCAGGGCCCATTCCTCCAGCTAGTACAGGTGGAAATGAAAGTGGTGAGTCTGATCTAAAAACAAAACAGTCAACCGAACATTAACGGTTTAGTTCACCCGAAAATTAGCATTCTGTCATCATTTACTTACCCACCTGTATTTTGAAACCAGAACGAGTTTCTTTTTTTCTGTGGAGCACAAAATGAGTTATTAGCAGGAAGCTTGTCTTTGAATGTAAATGATAACCATGGCTATCAAGCAAGATTTTCCACTAAAAAAATATCAGTGTATACTTCAGTCTGTTCCTCAGAATACTTGATATAGAGCTAAAATCAAAAGGACTTCTTTTATTATGCTTTTTGGTCAACTGCTGGTCCCCATCCTCTCATTATTTGAATGAGAGCAGGTCAGACATTTTGTGAACTTCTCCTGTATGTCACTGAAGAACAAAAGTCACTCAGGTTTGAATGATGACTAATAGTCAGTATTTAATTTTAGGTAAACTAACCCTTTTAAACAATGACAACCACCTATATAAAATATAGGTTATTTAATAAACACATTTTGATTTATAGAATATACCCTTTGTTACTGTTATAAGCACTAACAACCGTTTCTGTATATTGAAAATGCATATAAATTCAGTTAAAGGGTTAGTTCACCCAAAAATGAAAATTCTGTCAGTATTTACTCACCCTCATGTTGTTCCAAACCTCTATGTGTTTATTTGTTCTGCTGAACACAAAGGAAGATATTTGGAAGAATGTTTTAATCAAACCGATCTCATTCCCCGTTGACTACCATAGTGTGTATTTTTTCCTACTATGGTAGTCAATGGGGAATGAGATCTGTTTGATTAAAACATTCTTCCAAATATCTTCCTTTGTGTTCAGCAGAACAAATAAACACATACAGGTTTGGAACAACATGAGGGTGAGTAAATACTGACAGAATTTTCATTTTTGGGTGAACTAACCCTTTAAGTCTGAATTTCAAGTCGTTCTGCTCTAGTCACCACCATGTTACATGAGTTTTTATTAGAGGAGAGCCTTCTTAGTAAGAGGGGTGAAGTGAAATACATCTGACAACTTGTTCTCGCTCATTATTATTTTCTATATAGAGGCATGTACATTCTCACCACTCTTGCGCATAATGGTGCTGCTACATTTTTTGGTTTAGTGTTTTAGCAGTGCTCTAATCAGAAGTGTCATTCGTCTATTTTTATATGTACCGTAAACATCTTCATTTTCAAAGATACAAATAATGTTTGGTTTTCATTGTTTCCACAGTATATTCTAAGCATTCTGGCTTTCTATAGATGATTTGTGAGGCTATTTTGATCAAGTATCATAACTTTTTTAATGTACTGCCATTTTGTCCAAATCAGCTAGAACTCTTGAATGGGCTTGATGCATGTTACTGTTTGTATGGCTTTGCTTTAATGGAATACTCTTGCTCCACAGGCTCTTCCTCCCCTGTACGCCCATCTACCCCTTTGGCTACCAGCAGCTCTCCCCCTCCCCCTCCCCCACCTCGGCCACCCTCACGACCCAAACTGCCTCCAGGGAAACCAAGCGTAGGGGATGTGGTACGTGATAACATAAAAAAATTACAATTCCTTTTTAAATGGTAAATATTACTGTCTTTGTTAGTTCCCAACAGTCTTAGTGTCACTGCCCTTTTTATGACCCAATTCATTTAAAAAACCTTATAGGGTGTAAGAACTCGTTCCAACCAGACCCAGTCTAAAAGTTGACATTTACTACATATTTATAGCCTGGTTAAAACCAGACCATTCTCAGTTGTAACTGAGTTATGGTCTGGTAAAGCATCATAGACAAATAATTTCCAGAGGGGCATCACCAACGGACGTTGCGGATAGACCTAAAACCAATTAGAGCGGTGAAGGAGATGACGTATGCAGAGAGGCGGAGAAACATCTCTGAGTGTTGTTCTTTGCTCGGTTTTTAACAAAAAGGAAATGTTCAAATCGCTTAAAACAGACGCGAGTGATGCTCGACGGCGGCATCCATCTTTGTAATGTAGGCTACAAAATCTGCTTCAAAATCCCAGCGCTGTCGTCATTGTGTAAAGGCCGCCCCAATGTTACTGATTGGTGCCGCGATTTCAATTTGAAATGGGCTTGAATGAGCTCTTTGCCAGGCTAACTTTTAGAGCAAATCTAAATTTGCCAGAAGTTGTCTGGGTTTTCCCAGGCTAACATATTTAGTTTTCATTCAATAAAATTCTTTATTTAATGAAACAAAAAAAAAGTAAATTTCCTCCTGATTACCCGACCAGGGGTGCGTTTCCCGTACCACTATGTAGTTCGCTGCTTCACTACCATAGTACGATGCATCGTTCGAGAAATCAACTAGCTAGTCATGACTGTTTCCCGAAACCCATTGTCGCAAAGTATCGTTCAACCATGTTGGTTTCGCACGTGGTGGAATAATAACTACTTTTAATGAAACTGTTTGAGATCCAATTAACGCTAGATTTTTTTTATATAATTTACAAACATGTAATCTGAGGACTATTTCTAATTGTTCTCAGTTATTTAGCTTTATTACCAGACTCAATATTTGGCTCGTTTTTACACAGTGGAGCGCGTTCGCACATGCGCACTCTTCAAACACGGTACTTCAAATCTTTTGACAAACTAAAATACGTAAATTCCATTTGTATGTATTCTAAGTAACAGACACCGGTTGTACTGAATGTCAGCTTGCTTATTTTGCTCAAGATAAGGATTTATTACCTCCAAATGTCATGCAATATAGAAACGATGCCTCTAACCACAGGTCGAGAGCCGTCGTTCAAACCAAACAACTTTGCAACGCTGTTTGCGAATGTTCGTTGGAACGATGGTTTCGTTGAACTAGGCTAATAACGACAGAACTTGCGACCATAGTTGGCTAACGATGGTTTCGGGAAACGCACCCCAGAATGATAAACTCCTACTCTTTTGTTACTGAATACCCCCTCTGTCTATTCTTTCTTTTCCCTACTTTTCCTATCAGAATCGGCCGTTCAGCCCCCCTGTACACTCGTCAAGCCCCCCTCCTCTGGCTCCGCTGGCCCGTGCGGAGAGCACCTCTTCCATCTCCTCCACCAACTCTCTGAGTGCTGCCACCACTCCCACCGTCGGTAAAGAGCTCTCCGTGTCTGTGTCAGGTGTGACTCCATTTCCCATCATTCTCTCTGCTTTGCCATGTTGCTCCGTCTTTTATGTGTCTGCTCTGGAAATCAGGCTTTCTATTTAGAATTCAGTGTTACAGGAGCCTCTGTTTCTGAAGGTGCCATAGTGCTCAGTATTCATCACAGTTTTGAATTCACGGTAGTGATATTTTCACAGCTTTGTTTTAGTTTAGAGTAAAACAATATGGTGGTGATGCTGCTGATGCTGCTGTTTACATTTACATTTATTCATTTAGCTGTCGCTTTTATCCAAAGCGACTTACAATCGCTATATATATCAGAGGTCGCACGCCTCTGGAGCAACTAGGGGTTAAGTGTCTTGCTCAGGGACACATTGGTGTCTCACAGTGGATTCAAACCCGGGTCTCTCACACCAAAGGCATGTGTCTTATCCACTAGTTCCATCACCACCCCAATTTAGTTTATAATACTGAAGTGAAATCTCCAGCATTCTGCAGTCATGTATTAGATAGCTGGAAATGATGGTGGAGGATTCATTGTTTTGCTGAAAATATAGTTTTGCTTATCACAGACTGAATAATAGCTTGACTAGGTGTTCCTAATGTGCATAATTTTGTCTTGTGCATGTTTAAGTGGAAATATTGCTAGGATTAATTGGATAATTTATATATTATATTATATTATATTATATTATATTATATTATATTATATTATATTATATTATATTATATTATATTATATTATATTAGTTAAAATAGAATCCGTAAAATTCTTAATCTGTATGAATCTTTACATTGTAAAAAATAAACAAAGGCCTAAAAAGGCGTTTTGCAACTTAAATGCTTGAGGTAACTTGCAGCGACATATCTTAAAATATATCAGTGCCTTTGTTTTGTCTGAAGATGCACACCAGTAATGTGTTTTCTAAGGCACATTTATTAAAGCCACTTAAATACTCTTACACACTTAATACACTTAAATTTAACTAAGGCCTAGTCCTGGCTTAGTCTAAGCCCTGTCTGTGAAACCAAGCCAATGTGTCTCTGTTGGACTTTTCAAAATGCCATGCATTGCATCTGCTGTACCAGTCTGAATGCTTTTATTGGAAGCTTTCATTGATGCTAGGCAGGGAAAGATTTTGTTCCATATTTTCCAGAGATTTGCAAACAGTTTTGTCATGTGAATCAAGAGTTTAATCTAGAGCTTTTCATGGATGTTGGTCTATCTGTTGCTTGTGCTATTCTATCTTTTTTTTTAAATCCTTTTGAATTTTTTTTCACCATTCCATTCACTTTTCATCAGTTATCGTCTTTTTAGTCTTTTAAATCTGTGCCGTGCATACATTGTGACGTCTGAGTTTAATGACTTAGTTTTTATTTGCAATTATTTGTCATTTAATTTGAAGTACGTTTATTTTTTATTATTTTTTTTTTGTGTGTGTTTTGTCGTCTTTCTTGTCCTGTCTTTTGGGCTGACGTATTTGTCTGATGTCAGAAGATGACGCTTTTGTAGACAAACTTCCCAACTTTGAGAGACGGGCAGACGTTCCAGCAGGTACGCTATGAAACCCTCCTGATTTAATGGATGGGATGGAGACCACTGATGTAACAATGTAACAAATGGTTACATTACCCAGTCAGTTGTCAGAGCATAGCTCATTCATAGTGATATTTTATTTTATTTTTTTTTCCACCATTGACTAAACTAGTAAATAAGATTAAAAATGAGTTGATTTTCACGTAAAGAGTCTTTAAAAGAATTTACCAAGTCATTTGCGACTTAATGTCTTTGGGCAGAATTGTTGGCTTGTTGTCGATTACATAAACACATTTATAATGGAAGGTTGGCATTAGAGCTGGCAGTGCAGATATGAAACTTTTAAAAAATATGCTACTATCACAGCACAAACCGTAACTAATGTAAGAATAACTGTAACAATTGAAGGGAGGCTTGTTAGCAGACTAGTGTGATTAAAAACTGCATGCAACTTCTATGCAGTTATTTTTCAACTCGTGTCTGAGCAGCTAAAAAAGTGAACATGGATGCATTCGTTGGGACATTGGACATGGAACATGAGCTAAGTTGAACTGTTAGTTATACAGTATATGTGGTAACTAAAAAATGTATACTTCATATTCTTAATTCTGATAGGATGAGCCATATTTGAAGCTGTTAAAAAATAATACATATAGTTAATTTTTGTAAATTTAAAAAATGATAAACGCACATCTGTGACTGGATATTCTAATATGATTTTTTAAATAATAATGTTGCTTAACAACTGCAAAATCCTACAGTTAGGTTATTGAACTATATAGTTTGCAGAATAACTATTATGGTTGTTATTAACAATAAATTGAACTGTCTTTTGTCATATGGCTGCTATTGTATAAAATGATGCATCTTTATGTAGTGATCAGCAGCATACCTCAGATTCTGTCCATAGACTTTAGGTTATAAATAACCCAGAATATTACTTTAATTAAAGACTGGCATTTTTAGCATATACTTGTTTTATTTTAACACCATTTCCCACAGTTTTACAGCCATTTTGAATTCAGTCAGCCATATTTTGCTCTTCACATCCATGAAAGATGATGTGTATTTAGCCCATCATGCATGTCAGAGACTGCTGTAACACCCCACACTGACATCAAGAACCAGGGACAGAACACTCTTTTAGTCCCTGAAAAGCATCTGTCTGGCTGTAGACTCTTCAGAAAACTCAAAGAGCACCACCATGCTGCTTGAACAGATGACACACACACATACATCCTCTCAGTGTTTGAAGTGCGGTCTGGAATTTGGCCCAAGTGGCAGCAGTGCTCATCAGTATGCCTGCCTCCACATACGTTTGAGTGGAGAGCTCTCAGATGTTGCACCTGGATAAAAGCATTTCTAACATCATCATGTTACAAAGGTCGAGCTTTACTGCCACATAAATTTAGTCTTCACGGGTGAAAATTCACTTATGTAAATTTTATCTTCATTATCCTATGCTGCATTTCATTCAAATTCAAATGTGGGAAATTCCTACTTGATACCTCTGACTATAAAGTGCCAGATGCTCAGAGGATGACATAGATAATTTTCTTTCGCAATTATTTTGTTGTCAAAAATGAAGACTAATCTGCAAGGGTGTGATTATCACCAGAGGACCATTTACTGTGTTTTATCTCTTATTTCCTAAACAGTTTTTTTAAATGCTATAATGTAAGAACTACATTTAGAACCATTAATGAGTCATTGAGAGTCATTAATTCATTTTATTTGCTTAAAAGTAGATGTTAATCATCTCCCGGGGTTGCAATATGCAAAAATCATCAATATAACAGTTCAAGATTACGCATTGAGATGCTCAGCATTATTGTACAACTCGCATCTTCTCATTGCCTAAGTGATCTTCACTTCATTCATAGTCCTGGTCTTGGTTTTGTCTAAAGTTGTATTACCACTCTCCAGCACAGTAGATGAACCCCTCATTTGCTTTTCCCACTTGTGTCACCCATTACCACCCCCTGTTGCCCATCATCCCTACTACAGCTACCTATCCAATTCACAAATCAGACATGAAGAAATAGGCCTGTACACCATATACATTCAATAAAATGCAAGCTGTAGCCTATTAGGTCCATATTGTGAAAATGTAACCAAAAGCACCTTTTTAAATACCTATTTTAAAATAAATAGTTTAACCAAAAATGAAATTTACTCATGTTGTTCTAAACCCCATTCGCAATTAATTCTTCATTAGAACAAAAGTATACACTGAAATAACAAAAACAATATAGACCATTTCAAAAGATGTAAACAACACTGGTCCAGAAGCACTTCCTGTTTCAGTTTGTAACTGTTTTCTTTATTTCACATGTAAAGAGAACTTCTTAAAGATGTTTGTTTAACTTTTTGATTCAGTTTTAAATGTTATGTTGGTTGTATTTTATCCCAGCTTTTATGTAGTGTTAAAAAACTGAAACAGGAAGTGCTTCTGGGCCAGTGTTGTTTACATCTTTTGAAATGGTCTATAGTAAGTCATGATTTACTGATAATCTTCCTCTCCAGCCAGGATCATTAAACTCAAGAATCAAATGAAGAACAATTCTTTCACATAAAATTGACTTGGAATATAGTGCTATGATACTTTATTGTCAAGTAATCATCTTCTTAATGAATACACGTAAATGCAAGGGTGCTTTTTTTTCATATTTAGAGAAAAAGAGTTACAGTACATGGGCTTAAAGTGTCAAAAGTGTGAGTGACTAATACAGAACATTTAAATTTGGATGATCTATTCCTTCAAAAGTTTAAAAAATAAGCTGTTTAATGTCATCCTTGAATCCAGAGAATTTCACTTCTAAGCAGCTCAAATCATCTCAAGCGTTCCTCTGTCCTGATATTATACGTAAAAGAATCAGAATGTTAAAATATTTGATAGAATATCATTTTTGTACACTCTTTAAATCTCCCAGCTCAAAAAAAAAAACAAAGTTTGCACATGCATCCTTATTAAATAACAACTATAAATCTGAAGTTAATAGCACCTTAAATCCTTAAGTAAAATGACTGATATGCACAAAGATTGAACTATTTTTATTGTTTTCCCTTTTGTGAATGTCTCACACATCATATTCATCCCCATCTAAAGTGAATTGTGACCACCTTTGACCTGTGCCCCCCCCGGCCCCCATCATTGTGCCGTATGATGGACCTGTGTGTGACTCACGCTACTGTCCTTCTCTCCCCTTCTCCTTCCCTGCCTCTCCTCACTCCCCCCGTCCTTATACCTCCTCCCCCTCCAACACAGAGACAGACCAGCCCTCCCTCGTGTGGTTTGACAGAGGCAAGTTTTATTTAACCTTTGAAGGTAAGTTGGGGTTTATATCTAAGGACGTAGCGCGTGCACACTCAAGTCTCATCTGACATCTGACTCCCCCCTTTCTCACGCATTCGTTCCTTCATCAAGTCACCATGACATCTGCTTTGCTCTGTATATCTGCTTTGCCATTTAACTGTTCATCTTACAGTCACTGGCAGCTTTTCTGTTCCTTCACGACCATCATATTTCCTCCTGCGTCACTAATATGTCTTCTGGTTCTTGTGGCTCGTCTGCTTTGATCTTTTCATTTCGACTTTGGTCTTGGATCATCATAACACATTGTTTCAGCTTCAAGTGCATGCCACTGAAGCTGAGTGTTATCTGTTTCAACTTCCATTCAACTTCTCTTCCATTATTTTTATCCTTTTATCTTATAGACTTGCGTTCAAATTAAATTGTATTAAATGCTGTCAAAATCAGCTTGTGATTGTGATTCACTATTTACCACAGTTCAAACCTCTAAACATATCATGGTACAGTAATGTTTAGACACTTTTGAAAGCTTAAGCCACACTGAAAAATATATCAAACCTTGTTTCATCTTGCTAAAAATGCTACTATAACTTTTCTATTATTATTTAAAGCAGATAAAGCAAACTTTCCGACTCGGTTTGGTATTTTGTTTTGATGCAAAGACAGATTTTTAAATGTGATATTAGTGTACCTTACATTAAAGCTAGACTGTGTAACGCTTTTAGTTTATTCTTAGCTAAAAACACTTAGTTCTTTCAAAAATATGTGTGCTCATTAATGTATATTTACTTCGTTCAAGTAATAAAGTATTCTCGTGAGTGTATAATATGCCATTGAGAATACATACGGGTTAGGGGTTCGAATGTCGGTCGCCATGTTGCCCCTCCATATTGAAAGTACATTAGCCAAAGAGGGACATACCCGTTAATTCAAGCTTCGCCTTTCGCGTTTACGTTTAAGTTAACACTCATGGATGAGGTCGAACTGGAAGCCATGTTAATCTTGGACTTCATTGGCCACCGTAGGAGTTAAAACGAAATCGGAATTGAGAGGAACAGAAACTAATATTCACTGGATGGTCATACCTTTTCACCGCTAGATCGCGGTAAATATCACACAGTGTAGCTTTAAGGATTGTTTTCTAATCACTGAAACTTAATGATCAGATATATTTTCTAGTTTTAATGTTACTTTACTTACCAATGTTTTTCGATGTGGACTTTCGATGATATAATTTCACGACCTAAACAACCAAAATGACTTTTAGTTAACTGTCATGCTTGTCTTTATTTACTTTTTGGATTTTTATTTTTGAAATTAGCTATCCAGTTAACAGGCGTGAATTTACGTTTTCTTTACTGGCAAGTCCTAACAATGCGATCAAGACGAATAAGCAGGAAAAAAGTGTTCATCTGGAAAAGGCATTGTGCTAGATTTTAGGTCTGGGTTCAAGCGCCTTGCTAAAATACAAATGAAGAAATTTGTTTTGTCAGCTACTGATTGTATTGTTTGTCTGTTGTTTGTATTCCCATTTCTCTCATTCTTTGTCACCCACGTATTTGCCTCGTGATGTAGCTCAGTGACTGACCGAAATTGTGTTTTTGTCTGTAAACACATTCTGACTTGGAGTCTGTGGTGTGTGTTTGCATGTTTTTGTTCTCTCAGGCTGTTCTCGAGGGCCCAGTCCCCTCACCATGGGGGCCCAGGACACGCTGCCTGTGGCTGCAGCTTTCACAGAGACAGTCAGTGCTTACTTCAAAGGAGCTGACCTCAATAAGTATGACACGATATCTCAGAACAGATTCACATCTAGCTCTGTAGTTCTACTTTGTATGTGAATAAAGAACAAAATGATTATTTTCCTTTTCTTTGTTGAGAAATGCACACCTGGAATATTTTAGTAAGAGATATTATTAAATGACATGAACATACAGCTGGCCGCTAGATATTTGTGTCTGTCTGTATTTTGTGTTACAGTCTAAGGCTGTGTCCCAAATCGCCCCATACCCTTAAAGGGATAGTTCAACCAAAAATGAAAATTCTGTCAGTATTTACTCACCCTCATGTTGTTCCAACCCCGTAAGACCTTCGTTCATCTTCGGAGCACGAATTAAGAATGAACACTGTTTGTGCACAAAAAAACAAAAACAAAATAACGACTTTATTTCAACTACTCATTTTCTTCTCTCTGGGCCTCGAGTCAGGTTACTAGTTTAACAGCGTATGATCTGTTGTTGTACATCACACGAATCACACACATGACCAGCGTCGGCCAATAGTGAGCCTACATCTTAAGCAGCTCTATGCAATTACAGTAGTTTAACTGACTTATAGAGATGGTTTGTGCATAGTTTCCATTACCGTTCAAAATAAATGTTTTCATTTCTACTGGAACAGCTAGTTTGCTAAGTTTCAAATGATTATTGAACAACTAGCAAAAATATTTTTTGGAAGGGGTTGGGGGAGTTGGGGGGTTAATACTTTAAAACTTGCTAAAGTATTAAATTCTATATTAAGTTTTAATACTTTAATACTTGCTAAAGTTGAGAAGCTAGAGTCAGTTAAATAGATAATTTTCCTTCCCCACATTTCAATAAATAAGTTACATTTTCTGAATTGTACATTAATTATAATTAATTTAATGGCTTTGCAATGTAAGCATCAAAATAAATATGTGCGTGAATACGATACGGCGGCAGCTGTTTTGGACACAGCCTTACTTTGAAAGCACATTTAAGTATTGGAACGTCATCTCTCTCCTTTGCTAATCTCTTCTGTTTATCTGTTTTTCCTTCTTATTCACTTTATTACAGCTCATAAAATGTTTTATTGATCTCTCTGTTTCTAACACCAGACCTCTACTTATGTACGTGTTTAATAATGTCGCTCTCTAAGGTGTGTGGTGAAGATCACCGGAGAGATGGTGTTGTCCTTCCCAGCAGGCATCACAAGGCATTTTGCAAATAACCCCTCGCCCGCTGTGCTAACCTTCAGCATAACCAACTACAGTCGTCTGGAACACGTCCTTCCTAACCCACAGTTACTGTGCTGGTAATAACATTGATCTAACATCACCTACAACAGAACCTTCACAGAGCTTAAACCCCATCATACAGTATGTATTGATTAGAGATCATTACAAATGTCCCTATTAGTCACACAATTTAAAGGATAGTTCACTTCAGAATTAAAATATCCTGCTCATTTACTCACCACCACATCACCAAAGATGCTCATGTCTTTATTTCTTCAGTCGAAAAGAAATTAAGGTTTTTGAGGAAAACATTCCTCAAATATTGTGGAGTTCAATGGCGTATAATGTGTTGAAGGTCCATATTGCAGTTACAATGCAGCTTCAAAGGGCTCTACACAATCCCAGTCGAGGAATAAGGGTCTTAATTAGCGAAACGATCGTAACAGCATGTATATACTTTTTAACCACAAATGCTGGTATTGCACTAGCTCTGTAATGCACCACACATTATGTAATCAAGTTGAAAGGTAACATGCAACATAGGCGGAAGTACAGACTTAGTGTTTACAAAGCCAACGTGCAAAGACTAAGTGAAATTCCATTACAAAAATATATGTATTTATATGTATTTAAATAAAAGGTAAAACAACTATGTAGGAGGACAAAATGAGTTTTTTCGCCCTACGAAACTGGAACCGGAACACGCATGTTACCTTTCAATGTGATTACGTAATGGGTAGCGCATCGGAGAGCTAATATATATGTATAGATTTTTTTTTTTTTTAATGACCGATCATTTCGCTAGATATTCCTCAGCTGGGATTGTGTGAAGCCTTTTGAAGCTGCATTGAAACTGCAATTTAACCTTTAACCTGTTGTACTCCATTGAACTCCAGAAAAATCCTAGAATGTTTTGATCAAAAACTTTAATTTCTCTTCAACTGAAGAAAGAAAGATATGAACGTCTTGGATGACGTGGGGGTGACTAAATTTTCTGGAAATTTTCATTCTGAAGTGAACTACTCCTTTAAGCATCAGCCATGAAATGTATTATGAATTGTTGCTTATGGACTTTCATATTTAGTAATGGAAGGAGAGTTTGTAACTCATAGTAATACTTCAGTATAGTTAAGCGCATCTTCTCAGGGGGAGATCTCACATCAGATTCATCCTTGTGCTGCCTACAGTCAGCTGAGGTTGACTCATGTACTGTATGACTAATCACATGTGATTCAACACTTTTGGAGGGTAGTATATCATTCTCTGTTTTCTGTGGGGATGTGATCATTTACTGTTTTTGCAAAAGCATTACTACCCCTCAAATGTTTGGGTTCTCTTATGCTGATCAAAAATACAGTACAAATAGTAATGTTGTGAAATGTGTAATTTATTCCTGTGATGGTAAAGCCTCATTACTCCACTCTTTAGTGTCACATGGTCCATCAGAAATCATTCTAATGAAATGAGTTGGTGCTCAAGAAACATTTCAGTTACACTTTATCTAAAGATGATGTTGTTACACAAACAAGTACTGAGTAACATCAATAAACTACATGTACTTATTATAGGGTCAGGGTTTGGTTTAGGGTTAGTTGTAAGTAAGAAACGATAGTGGCTATTTGTTTATTTGAAGATTGAATGTACTTTCAAATTCCCTACAGTGACACCACGCAGCCAAATCCAAACTCAAAGGAGTTCTGGGTGAATATGCCAAACCTGATGACCCATTTAAAGAAAGTGTCGGAGCAGAAACCACAGGCAACTTACTACAATGTAGACATGCTGAAATATCAGGTGAGAAGAAACAAACCTCAAATAAGTATCGACCACAGACATAAAGGCACCTGTAGTCATATTCGGTATTTGGGTATTTGCCCTAAATCTTATATGAACCATTCTCAATTAGTTTTGCTTTGGGACCCATGTTTTACTAGAGGGCTTTATACAATACAGATTGTTTCAAAGCAGCTTCATGGCGATAAACATCAAAATAACAATCAGTGATGCAAATGTCATCAAGTATAAGATAAGATTCTGCAGATCTAAAGAAAACAAAATTGTAAATTCATTATCCAGCTCATGTGAGTGTTGATTCAGTTCAGTCATGATCGATGGATACGAGTAAACAAAAATGTCCTTAAAAACAAGCTTAAATGAACAAAATCAACATTTACTGTTATTGTTTTTGTGATATTTGAGGATCATCTACCACTTGATTTCCCTCTGTGCATCAGGTCTTACCAAAGGGTCTACAGTCCACTCCTCTAAATCTAGCAGTGAGCTGGAGGTGTGAGCCCACCAGTACCGACCTGAGGATAGACTACAAATACAACGGTGGGGCCATGACTACTCCTGTCGCCCTCAACAATGTTCAGTTCCTCATTCCTGTGGACGGAGGCGTCAGCAAACTGCAGGCTGTGCTTCCTCCAGCTGCTTGGTGAGGGACTCTTCTAGAAATGGAATTCTAGTCTTCAAATCTCAAATCGTCATTGTGAAAATCAAGCTCCACGATGCAAATCCACGGTTATCAACATCACAAATCTAGTTTCCAAAAATGTATACATCTATAAATTTGAAATTTAGAACGTTATACTTATTATAACGGTATACTTGTTGGTGTTATATTATCTTGGCAGTAAATGAGAAAACTGTGAATTGATGCTGCTGTGAGAGTTTCTAATAGAACGGCTGATGGAGTGATGGCAAATTTCTCATCTTTCTCTCTTTTGACTGCTGTAATCAATCTCTTGATATTCTTTTCCTCTTTTGGAAAGTTGTGGAAATGCTACCGATTTTTCTTTTGCTATTAGACTAAATGGTATACAAAAATGTAATTTGCTGTCTTCTCCCTACTACGACGACCACTTTTGAGAACCCCCTGAAATGTGAAAAGTGTGCATTGTATTTTAGTTAAAGTGTTTGAAAAATTATACTCCTAGATTTGATGGAAGAGATCATTTGACAATTTTCTTTCTTTCTAGATAACATACTAATTTTATTGGTACCTTTATAGGAATGCGGAACAACAGAGAATCTTATGGAAGATTCCTGATATTTCGCAGAAGTCTGAGAATGGAGGTGAGAATCATGATTAAATTTTGTTTATATACACTGTTCAAAAGATGATGTTCAAAAGTTTGTGGATGGCCAAACATATAGTAATATTGTGAAATATTTTTTTATTTAAATTCAGATATTTAAAAATGCAATTTTCTGTGATGGCACAGCTGAATTTTCAGCATCCTTACTCCAGTGAACAGTGTCACATGATCCTTCAGAAATCATCACTAAATCATTCAATCGCATAGAATAATTTCATATTATTATAAATGTTGAAAATAGATGTGATGATTAATACCTTTGTGGAAACTGTGATGCAGTTTTTTTTTCAGTGTTTGATGAATAGAAAGGTCAAAAGAAACGTATGTAACCCTCGTTCCCTGAGTAGGGAACGGAGACATTAGGTTGGATGGCGACGAATGGGGTTTCACTTGGAAAGCCTATCAACTTAGTATTCTTGAGTATTACAAAACTTGAGTATCACTAAAATCGAATAAAAATAAAAATAAAAAAAATAAAAACTTCAGTATCACAAAACGAGCCAATGGTAAAGAAATGCCATGGGTCTACGTAATTTTCATGGCGCAATTCCACCCCACCTCTTGGGTTTAAAAGGAGGAAGCCATCAATATGCAGATATGTTTCTTCACTGAGAAACACTTCAACGTAACTCGGAACAACATTTAGTTGAATCATTTAGTAACATAAATGTTTTTACTTCCACCTTTTATCAATTGAATGCATCCTAGCTGAATAAAAGTATTAATTTGTGACCTCAGACCTTTGAGTGATAGTGTATATACAGTATCTATAATAAATAATAATACATTTATTTTCTCATATGTTCAGGTGTCGGATCTCTGCTGGCCCGTTTCCAGCTAACAGAGGGTCCCAGTAAACCCGCCCCTGTGGCAGTGCAGTTCACCAGTGAGGGCAGCACTCTTTCAGGCTGTGACATCGAACTGGTTGGCCTTGGATATCGTTTTTCCCTTATCAAGAAGAGGTTTGCAGCAGGTGAGTTATGCGAGTTACAGCTATTTCAACCCGATCTCACGACCAAGTCGTACGAATTCAACGAATGATTAAAAAGTGGCTAATTCGTAACAATTCATATGACCTCACTCGTACGAATTAGTACGATTTTGCTAAAACGTACATATTTTACGAATTGGCCAATTCGTATGAATTCGTACGAATGACCTAACCCTTACCCCGCCCCTAAACTTAACCGTCACGTGGGTTTAGACAAATCGTACAAATTCGTACGAGTGAGTTCATATGAATTAGTACGAATTAAACATTTTTTACTCATTCGTCCTATTCGTACGAATTGGGCGTGAGATAGTGTTGGCTATTTTGGGGCCTAAGAATCTTCCAGAGAGTCAGAGTTCGGTTATTTTGGTTGAGATTATCAATGCATTGCGAAAATAAGTTATACTGCATGGATTTATTTAAAATGCACAATTGCGTTTATTCTTTTACCATAGGAAAATACATCGCAGACAACTAAACACCATCTTTGATCCGTGCAAGTCTGCATATTTTGGACCAATTCTGAATATTTAACACAGGACAGATCACAAGCCTGACCCCTACCTGACCTTATGGATAAACCTATGTAGATGTACAATACAGGTGGACCTCACACACTCCAGCAGTATTATATGAGTTGCATTGTAAACGTGGACCGTTTTAGGGTGTACTTCTTATATGTGTGAACTTTATTCACTTTGCAACATCTGTATTACTGCAGTTAAATGACCTGGGTTTGTTCGTAAGGTTTAGCCTCTATTTCTGTCCGACGTGTTATTGGCTGTGCCTACCTGAATTCTCTGTATCCTTCTCTAAAAGTTGATACTGAACATGTAATGTTTTTCTTTCTCTATGCATTCAGTTTGTCAAAAAGTATCACGTTTTTCGAACAAGGTAGCAAATTAGTACGGTAAACAACTGACTGTCAAAAAGAGGAATAAGACTCTGCCACAAGATGGCGCTATACCGTTGCATGTAGTAAGAGGTCTTGCTCAAGCGTTTTTAGTCATGAAAACGTATTCAGGAATATCTCATTTTAATTTCTCAGTGAAGTCAGGTTAATCGAAAAACAATCGAATTTTTTTTTTTCGTCGAAACTCTTTATAGACAGCCACAGCTTTAAAACTCTCCTGCTTGCAATAGACACAAAAAATGATTTTCTCAACAGAAAAGTCCTTTTAAATTGGTAATATATGACTTGAAGGCCGTTTGGTGTTTTCTTGTATTGTTAAATAGCCTTTCTGTTTATTCCCAAGGGAACAGTGTTAGACATCAGAGTACATGACATCACTCTATTTTTATTTATTCATTATGTGTTGTATAAAAAAAGAAACAAGTTACACTGTATATGAATAGACTTTGAATGGTATCATAATTTAGGATCCTTGAAGTTTTTGGACTTTTTGTTATCTGTGTAGTCGGGTAAGCTGTGTACAGTATAATGCTAAGGTATAATTTTTAAATTTATTTCAGATATAAGTTTTTTAATTCAAGCGCAACAGAAAATTTACGCTATATAAATATATATATGGGTTGGGGGTGACATTTAAAAGAGAAAATGAAACGGGATACTGTATCTACCTAGATGCGTCATGCTTAATGTTATTATAGTGTTATGTATATTGCAGCACTATTAGTTCAACAATGAATTGTCAGCTTTTGGACATTGTAAATTCTTTTCTCATTCACGCAGATGTGTTTGTATCCAGCCTCTCCCCTCAGTGTTCTGAGCATGAGCCCCTGCGCTTGAGAACCTCTTTATTTTGCAAATGGTAACGGTCTCTGTGAGATGACAAGGTTCTTGAGTGGTTCAATGACCAAATTTTTTTTCTCTTTTTTTTTTTTTTCGTTTCGTTTGTACGTGTATCTCCAGAATTGTCCTTTAAGAGAAAATAAGCTGCATATTTTTTAAATGTTTAAACCTATGAATAAAGTGAAAAATATTGTTTCTTGTGGAAAAAAAAATGAAAAGGACAAAAAAAAAAAATTGTGTTACTGTTTAACTTCCCAGATGTTCTGATGTTCACTGTCAGGAACAAACATTTTGGTTACATCTTAGAGTGTCTGATGTAGACGTTGTGATGGTTTGGAGAAGATTACTGGTGCTTTGTGATTCATAGGTTTCCATCTACATTTAATGTTAAGGATGAGCGGAGGGGAGCCATCCGTTAACACTGCATTGCATATTTTCTGAGCACTGTAACTAAAGGGTTTTTTATTGCACTGAGTTTAGTCGAAGAACAACTAGGAGTCACTCAGCTGAAAGAAAAAAAAAAGAAACCTAATGAGTTCAATTCTGTGTAGTGCTTAACCAGTATGTCTACATGGTCCAAAGTGAAATGTCACTCAGATGTGCAAAAGAAGTGAGCAAACTCATGTCAGTTTGATGTAAGTGAAGCTGTGTGTGAAAGTTGAATTACATAAGTGTGTGTGTCGAGTTGAGTCTGTGGAGGGTGGGTGTGTGTGCGCGTGTGGGCGTGTGTGCGGGCGCTGTCTGGTAACTGTAAATCATCTCTTCCCAGAAACATGTGCAAGCTGTGTTTGTACAAAAAATGTTAAAGATCTGAGATTACTTTGCTCTTTCCAAAACAATAAAACATATAAGCCTGATAAATCGATGTATTGTGTTATATTATAGGTGTGTGTGTGTGTGTGTGTGAATATATACATATATTTACAGTTTAAAATTTAAAGTTCATTAAAATGTGATGTCATAACAAATTTGAGTTGATGTAATGGAGATTGTTGGTTTAAATCAAGATAAACTCAAAATATTATGTTATCTGAACAACAAATGATGAAGTTGATTTAATATATATATATATATATATATATATATATATATATATATATATATATATATACGATATTGATATGATATATATTGTTTTAATATATATATATATATTTCAGTTTACATTACACAAATGAGCATATCAGACAGATTACACAATATTATTAGTTAATATATATATATATATATATATATATATGTATATATATGTATATATATATATATATATATATATATATTTATATATGTGTGTGTGTATATATATATATATATATATATATTATTAACTAATAATATTGTGTAATCTGTCTGATATGCTCATTTGTGTAATGTAAACTCAAAATATTATATTATCTGAACCACAAATGATGAAGTTGATTTAACAAAAGAAAAAAAATTGTGATAACAAATCATGTAAAAAAAATGTTTTACACTATATATATATATATATATATATATATATAAATTATTAACTAATAATATATATATATATACATATATATATTATTAACTAATAATAATATATATTATATAATATATAATAATTTTATTATTGCACTTAAACTCAAAATATTATGTTATCTGAACCATAAATGATGAAGTTGATTTAACAAAAGAAAAAAAATTGTGATAACAAATCATGTAAAAAAAAAATGTTTTACACTCTCTCTCTCTCTCTCTCTCTCTCTCTCTCTCTCTCTCTCTCTCTCTCTCTCTCTCTCTCTCTCTCTCTCTCTCTCTCTCTCTCTATATATATATATATATATATATATATATATATATATATATATAAATTATTAACTAATAATATTGTGTAATCTGTCTGATATGCTCAGTTGTGTAATGTAATATATAACAATTGTATTATTGCACTTACTTTGCTCTTAATTGGTTTACCAAACAAAACTTAAGGAGTCGGACAATAAAATATTTATGAAATCATGTTGATTTTCAGAATTAGTGTTTAGAGGTTTAGAGGAAAAACACATTTGATGCATATTGTATGCACTAATGTTTATTGAGAAAGTTTGCAAAATAAAATTTACAATTAAAACATTTTAATCACCAATTACTGCTTTGCACCTCAACGCCCAATTTCATTGGTGTTGATATTCATCCTCTTTCCATGGTGCAATTAAAAGTGTAGCAGTATGATCTAAGAGAGCAGGCAATCTATAGGCAAATTAAGTTGTTATATGAATTCCTACCGACTGTACAATTTATAGAGAAGCATTCATGTTCATCTGAACTCAACATGGAAGAAAAAGGAAAAAAAACAAGGAGACAAATAGAAAACTCAAGTTTAGTCCTCAGCAGAGAAAGGTGAGGTCGCTTTTCTTGCAGCCAAACTGACAACAAACATTATCCACATCCAGCTCTCGCCTAATCAGGTCCGATCCCAGACTCTCACTAACATCCTCAGAGCTGCTGAGATCTGCGTTAAAAAACCCTGTGGAACGACAAAGGCAAAACACACTGTTATGTTAAAAACTTTTCTTTTTTTGTGTGCAATATTTGGATGCAATGCAGATCTCAAGTGATGTGATGATGGCAGGTATGTTTGCTGCACTGTGAAAATGACTAACTCCACATTTGTCAGTCTAATGGGAATGTTATATCACCAGACGTTGTTTATCTGTTGACTGCAGGAGACTTGATCTCACTGATACAATTAAAGCAGTGTTCTGTTAAATATCATCAGGATTGAAGGGCCAGAAAGGGAAAGAGATGCTTAGATACTCATACAACCACACAGTCATTGGCAATTAGCAAAGGTAAGTAGTAGTTTATTTATACCTTATAAATCAGTGTTAAAAAACCCCCACATAAATTCCATATAAACAATAAAACTAAATATATAATATATACATTCTAGTTTGCATTTGTCATTATATTCTCATTTATTATTCAATTATTTTTCAGTATATTTCCTCTCGCTTTTGATAAAAAAGTTCCCCTCTTCCTTTGGAACTTATTTAATTATCTGGATTCACATTAATTACAAGTATTGTTTTAGAAAAAAGCTATTTTTTATTGTTATCTCTAATAATTGGATTCATTTAAATTAAAATAGATAACCTTGAAACTTATGCCTCATAAGCAAACTCACCTTCCATATCCTTGGGACTGAACCTCCTCCACCTTGAGCCTCCGCAGGTGTAGACGACAGCACGGATGAACTCTCGGCCACACAGCTTGACGGTCCTCACGTCAGCCT
Organism: Cyprinella venusta; assembly: GCA_038021265.1. Lineage (NCBI taxonomy): Eukaryota > Metazoa > Chordata > Actinopteri > Cypriniformes > Leuciscidae > Cyprinella > Cyprinella venusta. Next base: position 22,471,451 of record CM075868.1, on the reverse strand, counting down.
GGACGACGGACACGGTACACACAGCACACAGCAGCAGTACAGCAGGAGAATATAACATTCTCATAGTTGCTCCTCCTGTTCTGCCCTGACGTTTCCTTCTGTCTCTCTAAGGTCCTCTCTATCTTCTGCCAACCTCTCTCAGGTCTAGCGAACGTCTGATTTTCTCATGAGACGTGACCCCAATTTATGCTGGCGCATGCTGGACCAATCCATCCTCTCCAAACTCCACCCAACACTTACTCGATCCCCTCAAGTCAAACAACGCTGATGGGAAAACAAAAGGCAGCAGGTATTTAGGTGCTTTACTGCCCCAATCTGGAATTAAATTACATCCTTAGGGACAAGCTGTTGTCTCTTAACATCTCCAGTTTAATGGTCTCATTGCAGTGATATTTTCCTTAATGAATGGATAATCTAGTCATTTAAAGAGCAACGCTGCTCTTCGAGTAAAACAGATGTCCACTATCTATTGATGTGACCATCAAGTTCTGTTCCCTTAAACCTAGTTGGCCTATGAGGAAAAAGGAGTGCAAATGATATATATGGCTATAATCCGAGCAATTATGGTTTTATGGCTGATGTGCCCCATGAGATGAACAACAGTATATCTACTAAGAAAAGTCTGTGGGAAAAATCAATACAAGGAAACATATCAAAGGTAAAACTTCTTGTTACCAAGGTAATATATTTACTATATTTGACGTCATATGACATGACAAAAAGATAAGATATTTGCTTCACCGACTCTTGAATGTAATAACTTAGTTTATTTTTATTTATTTATTTATTTGTTCTGCACGGAAATCACAAGGATACAGTACAAGGAGGGGAACGAAACCCGCTTGGGTTTATACAGAGGTTTATTTGTATAAATAAACCCTTGGGTTTATTTATTTGCAATATTAAATTCAAAGTTACCAAAGTAACTTTGAATTTAATATTGCAAAATAAGAGAGGAACAATTTCAATTTACTAATTAAAAAGCAGTTTAGTTTCATTAATAGACATATTTATATGGCACATTAAGCTGATTAGGCAAGGCAAGTAATTATATTATATTAAATGTCTGTTAAATACATTTTAATGCAATTAAGAAAGCATAGTAAATGTCACATATTTTTAGTAATTTCTTAATTTTTTTCTCTATTAATTTGAAAATATCTCTAAAAGAGGGTGTGAAATAAATATATAATATAATATAATATAATATAATATAATATAATATAATATAATATAATATAATATAATATAATATAATATAATATAATATAATTAGGGCTGTGCAAAAATTAATTGCGATTAATCGCATCCAAAATAAAAGTAATTATTTTGTGTATATATATGTGAATAACATATGTGAATATTTTGTATATATTATATATGAATAACACATTTTCTTAAATATATACATGCATGTGTGTGTATTTATATATACAAAATAATTATATACAGCACACACAAATATATTATGTAAACACAGACTTTTATTTTGGATGCGATTAATCGCAATTAATTTTTGCACAGCCCTAAATATAATATAATAATATAATATAATATAATATAATATAATATAATATAATATAATATAATATAATATAATATAATATAATATAATATAATATAATATAATATAATATAATATAATATAATATAATATAATTAATATAATATAATAATAATATAAAAATAATATTATATAATATAATAATGGAAAGTTTTTAAAATGTATAAATAACCATATGCCATGTGGATAAAAAAAGTTCCATATACATTAGTAAATATCCATTTCCTGTCATAATGTTACAGCTGTTATTCTTAAAAGCTGTCTTATATAAGCTGAGTTGCATCTTTATTGCTAAATTGTTTGATTTGTACTAAAAAGACCAGATTAGAGGCTTTTTTTAGATGTAAGAGAGAACAACAGTTCAGTAATGACAGTCATTTGTAAAAGTGTGATGTTGTACTTATGTCGTCGATAAGCTGTAATGTGTGGCAGGCAAGTGGTAATAAAACTGTCCATTCGCACAATACAAACACTTACATTCTGTCTGTATTTCCCACACAAAATTTTTGTATACAAAATATATTGTATTTTTTTTTAATAGCTTCAGAAGCAATGTTGTTATAGTACCTGCGTTGTTAACACAAGTTATACGTTACAAATAGCAAAAAATATGTATATTTTGTTATACAACAAATAACAACCAAAGGCTTAAAAATACATAAGACATTTTCATCTAATCAAAATTAAAAATAAATTCAATATACTGTAGTGTACCTTAAAACATGACTTTCTGGAGGAATCTATTTATTCCTGTATGGATGCACAATAAGGCACAAACAGGCATGTAAGCTGTAATCACATTGTTATGTAAAATGGAGTCGCTCAGTCTGCCAGAGGATATAGATTATGATGATGGAGAGGTAAAAACAAACAGCCTGATCCATCTATGAGCCTGTACCAGTCTTTCCTAATGCTCTTCAGTGTTGACTGGACAGTGTGGACTGGATTACATCCTCCAACGTCTCCACCTGCAGAAACACAAGAGACGTAAATGATCTGGGCATTGCACTCAATGATTGAGTTCTTTGAGTTCTGTTCGCCACATGGACATGAACAGATAAGGCCTCACCTGTGTGCTACCTCCATCTGTGAGGTTCTTCAGCTTGTACACGGTGACCTTCCCTTCACTGTCCCCCACCAGAACACAGTCTGTCTCAGAGGTGAACAGAATAGCTGTCGGATTCACTCCTGGACAAGTCATGCTCACAATCGGGTCCAGACTGTAAAAAAAAGGAGTGCAAAACTACTGGACAGAAAAAAACTGAGCACAAAAATTTGAAGTTAAAATAAGTTGGAAAAAAAAAAACTTTATAATTGTTATTACTGAATATTATAAATGGACAGAACACAAGATCTTACCTGCTCATTCTTAGGTCCCATATCTCCACCTTGCCCTCACTGACAGCTCCAAAGACAGTAGCACAGTGTGGGGACCACATGATATCAAAAACAGCCTTCTGTCCAGAGGTGAAACAAAGCACGGGTCTCTGGAGGTCCTGCCTCCACAGTTGAATAGTCCAATCTGAGGAACAACTCAGGAAAACGTCTGGACAGAAAGGCGACCATGTCACCTTATAGACGGAACCCTGAGGAAAGGAGCAGAGAGAATAGAACGTGTAAATGTTTAAAGGTGCATGAAAAGGGACTCCATATTGCAATCATACGACACTTTCAAAATTAGACAAACATTTCTACATACTTTGTGGGCTTCGTAAGTTTCCAAGAATTCTTCATTATATGAATAAGAGCACTTGTGAATAAAACCGTCCTCTGTTCCAACAAGGTAGATATTTGAATCCTGTAAAATAACGGCATTAAAGCTTACAAGTCTCTTTGGCAGCTTTTTGATATTATAATTATGTGAACATACACTAACCTAAATAATTATTAGGACCACCATACTAATACTGTGTTTGTGCCCCTTTCACCTTCAGAACTGCCTTAATTCTACGTGGCATTGATTCAACAAGGTGGTGAATTCTTTAGAAATGTTGGCCTATATTGATAGGATAGCATCATGCAGTTGATGGAGATTTGTGAGATGCACATCAGGACACGAAGCTCCCGTTCCACCACATCCCAAAGATGCATTGAAGCAACTGCCAAGTGATTGGTTTATTAGATAATTGCATTAATGAGAAACTGAACAGGTGTTCCTAATAATCCTTTAGGTGAGTGTGTAAGATATATAATACTGTAGGCCTCACATTAGAATTGAAATCAAAACACAGCCCCGGTGTCAATCTTGAGGCCATTGGTTTCCTTTTCATTTCAGGCGTCATTAGTGTCATCAGGTCTAACTCAAGACAAAATATAAATTAATCAACACATGGCTTAAACATACAGAATGCATCTATTTCTGCTAATACCTGCTCAACTCGTCAGTATATTTTGCTATAGTCTCATATATCTCGATGATAAATATTTGTACATTAGGAAGGTGTATCCACAGCAGAATTTTAGCAAAGTTATTGGCCATTGTCAATAGAGTAGTGATATATGGAGCCCCGCTCACACAAAAGTCACTTTCTGTTGGTCAATGCTGTAAATTTATAAGAGTGAATTGTACATGGGAAACTCCCAATTGCATGGATTCCTACTGAAATGGATTGGACTGGATATCACCTGTATAATTTCACCAAGCAAAGGTAAATGTGACACCACCTTAATACAAAAATATATGACTTTGAATTTCATTGTATTTACTAAAGAAACTTTTTTTTAATATCTTGTTTTGCATTTGACAGAATAAAGAAAGTCATCTAGATTTGGGACAACAAGGTGAGTTATAAGATTATAATTTTTATTTTTTATTTTTTGCGGTGTGGACTATCCCTTCAAGTGTGCAAATTTTTGGGGCCAGTGTTGTAACCCTAAACTATTTCTTTGGTCTGTGGCTCTACACATATGTGCATCACATCTGTCTCTCTTACCAACACACTCCAGGCATTTGTAGTTCATCCATTTGCAGATTCTTGCATCAGCTGACACAGAGATGAGTATTTCCCCTTTATCGTCTCCAACCAGACCGCTCTCATGACCAATCCATCTGAGCTGCCACACTGGACACGTGTGCATATTGGCGCAGTCACTGTGGCGAGTTGACACAGGAGTAAAGTCAATCTACCGTGAAATAAGAACATGCTCGTGTACAAAATACTGTCAGCTCATTCAAATGTGATTCAACACAGCATTGTAAAAACTAAAAACAACGTTAAAGGTTAGATCTAATCTTTGTAATATTTCCACGATAATTATCTGGTAACAGTTTATTCTAATGAACTAATGGTGATGGTGATGTACATTACTACATGTACTTACTATAGTAAAAACAGTAAATTATGGGTCCCACTTTATATTAATTGGCTTTAAGTACTATGTACTTGTATTGAAAAATAAGTACAATGCATTATTGTGTGGATGTTGTATTGTAAAACACTTTCGCTGCTATTGAGGTGTGATACGAGTAGGGTTAGGGTCAGGTATGGTGGTATGGGTGGGTTTAAGGGAAGGTTAAGGTGTGAGGGGAGGGTCAACTTTGTAATTGCAAATGTAATTACATAAATTAATTGTAGCTGTAATTACATGCTGGTATTTTTAAAATATAAGTACAATGTAAAAACATTAAGTCCATTGAAGTCCACAAATTATTCATTTCAATGTAAGTACATTGTACTTAAAGACACTTAATATAAAGTGGGACCATTATGCATAATTACAAGAAACTAACCCTAAACCAAGCCATAACCCAAATCATAACTCTATAGTAAGTACGTGTACTGTAGTTAAATAATACAGTATGTATTTGAGTAAGTACAATGTAACTATTTCACCTTAATTATTTTAAATATTAAAATTATTGCGAACTATATAGCAAAAGAATGCTCAATTATTAAAGTGGCATGAAACATTCATAAAGAAGTATGATTTACCAGCCTAATATATGTATCTTCTGAATATGAAGAATTAATAGAATTTGACTAAATTTTAGATAAATTAAAATTTAGAGTTTGACTGGATGTATGGCCTTAATTACGTTAATTGTAACTATAAACAAGTAATTTTGGAATTTTTTGAGTCGCAAACCACTGATATTGAGAAACCTATTTTAAGTGTATGTTACAATCTGTAACTTCCTGCATGTAGCTGCTCAAGAGAAGAAATGCTCACAGCCCCACCTGCTGTCAATGATGGGCGTTTGTTCTGCGGCCTGGACATTATAAATGGCAATGGTGCCATCATGCATGCCTACAGCCAGTAGATTGGCCTTACAAGCTGAGAAATCCAGTGCAGTGACTCCACTCTCACAATGAAAGATTCGATCAGGCCACTGAAACAAATGAACGAACATATTTAAAGAATGTTCACAAAAACTCAAGATAATATGACATGCTGAGGGATAGAAATACAGGAAAAGAATAAAGTGGCTATAAAAACACTGTTAAATTAGCTATCCAGAAAGAATAGTGTCGGCCCAGATCCGGCCCACATCTGGTACCGATTGAATCCACATGTACCAAATGTGGCCCGGATCTGGGCCGACATCATATGGCTGTCTAGTGTCCTATCTTTGTCCTGCGTGAATGTGTAGAATACCATGGGGTTCTTCACAGACCAGCAGCACACAAGTCCAGATTTCTGATCTTTGAAATCAAGCTGTCCATATCCCACGGCAAGAAGATCCTGTAGGGAAACACACGTTGTTCAGTCAAGATTTTTTAAATAAATAAATCAAATCATTTGTGGATGAAACATGCTGGTAAAATGGATAGTACTGGGTTTTTCTTGTTCCAGGTCATACTGCTGACATTTTGCCCCATGGTGAGTTCACACTCAAAGGCCCAAAGATGCTCAAGGCATGGACTCAGGGAGTTTTTAGACTCCATTGCCATCTGCACACAGTCTGGGTCTGTTCAACAAAGCAGTATACATATTCTAGCAAATGTCAAATGTTAATTTAAATTAATATTTAAAAACAAAGGCATTCAAATACTACTGTTACAGTTAACATGCAATTTTAGATGCTATACAAAAGACATCACCCTCTATTACAGGCAGTTGTCTGTACGCAGCAAGCTTGGGCTGGAAAATATTGGCCACAATCGCCCTTTCCATCACTGCTAGGGCCTGCTTGAATCTGTCTGACTGTAAGATCAGCTCATAATCTGGCTCTTCCTCCACCAGAAGCACACAGGCCATCTTTTCAAGTTGAGCGCTTGAGCCACTGACTAAGCAAGGATGAAAATGAATGTCTTTTTAACAATTTCCAGAATGAAATGTGAAATAATCCAATGACTTGTTTTAAAAAGTCAAAAATACAACAAACAGAAAAAAGAAATTACCTTAAACATTAAAATGTATTATTACTATTATTATAAGTCAATAACTGAAGAAAAGTAAAAGAAAGTGTTTAGCCCCTGCTAAGTGAATATGTAATGTAGTCTGGATCAAATTATCTTGTTTGTGCTATATTTTGTAGTTTTCTTTGTTATCCTAACTATGCATGATTATATACACACAAGCTGAGAATCATTACTCGAAATTGAAAGTTTATTTATAAAAGAATAATTACCTGTACTGCTAATGCTGACCATAGCCATACTCTGTTCAGGACCCTTAGGGTTCAGGTCCAGGTTACTCATGGAAGAGGAGTCTGGGACATCAGCCTTATTTCCATGATCAGACACCACTGTGTTTCCACTGACATCACTTTTATTGCAGAATGAATCATACATATCCCAGGTGGTGGACATGACAGCTGGATAGAGTGTTTTATGTGAGAAAACAAACAAACATTATGAATCTCAATGTAGTGCCTTTATTTTAAGGGTAGATTATACAGGAAATGGTCTTTGTATTGACATCATACCTTTGTCTACCATTGTGATGCTGTCACATTGGACCTCCTTCATCTTTGGTGCACCATTGAATGTTTGCATTGAGCGCTCCACATATTTATCGTTGCCCTGTCTGTTTTTGCACAGTTCTATGTAAGCGTTGTTCCTTTCCCTTCAAAACGCAAGGAGAAAAATGGTTTAGCACCATGTAAAAAGTGACTGAGCATGTCTAGCTAGTCAAAATAAATTTGACGTAAATTAGAACTATAACTGCTAAACGAGTCAAATGTCATAAACTGAGTAAACTCAATCCTAAAATGGAATTTGAATATTACTGGGGGGGGAAATATCATAAACGTGACTCACTTGACTGCCTCAGCATCCTCTGAATCTTCTGACACGGACACTCCAGGAATGTCCAGCAGCCAGATAGTCTCTGTCTCAGTCAGGTATACATCCACCACACTGTCCAATACGTTCTCCCTGACCTGCTCCTGCACCTCCTCTCTACGAGCCTGAACATCTGCATAAAGCAAGCACAGCAAAATAGTGGAATATCACAATGTTCTATTGGAACATTAATTCATCATAATTAATGAACGACATGAGTTAATGAGGAAAATTGGCTGATAAAAATATAAAATAAAAACAAAAACCTGAAAGACTGTTAGACAAGTCTTGTTTCACTGACAAGTCTTTAGTTTCATCAGTCGCTGATTCCAATGTCTGGCTTGTTCTGGATGCTGAAATGCTCCCAAAAAAAGATCTGACATGCCAGCAGAGATCACTCATTACCATAGCAACAAGAAAAGTGATATTATATAATTATTTGTGGTACAGATTTAAGTGCTGCAAATAAGTAACATTTTGACATTTCTCCTCACCTAGTAAACGGTCCAGTAATGCTTGCATTGGTGGTCTGGAAGGCTACTGAGGGAAAGTCTGTCATGGTAGTCCATGATGATGTGTCATGTGCAGGAAATATTTTTCCTTGTTTAGGTGGTAAAACCCCAGGATCTGGATTATACAATGGGCGAGGAGCAACGTCATGGCCATGTTCATCAAACACCTGGTGAAGTAAGTGCAACAATTAATTACAATAATAATAATAATATAAATATATATATAAATAATATAAAAATAAATTGTATATATATATATATATATATATATATATATATATATATATATATATATATATATATATATATATATATATATATATATATATATATAAGAGGAATGTATGCATAATCATAATAAAATGGCCAATACCTGAACAGTATGTTTTGGTGTTTGGGCCGAGTTCTTGTCTAGAACTTTACTGTCACCCCCCGAACTGACGCTCTTCCCGCTGAATGAATCGTTAATGGTTTTTAAGCTTTTATTCACACGAAATACTCCAGATGATACATTTAGTGTTTTGGAAGACCTTAAAGAAAGAGAAAACCTGCTTTAGGCTTTGCGGAGAAAATGTAAATATTCCAAGTACATAATAAATATTACAGAACTGAGAAGATGTTAACGTTAGTTGTAGAATAGCACACCAAATTCATGTTGAAAACTAAAATGTGTAAATTATCGTATGTAACGTTGCTGGTAACATGCTGACCGGCACGTCAAACTAATTTATAATGAAGTGTTAGAGTTGCTCTTTGAGCGTTTCTAACGTTACACTTAAGTTAACTTACTTGGCGACATTCAGAGCAGGTCTCTTCTGTTTGATTGTTTTGTTAGACATATTTCACACTTTTAAAAGCAAGAAATAAAACAGGAGCGGTGGGCTGGATGGCTTGAAGTTAAATGCAGGACATTAAACCGGTCTTTAGGCTTGCTGTTTGAAATAACCATAGAAACGGTCCAACACAGTGTGCTTTTCGCCTTCCAATACAGCAGGTGGCGCTCTGGCGCACTAGTACTCTTTACGACTTTACAAGAAGAAAAAGGTCATCATATGGAGATTTTTATGTTTAGTTTTTATTTATGTGTACAAAGATCAGTGTCCTATTAATGAACTCAGGTTTATCTGACAAGAATTTATAGATAACTCGCGGTAAGTGTGACATTTTTTGTCTGTTGTTCTGTGGTACAAATGTGCATGTTAGCTTCTAACCAGCTACACTGACAGCAGGAACATCAATGCAACTTTATCAGATTTTGAAGCTGGTGGTTGTTTGAATTTAGTTGTTTGCAGGCAGATTCGCTTGAAATGTACAGAGAGACAGTGCTTATATTTACATGTTAAACTACTCGAGGTCGTGTAGATCCCACCACCATATAAACAATAAAATCCTCTTACATCCAGACCAACAGTAAAATATTTGGCACAAATGTAATAGTATGGCACAAAGTATACATTATGCTGCAGTCTGAAACTTGTTATTGCAACATTTGGTTAGAAAATATTATAAAATAATACAAATTTCTGCTGGCATGCATAACACTATACTACTATATTTTTGTTTTAATGATTACAAAAAGGGAACCAAAATGTGTTTGTGTGCACTACATTTTTTATGAATCAGTAATGCATTTTTTTAGTCTCTGAAACTTCATAGACTGTAAAAGAACTACACATTCCCTTTCCCTCTAGAGCTTTTTTTGCAGCTTTCTGATACATATTATGTGTGGAATAATCGATTGCCCACTCTCAACCGTACTTTTGTTGTTTCATTTTTCATTTTCAAGTCTCACAGAATTTG